>CM037586.1:101319778-101824778 GCA_021018995.1 Chloranthus sessilifolius
CTAAAGTTAGCCGCTTATATTTTACCTACACAAAATGTGTGCCATATAACATTGTCCTATGATTAATATATCCATATGTTAAATCGAATTAAGAAATATGTGTATATTCGTTTATCATCTTAACAAGTGTGCGGTGTCATAACATGAAATTCTAGGCCCCTTAAGATCCGATAAAGATTCTGGGTGGTGACAATATATATATATATATATATATATATATATATATATAGCTTATACCTTAAGCTTGTCTGGCATGAAAACTGGTGCGACTATATTGCGCTGGTGGTGCCAGCTGACCCCATTGGCCATTAATAAGCCTTTCCCTATGAAGTGCTTAGCTCCCTGCTGTTGGAGCCATGATTTGCCCGAAAGCTGATTGAACTTTGAAGAGAGAAGCTCTTTTATCAATGCGATCTCCGTTAAACACATCCTCGGCTCGTTCCCATGCCAATATATAAATCGCTTCCCTATAAAAACACGAAAGTCAGACACCACAATTTCTATAGAAATGAAAATTGATAGTTACATATAAATAATGGGGTAAGAGTATTTGTAATTGAAGATTTGGTCTCTATTACATTGTTAAGACTGTTGACTACATCGAATCAGATGAAGGAGGTTGTTTTTGGTCCCAATTTTTTACCTAGGAGATCACGAGTTCATGTTCCACATTTCATACAGTCCGATCTTCATTTCGTGTGGAACACATCCCCAAAGTAACTATGATCATGGCCAACGATGCAAAGAATACTCCGGTTTCTTTTGGGGACTTGTTCCTCATGGAATCAAAATTTGAAGGTCTAATAGATTGGCCATGGTCTAAAAATTTCCTTTTTCAAGGATTTAGATAAAAAGTGATATCCATTGCCTGATTCAAGACAATCAACATTGTTAACGATGGAACAACCATTTGGGAGACTGAATCTTGGGATGCAAATACCCGTACCATGAATAATAAACGCCCAGATAGATAGACAGAGAACCCATCACCGGCAGAAGGCAAGCGAGCAGTGTATCCGGCGGACCTTGGACCATCAAGTAGACTGAAGGGTCATGGAAACCCGTGTGTCTTGGAGTCCACCGCTAACATGCCATCCACGTACCAGGGTGATAGGGTCCGTTGCTCTATACTAAACCCATCCCCTGTTATATATAATTATATATACATAGAGATTACCAAATAGTTTGGACCAGAGGACATAATGAGGCAAAAGGCGGCTGACAATGTCGTGATCAATAGATTGCATGTCGGAGGAGGTCGTTTGGGCAACGAGAGAAGTCATTTCCATGAGGTTCCCAACTAAAAACCGGGGTTTAGGGCCACACACTCCTTGCTTTTCCATCGTCTTCCTGATACGTCTTGGTGTTAACCAATAACACGATAACGTAACAAAAACTGTTCGAATGATCAAACAAACCAGGATTAATACGATCACCATCAGTACTGCCATGGCCACACACGCAAAGAGGAGAGAGAAAGATAGAGGAGGAGGAGGGAGAGGGAGAGGGAGAGAGAGATTCCCTTCTTCAGACAACCTTTCTTTACGATTACAAGTGTGGGTCCCACAAACTTTATTCTGGGTACCTATACATATAAAGATAAAGATTGTTTTATGTACAAGAAGTGCGGTAGCGAAGCACTCAACTCATTCACTGATTTTTGAATTGTATGACAGCCAAAAGAATTGGCATATCTAGGAAGGCTTAAAATAAGTAAAAACAATAATACTGGGATGCATAAATTTAGGCATGTAAATAAAAAGAATCTCCACCATTGGAGAGTGGTTAACAATGTCTATAAGAGAAGTCAAATCTTTAAATATAGAAAATGGTGAAACTTCCGGAAGGGCACAACGATTTAGAAGCATAAAAATAAGGGAACATACACTTTTAACCTTTTTAGCTAATTGGGATTGGTGCACAAAAATTTGCACGCATCTCTCACCGTTGATTGAGATTACCCCCAATATAAAAGCTCGGTTGATAAGGAACCATTACTTGCATTCGGACGTTTGTCGCTTGCACCAAATATAAAATAAAGACTTGCAAGTTTTGTGACCGCTATTGAATAAAAATATCATCTAAATTGTTTGATTCAAAGACAGTAATTTAAACATATTATGAGCAAACGATTAGCACGAAATACAATCTTCATCATGTAAAGGCAATTATCTCATTCAATGGTTGACTACAGTTAATCATAACATAAATACCGTGTTTTGCTCCAACCATTTGTACAACAGAGCTATAGATTATGAGCTTCAAATCAGACAACCCCAATTACATTTTCACATATCACATGTCCTAAAATAACGACTGTGTAAGAGCCAAGTTTCTGAGTGCAAGTACCCTTCAAATATCTTCATAGATTCCAATTTTTGTGGAAGACAACCTTGTTAACGCCCCTGCCGGTGTAATTACTGCTATATTTTTTATTAGAGTTTAGGTTCAGTGATTTTTGAATTCTCTAAAATGTAAAATAAGAGAGCCTAAAGAATTGCATATTTAGGAAGGTTATTCCACTGTCTACAAGGCCCTTAAAAAAGGTGAATGGGATGTATAAATTTAGTAATGTAAGAATGGGATGTATAAAATAATAAGAATGGGATGTATAAATTTAGTCATGTAAATGAAAAGAATCTCCACCATTGCACAGTGGTTGACAACGTCTCTTTCTTATTTTAGAACTTGGCACTGCTCAGGCCAATCTTTCTACCAAAAAGGGTTAAACTTTTGAAAGTGCACAACGATATATAAGCATGCAAATAAGCGAAAATAGATTTTTGGCCATTTTAGGTAATTTGGATTGGGGCACACAAATTTGCACCCATCTCTCAAGGTTGATTGAGATTACACCAACATAAATCCTCCTTCAGCTTAAGATAAGGTACCATTATTTGCACTCGGAAACTTGTCCCTTGCAACAAATATAAAACAAAGACTTGCTAGTTTTGTAACCTCTACTGTATGAAAATATCAACTAAACCATTTGATTCAAAGGACATAATTTATATATTTTAAGTGCAAATGATTAGCACACAATATATTCTTCATCATGTGATTAAATATAGAAAAGGCAATTTTCTGATTCAATGGTTGACTATAGTAAATCATAAAATAAATATTGTGTTTTGCTCCAATCTTTTGTACTACAAATCTATAGATCATGAGCTTCAAATCAGACAGCCCAAATTGCATTTTCACATGTCTTAAAATATCAACTCTTTTTTTAACTTTGGTGCAAGGGCCAAGTTTTCGAGCGCAAGTAATGGCTCCCCTTTTGATATCTTCATAGATTCAAATTTTTGTCTCAGATAACCTTATTAACACCCCTGCCCGTGTAATTACTATTGGAAAAATTGGTATGGATTGTAGGAAGAAGCACACAAATCTGATTCGAGGCACGAGAAATATCGTTGTTTTAAACCAATTTTTGCCCCTATCACTTTGATCGCGGGTTCCTTATATGGAAAATAAGAGGAGCAACCGTATCGATTGAGCACAACGGTTAAAGTAACCGAACGGACACCGGACACAACGATTACAAAGATAACCGTTTAAGAAACAACGGTTACAAAAAGAGTGGTTTCAAATTTAAACGATAATAAACCAAACGGTAAAAATATAATTACACTAATTACTAAATACACCGCACCACCACGTGACCGTTTCGGCTGGTCGCGCTTGTGTGACTGATGGGGTACATGGCAGTAAAAGTTATAAAATTTGATGCTCGTTGGGTGAAAGTTACAAGCCTTGAGTCAACACAATGATATATAAAGGCAAACCCTTTTTGAAGTTACACAAAACAAAAGGCATTTTTAAATATTTTAAAATTATCCAACAATTACTATTACATTTTTTAATAAAGAGTTTGGGGTTCAGTGATTTTTGAATTCTCTAAAGTGTATAATAACACAGCCAAAAGAATTGCATATTCAAGAAGGTGCTTCAACTGTTTACAAGGCCCATAAATAGGTTAAAACAATAAGATTGGGATCCCTAAATTTAGTTATGTAAATGAAAAGAATCTCCACCATTGCAGCAAGGTTGACATCATTTCTTTCCCTTTTTTTTTTTTTTTTTCAAATTTGTAGATAATTTTTATTAAATTTAATTATTACTTTGGCAGATTTTCATAAGAGAACCTGACCGTGATAGGTCAATATTTTTATACTAAAAATGGTGAAATTTGGGAAGTGCACAACGTTTTATACGCATGCAAGTAAGTGAAATAACACTTTAAACCTTTGTAGCTAATGTTGATTGGTGCGCAAAAATTTGCACGCATCTCTCAAGGTTGATTGAGAATTTGAGATTACTCCTACATAAATCCTCTTTTGTGCAGCATCAAATAAGGAATCATTACTTGCACTCCGAAGCTTGTCCCTTGCACTAAATATAAAACAACGACTTACAAGTTTTGTGACCTGTATAAAAATACCAACTAAACCGTTTGATTGAAAGACCATGACTTAAATATATTATGTGCAAACGACTAGCATGCAATACAATTTTTATCATGTGATTAAATATAGCAAAGGCTATTATCTGATTCCATAGTTGACTATAATAAATTATAAAATAAATATTGTGTTTTGCTCCAACCATTTATACTACAGATCTATAGATCATGAGCTTCAAATCAGACAGCCGAAATTGTGTTTTCAGATATCACATGTCCTAAAATACAAGCAAGAGCCAAGTTTTCGAGTGCATGTAATGGCTTCCCCTCAGGTATCTTCATCGATTCCAATTTTTGTCTCATACAACTTTGTTAACGTCCCTGCGTGTGTAATTACTACAATATTTTTTAATAAAGAGTTTGGGTTTAGCGACTTTTGAATTCTTTAAAATGTATAATAACTGAGCCAAAAGAATTGCATATTCAAGAAGGAGCTTCCACTGTTTACAAGGCCCTTAAAATAGGTGAAAACAATAAGATTGGGATGCTTAAATTTAGGCATGTAAATGAAAAGAATCTTAACAAATGCAAAGTGACTGACAGCCTCTCTTTCCTATCTTTTTCTCTCTTTTTTAAATATATTTTAGGAAAATTTATCGGATGGACTTGTCCGATACACTTTTTTCGTCAAAGACCTATATTTTTACTAATATTCAAACCAACCAACTTTTAGTCAAGCCATTTCCAGCTAGCACAAAATGTCCGAAATATCCCTTCTTACACTTTTTTTTTTTTTTTTTTCGTTCTACATGGTTTAAAATTTTAATTATTTGTATTTTTTTATATTTACACAATGTGAAACGGGATCTATATCATTTGATTTGAAAGCCACAATATAAAATCGATGGCGCTAAAGATAGACAGGGAAAAAAGGCGATATCGCCTCTTTAAATATATATATATATATAAACAATCAATGGCGACTCTTAAAACAGTCGATGGCGATTCTTAAAACAATCGATGACGACTCTTAATACAGTCAGTACCGATTGTTTTAAGAGTCGTCATCAACTGTTTAGACAATCGGTACCGACTATAAAAACGGTCGTCATCGATTGTAAAATAAAAAAAATAATAAATAATAATATTTTTTTTTTCACAGTTGATGGCGACTTTTAAAACAATCAGTAACAACTTTCTTAAGAGTCGCCATCGATTGTTTTAAGAGTCGTCATCGATTGTTTTAAGATTCGTCATCGATTGTTTAAATTTTTTTTTAAAGAAGCGATATTACCTTTTTTTTGTATCTATCTTTGGCGTCATCGATTTTATATTGTGGCTTTCAAATTAGATGACATAGATCCGTTTCACACTATAAATATAGAAAAGTACAAATATTTAAAATTTTAAATCATGTAGAATAAAAAAAAGTGTAAGAAGGGATATTTCGGACTTATTATGGTGGCTGAAAATGGTTGGGCTAAAAGCCGGTGGATTTGGGGAAAAGTGAAAATTTAGGGCCTCTCACAAAAAAGGTACATCTGGCATCCAATAAATTTCCCTATTTTCTATTAAATCTACTTATTATATTGGCAGATTTTCCATAAGTGAACGTGACAGGTGCTCAGGTCAATCGTTTGATGCCAAAAATGGTGATACTTTCGGAAGTGCACAACGATTTTTAAGCTTGAAAATAAATGAAAATACACTTTTAACCTTTTTACCAAAGTTGCATTGGTGCACCTATATCTGCACGCATCTCTCAATGTTGACTGAGATTACCCCAACATAATACCTCCTTGGAGTAGCTTCTGATAAGGCATCCCAAAACTTGTCTCGTGCACCAATTATAGAACAAAGACGTACAAGTTTTGTGACCTCTCTACTTAATGGAATTATCATCTAAACTGTTTGATTCAAAGACCATGATTTTAATATATTAAGTGCAAACGATTAGCAAGAAATACAATCTTTATTATGTGATTAAATATTGTAGAGGTTATTATTTGATTCAATCCTTGACTACAATAAATTATAAAATAAATATCATGTTTTGCTCCAATCTTTTGTACTACAAATCTATAAATCATGTGCTTCAAATCAGATGACCCAAATTGTGTTTTCACATGTCACATGTCCTTAAATACCAACTATATTTGTAACTTTGGTGCCAGAGTTAAAGTTTTTGAGTGCTAGTAATCGCTCCCTCCAAGTAATGGCTCCCTTCCGAAATCTTCATAGATACCAGTTTTTGTCTCTGACAACCTATTAACGCCCCTGCCCGTGTAATTACTAAAATATTTTTTAATATAGAGTTCGGGTTCTTGCAACTGAAGATTATGTTTTCGCAACTAGTGTTCTATCGTTATTAGTGTTGACTGCATTGAATCAGATGACTTTATCATTTTTCACCATAATCTTTTAGACAATATATCTTGAGACCATTACCCACTGATTAGATGGTTAAGCGTTGATTCCACGTGGAACACCTCCCCAAAAGTTACCGAAAAACCCTTCTTATAATTGAGCATGTGTCCCAAGGAGTCAACATCTTACCGTCTGATATGTGAGCAATGATCTTAGGATCTAATATGTGAGAGATTGAGTCGAAAAATGTTCTCCATTGTCTGATTCAAGGCAGTCGATAATGTTAGCTGTAGAGTCATTACTTGCCGAGACCTAATTTCGATTGCAAAAACCGGTACCCTTTAATAAATTTGTATATAACGTAATCATTAATGATTCAAAGTTATAAGTCAGTACCCATTTGCTTCCGGACAAAACTAGTTTGATGATTTTAATATTTTCTCCAAAATGGGCATTGAATTTGTATTAGGACTCAACCTCCGCACCGAGGGAGGGTGAGGGTGAGGGAGGTGCAGCGTCAATCTTCCTCCGTTAAAATGGTGTAATTTAGGAGATGTGTAGATTAAATATGTACATGAAAGTACGTTTATGACTTTTCGTTTTGGCAAGAGAAGTGCTACTGCCACACCTTTTTTTTTTTTCTCTTTTACCGTCCCATCACTTATAAAGAGAAAAAATGTTGCCTCTGCATTAGACGATGGAGATTATTTTTTGTCCCATTCTTTCAAACAATAGATCTTGAGATCTTAGGAGATCTTAGACCTACTAGCAAGCAATTAGATCTTGATTGCACATAGCACACATCTCAAAAATGTGAGTGTGATCATGACATATTATCTACCGTATTTCACCTTCACTTTTTAGGATCTGTGGCATGTGGAATCAACATCTAACATCTAATGATGGATTTATGATCTCAAGATCTATTCTATTATATAAAAGATTCGGGTGATCGATCTCAATCATCTTATTCAAAATACTCAAATCAATACGCATTACCTAGATGTACTTTTAGGATGATCGCATTCCAAGATAGGGGTGACATCCGTACACAAACCACCTGTTTTAAGGTTCCACGTGACCGAAATAGACCATACCCTATCAAAGGCTAAAAGTCATATGCTTCTATCTCCTTTAACCAATAGCATCACGAAACTATTGTACGCACCCTATATTTTATGTTGATCTCATAATAATAGGCTACCGCTAAAATGGAAACATAATGGGCATATCGACATATGACATTTTTGTTATAAATAAATATGATATATATAACAAGAATTAAAATACAACATTATAATCATTAAATGCACTAGTAGGTTATTTCCATGTTAACAAGCAATTGGCATTTTAGCCAATACTCAAATTTGATCCATATTGACTAAACAAAAATAAGGTGTTTCAGTCACACTATTAAAACATTTTTTTTTGTAGCGACATGACTAATAAAGACAATTTTTGATAGTAATAGAATTAATAACAACCTTTTGTTAATAGCGGCGGTTTTTACGTGCCGCTAATAATTTTATTTTTTGTAGTGTGAAGAGATGAAAGATTATAGTTCTATACTATGAGAGGTACACTATCGGGATTCTTCTAATGATACTTTATTCAGGTATACCTAGGGGAGCTCGTTAAGGGCACACTCGAAAGGCCGCGACTACTTATGGCTTCATAAGGGGACCCTAAGATGGAAGTTCTCAAAAACTGGAAGGTTTTGATTTCATCGGATAAATCATGCTCAATTGATGAAGATGGATTGATCACACGCAATATTTTTTATAGGAATTGATCCCCATATGGTTAATCTTTGCGTAGTCTTGTAAGATCATGATACATGAATTTTGGGGCAACAGAGATCGAGTTTTGATCGATCAACCTTGACAGATATTATTAGGTTGGCGAGATACTGTGGGTCTTTATTTGGTTCGACCCTTGTTTCATTCATTTAGACCATTGAATTGATGGTCAAAGATTTACGTCAAAATTGGCTCACGGCAAGATCATCTAGAGAACATGTTACCATATCCTAGATGTAACATGTTAAAAGATTGATAAAAGATTAGGCCTACGTTTGATGCCTAGTTCGCGGTTTATCACAAACGCGTGTGAAAGAATGTTGAGAACTTTGAAATACGTGAAACGAATCGGGGACCACAAAGGTAAATAGTTGGTTGACTACTACATACAATAGCCTTAACTTTTCGTGCTCAAGTCATATCTCAGTCATGTGAGAAAACCTACATGAATGCATGGTTTCATTTTCTGGCATGTTGAATATTTAACGAAATAAATATTTATTATTAATTTAATAATATTTATTTTCATTGTTTCATTAGCATGTTCATTGGTAGACTAATGAAATCAATGTGAAAAGTTTCGGTACACATTGATTTCATTAGTCCCTGCAATAACTTGACTAATGAGACTTATGCCTGAAAATGAAACTTGACCATGACATTTATGAAAATAAATATTATTAAATTAATAATAAATATTTATTTTGTTAAATATTCAACATGTCAGAAACCAATATTTTGCCCTTAAGTTATATATATATATATATATATATATATATATATATATATATATATATATATATATTATTTTTTTTGGGTTTTTTTGCATATACCACCCCGTATGATACTAATATTATAAGAAACCCCCTGAGTTATGAGTATTTATTCTGCAACCCTTACTTTTGTATTTCTGTTTCATATAAACTCCTGCGGGTAACTAGCCGTGAGTTTATGGATGGAAAGCCTATTTTGCCCTTAATGAAACCAATATTTTAAAAATACCACCATTATAAAAGGCCCTTCTGTGACAGCCCGGATTTCGGCACCCCGAAACCCGTGCCATCAGCACGATCATTTTGACCGTGCCCTTTAGCTAAGCACGGAACACTGGTATATCAAGCATCAAAAAGTATAATAAACGAAATTGTGAAATTTAAATCTATATTAATTAACTCCCCAAAAGACAGTTCTACCCTCATGCCTCTGCATGAATGGAGAACCGATCCGAACCATCGATAATAGAAATCATCACGGATGGTTCGTTCCAAAAGAATGATCCCAACTCCTTATATACATGGTTTTAAACAAAATCAAGGCTTGACATACCAAGCCGTACAAAATCTCTCTAAAAGCCCTGAAAGCGGCACAACGGAGTCCTCTAGAAGAAGTCCTCAGGAGGTGGCTCCAATTCTTCACGGCCGCAAGAAGGTCCACTCACGGGATCGCCTCCTCAAGCCTCCATTGCTAGTAGTGGACCTGCGACGATAGTCTATAGGGTGAGCTACATCCTAGCTCAATAGGAACAAACACTTGCTGAACATATAAATTATAACTCACATATATTCCATGATATGCCATGCATGATATGTCTATGCAGTTATTGATGAAAACAGTTAAAAGCATTTCATTTTACTGTTCATTACTTATGTTTTCATTTATTCATGAATGATGCTGAAAAGGCCTAAAGCAAAACTTAAACTTTCAACTTAAGTAATCCCGAGCAATATAGCATCGAGCGATGAGATACCCTTCATCGCCATCTATATATAGCTTTTAACGTATTCCCGAATACAAATATAGTACCAAGCCCTTTCCTGAATTGGTGGCGGATTTCACTTGTCTCAATCAACACCCCGGGTGTGCTTATTATGTACTGGATAAGCCTCACCGCTCACGGTTTCGCCCACGTCCACGGATATCCCGCCTCGCGTGGATATCCCGTCACGTCGGTGGGGTAACCTATCAAACATCAAATAACAAAAATATCGGTGTCTTACATATAGTTATTCACCGTGTAAGTGTGCTATCTTATATCAGTTAGGCCCTATCAAACATGATTCAATCCTTGGATACATCCCTGGGATGTATCCATTTACTTGCATCACACCTGATGCTCTTATCTCTTTACTTCTTCATCCCCTGGGGATGACTCATCATGATTACTCTTATGGATATCACACACACACACTTTTCACAATTTCTTAAGAAATAAACATTTGAATTGAATTCTATATCACTACATACATGCTCTTGTAAAATAAAGTACATGTTCAAGGTGTTCCCTACCTCAAGTCTTCATTTGATCATTGCATCAAGGTCCCACGTGGCTCCTTGTGCACTAGTCCACACGTACCACCTATGGTACCACATAACAGGTGAAACACATCACAAAGGATGCAATAAAGAAGGTCTAAGACTCTCTAAGAATCTTAAAGTCAAACCCAAAAGTCAACATATTTTATCTCAGTCGATTAATCGAATTCCAAAATCGATTAATCGAAAGTCAATATCGATTAATCGAATTTCATTCGATTAATCGAAATTCTCTGTTTCGCAAAGTCGATTCTCAATTCGAGTAGTTCGATTTTCATTCGATTAATCGAATCCTAATTCGATTAATCGAAACTCTCAGTTTCGCAAAGTCTATTCTCAATTCGAGTAGTCGAGTTTTCATTCGATTAATCGAATCCTAATTCGATTAATCGAAATTTCGGGCCGCAAAGTCGATTCTCGATTCGAGTAGTCGAGTTCTAAAATCGATTAATCGATCCCAAATCGAAATCAAATCGATTAATCAATCCCATTCGATTAGTCGATTTCCTCAAGTCCTTTCCTCCAACCCCGGTCCTTTGGAGGTTCGACATTAATCGATACCCAAATCGATTAATCGAAATCCCAGGTCGATTAATCGAACTCCAATTCGATTAATCGAAATCGGGGTCCTCTGACCTTTCAACTTCCTGGCCAATTTCGATTAATCGAAACCCAATTTCGATTAATCAAAATTGTCAGATTCAGCCCCTTTCGAGCTGTTCTTCTCAATCTTCTTCCATACTTTTTCCTTTATTTTTCTAAGCCATTATCCTATGATTCTAACCATTTTCAACTACAACTTAGCCTCTACGATCTATGTATTTTATTCACAAAATTTTTTACCTTGAATCAATCTCAAATTGATTTCAAATCAAATGGTTGGAAGGCTAGGGTTTCCAGCTTTGGCTCTAACAGATCCAAACCGTGTTGAATCTGACTTTTATCGCTTGAATCCCCCCTCCAAATCAGTTGCAATAACTCCTCTCTTTACTTCCTCTCTCTCTCTCTCTTCTTTACTTCTCTCTCAACTACCAAAGACACACATTCAGGGTTATTAAACCCTTTTATCCCTTTCCTCACGTGTGTGTGTTGAGCACATACACCGCGGTAGGTGTATGCGACTTCACATTCACAACACACACCACATAGGCATTCAACCCATCACATCTCGTCCGTTCATCACATTCTATGTTAACTCTTGATTTCCTGATTGGTCAAACTTGTGACCAATCGGGCACGGATCTTGAGGTCATAGTTTAGCGTGATTTTTTTTTCGGGCTATTGCACCTTCATTCATTTATATTTACAAGTCATGCCAGTAAAGTTTATTATCATTCTAAAAGGCCCTTCATTCACCTTTATTTACAAGTCACCCACAAAATCTTTGAGTTCACTCACGATGAAACACATCGACTGCATTGAATCAAACGATGAAGATTTTTTTATCGCCCCAATCTTTTATGAGATCGATCTTTAGATCATGGGTGTACCATCAGACGGTCCGCTTTTTATTTCATGTGGTACACACCCCTAAAAGTGACCTTAATATTAATTTTAAGCATGCACGTGTTGTTAAGGTCACTTTTATGAGATGTGTGCCACGTGAAATAAAACACTGACCATTTGATGGTACGATCATGATCTCAAGATCCCTCATGTGAAAGATTGGGAGGATGAATGATCTCCATCGTTCGATTCGATTCAATTCAATCAACGTGTTTCAGTGTGGGTGAACTTAAAGATTCAGTGGATGGATTTAAAGGTACTCTTCTAAAAGGCCCTTCATTCACCCATCAGATTCAAGACTCATCAGATGGGTGATTCCCCCATTAATGCATGCCAATGTTTGGACGAATATTCAACCAATGGAGGATTTGTGGCAAACGATGTAATTATTTTTGAAAAGAAAACCTTCAATCTACGTGTTCCACTCAAAATACTCGTCCCTCCAATTTCCTATATGATTCAAGACCCATTTTTAGGAATTGGATTGCTTAACCGCGTTTGCTTCCATCCACCGAATCTTTGAGTTCACCCACGCTAAAACACATTGATTGCATTGAATAAAATGATGGAGATCGTTTAGGCATACCATTAGACGATCAGTGTTTTATTCCGTGGCACACATCTCAGAAAAGTGACCTTAACATCACGTATACGGTTAAAATTAATTTTAAGGTCATTTTTTTGGGTGTGTACCACATGAAATAAAAAATCAGCCATCTGATGGTGCCACCATAATCTCAAAATCCATCGTGTGAAAGGTTGGGACGATAAACAATTTCCATCGTCTGATGGGGCCACCATGATCTCAATGCAATCAACCGTTTGATGGTGCCACCATGATCTCAATGCAATCAACCGTTTGATGGTGCCACCATGATCTCAAGATCCATCGTGTGAATGGTTGGGACGATAAACGACCTCCATCGTCCAATTCAATGCAGTCAACTGTCTGATGGTGCCACCATGATCTCAAGATACATCATGTGAAAGGTTGGGCCGATAAATGATCTCCATCGTCTGATTCAATGCAGTCAATCGTCTAATAGTGCCACCGTGATCTCAAGATCCATCGTGTGAAAGGTTGGGACGATAAACGATCTCCATCGTCCGATTCAATGCAGTCAATATTTTTTAGCGTGGGTGAACTCAAATATTTGGTGGGTGACTTTAAAACTATTCTTTTTTGTAAGTGGAGGGGTGGATTTAAAATTACTCTTATCACGTGTAGAGGGTGACAATTTAGTAATTTAAGTTTATAAAGGATAAATATGGTATTTAAGTTATTTGCAAATAGTTATAACTGAGGGATTATTTGTAATATCAACATAACTAAGGAGATATTTGCAAAAAACTTGATATTTATGGGGATAACCTTGATATTCCCTGTTGGATGTTCCCGTTAAATGTGGGAGGGAGGTTCCACATGAAATGACGACCTGAAGTGGTTGTATTATAGAGAGGTTTGCACGTAAATTAAGGCATGCATTCAGGCCCGATGGATCGCAATTTGGGTGATCTAGTCTGGCAGCCACGCAACGTTCCAGAAAGTTGAAGGGGTCCATATTTGGGCCCCTGTTTTGTTCAGCCAAAACCTATCTCAAACTAACCCCCTTAAAATAGTTGGGCTAGAGTTTAAACCCTTTTTATAAATTTTCTCGAATTTTTGTGGCGTTAAATAAATATAATGAAAAGGTCTCTAGATGATTTCGATCGTTAGATGTGCACCTAACAGCAACAGCGTCGTAGTCCATGGTTCACAGAATGCTTTCTTGAGTTTCAACCCGAAATTAAATAGTTGTAAACGGGGGATCATGTGATCTTCGTTGTCAGATTTTTGACGGTCAAAAAGTAAGGGTTTTCTGTTCGGGTCTCAGACCCATTCGGTCAGACCGATCAAGAACCAGAGGTTCAAACCTGACCCTCCAGCCTCGAGTACACAGCAGCTGACATGGCTCAATCTCATGGGTTTTACATTTTCATTTTAAAATTTCAAACCGTTACGATATCGGGAAATTTGGGCGTTCGGATGATTATGGTTGTTGGATACATAGAGGGCCAGGGGAGTCTTCTTTCAGACTTAGTGTCAGTTTGGCCAAATTAATGGTGCACCATGTGGCAAAATATGACCCCCGACACTAATGCACATACAAGAGCAGGGATGAAGTCCAAAGTCCACTGTCCATTGTAGCTGGCTGCTATGAGTTGGGCACATTTTTGTGCCGATTTTAATGCCTCGCGGACATATTGGCTCACAAATCATGTGTGCCATTCGGAAGATTTTAATGCCTTAAAGGGCATATTCGCTCACAAATCATGTGTGCCATTCGGAAGGGTATGGAACTTTCTACCTTGGAGCTCTTTTGGCTTGACCCATGGTCAACAATTTAACCCGAGGGCCCTTGAAATCCGAGAAAAATTGCCAAAATCTATTTTTTCTATCCATAGTTGACTTTGTTCAATTTTAATGAAATTTAATATAATTAACTATGTAAACTCTGAATAAATTGAGGAAGATAGGAGGGCTTCGGTGAAAGGGAGCAGGTCCGAAGTGGCTCGGATCGGTGGCAAGATGACTACTTCGCCACTTGTTTAGTCCTTTAATGGATAGTTCTTGTTGTAGCTTCCGATTCTCTATGGTGCATCCATAAAAGAAGACAATTGGGACGTAGTGTTATCTGCATTGCTAGAAGGGAGACGCGATGATTGATTGGCTGCAGTTATTAGTGGCCTCTTAAAAGTTTAGGCTGTGTTTGGGTTAGCTCCCTAAAGCTAAGAGTAGCTCTAATAAGAGCAGCTCTTTTGAGAGTGATCTTTCAGAGAATTTTCTCGCTGGATTTATTGTTTGGTAACAGTCTTGAGAGAGCAGCTCCCATAAAAGTTATTGTTTGATAAAAACAACTTCTATGTAGAATATTATAATTAGTTGACCAACATAACCCCGAAAGTGTTCAGTGAATAATTTATAGACTTATTATGTGTAAACTAGTAATTTATGATATTGTACCATATGCCATTCATTCAAAAGGAAAATTAACATATATGCCATCAACAAAAAATTTTTTGTGACGAATTCTCTTGATAAGGAATAAAATGCTAAACATTCAATAGCACTTAATTTAAATCTCTTGCATTGCCACCGTGGCTATCGAATATAGCATCAGCTACCGCTTCTTGAATAATCTCCATTTCCCTCTGACTTTGGGAAGAACCTACGTATTTAACATCGTCATCAGGTTCTCTAGGCCTGTCTTCAACATATTCATCATTACCATATTTGTGAAAATCTTTATCAACAATTTCCTCTTATCTCATGAAATTATGAATCGTCATACATGCAACCACAATAAACTTTTGTATTTAATGAATATGGAGGCATTTTTGATTAAATTGGCCATTTTTTTTTCAGAACTCCAAAACAATGTTTAATAACGTTCCTCAAAGACGAGTGCGTATGATTGAATAATTCTTTCTTCCCTTTTAGTCATGAACTATTTTGAAAGGCTGAAATATGGTAACGATTCTTTCAATATGGTGCTAAAAACCCCTTTATATTAGCATATCCAGCATCTACAACATAGTACTTACCTGTGGGAAAATAAAAGTTACTCATTTTTAAAATTTAAAATATATTAAATATTCAAGATAAAAATACGCACGATATGGAGCATGCGAAAAATTTAAGTCAGAATTGGTAATAGCCTCATGAAGAATGCGAGAATCGTTGGCTGTGCCTTCCCACCCAACATATGCAAACGTGAAAATCATGTCAAATGAACATGCTGCCATCACGTTTTGAGTTATCCCTTTTCGATTACTTCTTTATGGAATTTGTTGCGCTACTGGTACATAGGCATCAATATGTGTGCCATCAATTGCTCCAACACAATCCTATAATATTTGAAAAATAAATAGATTATTAGTATGCATTACATGTGATAAGGAGTTCAACGAAAATAAATTTTATATTCATATTTCAAATCGTTATTTACTTTGAACTATGACATGTATTTCAGATTGATACTAATGTGATTAGAAACCGTCTCAAACTATGGAGGCACAATAAGTGACATTGAAAGTTATACTATTGTCATCAATACTCGAAGAAATTGACGAGATACTGTTTTTGGTGAGTATTGGAAGCATTCTGAAATCATCTGATTTCGTTTATTGTGACCAAGCGTCAAAAGGAACATGGCTAGTTGCTTTTTCACAGATAAATTTTTTATATCTTGAAGTAATCCTCTTTCCTTTAAAGTTTCACACAACCTTAAAAAAATATGCCTCTCCATTCGAAATTGCTCAAAAACTATAATAGGGTGTCTCAAAATATGCATAATCCAGTCCATGCCTTTAAAAATACAATTCCTACGAGGTTCTTTTGATACAAAAAAATTGTAGTAATGTACGGCTATCGTTATACCAGTAAGAGCTAAAATTTTGATTTCGTCGTCTGAATCTGTAAGATTATTCTCTTCATCAGAGCTTGTACCATATGCAGTACTAATTTTATTATCAAAATTTATTGTCTGTAATAATCATTAGAAATATATAAAAAATATGTATAAATTTTTTTGAAAGAAACATGTGAAATAAAGTATATAACAATACAGTAGAGTGCATAAACTATCATAATAAAATATAAGTGCATAATTTATGAAAATATGTATCAATCAAATCCACAACTACATCAAATGAACATCTCTAATTATTAACAGAAATAAAAATAATTATATTGATAATCACATAAATAAATGACAACTGCATTTATAACCATAATAAAGTGAATAATCAACAACATAAGAGTACATAAAAAAGAACTACCATCTCATAATGTTAATCCATCAAAAAATACTATTGCCTAAAATGATCAAAAAGAAGAAAATAAAAATGTGTACTCCATCCCACCGTGGCTAGCTCGATCCGATCGATGTTGTAACAAAGCTAGGTGGCTTTTATGATCATCAAGATTAGCGAATAGGTCTCGACAATCTTTCTTTAAGAACTTATCCAGTGCAAAGTGGTATAAAGGGCTTTCTTTTGAGACATCTGTCATCTGTTTCAATAGGTCCATACACTCCTTCATTGTGGAATGCCCATGACGAGCGCTCGATGCCATTCTTTTATTCTCAATGGCCTCACGAGTACCCTTGAGTTGTCTATCGAGCATGGTTGTGCCCGATACCTTCGGCATTGTGGGAGAGGTTCTGATTGGGTTTCAATACCCCAGCGAGAACTTGAACCCCGTTTAGTGGCATTTGTAGCCCCCAACTCTTTCCCATTGATCGTAGGATCAATTTCCTCAATCCCCTCAGTACCAAGATCTAGTCGTGGTTGTGTAACACCATCAACATCATTATCATTGGTGTCATCTTCGATGTCTATAAAAGAAGAAGATTCTCCTCTCCCAACTGAGTGCAGTGTATCATCCGGAACTGACCCTTGCGAGGGTGCCCATCCTAGTGGACCATTGGCCGTCACCCCACCATACATAATATCCATCTCTTCAGCAAATTCTAATCCTTCATATTGCCATTTTGCATCTGCTGGATTTTTCTGCAATTTAAAAAGTATTTTGTTATAAGGACGTAGAGAATGTTTGTAAAACAAGAATTAAAATAACTCTCATAATGCCTTGTTCCACTCATCCCACCATTCTTAATCTGCAGAAACTGTCTTTCTCTGGTTGTCCCATCCTAAGCCAGTGTTACTCCTCAGCTTGTCCCATCTTTTCCATATATCTTTTTATTTATCCCAGTGGTTCTTAAATTGATTCTTATTATACTCCAATCTAGTTCGCTTCTTAAATTCATTGCATAATATCTCATACCCTGCCTTATCGAGATGAGTGCTGGGCCTTCTTCCCTTTTTCACAAGATCAGCACATATCTCAATGAATGCTTTATGAGTATGAGGTGGCCAATTGGCTCTGACCAAATATTCACTTTATTTATTTATTTTTTTCATTTTACTACCATTAAAACAGAACAAAAAAAATAATTATGGGGAGAAAAAATAACAATAAAACAGAACAAAACTTTATAAATGCTTGCATAGCATTCATCTCTCCCTTCCATAGCAACCTTATTCCACTACCATACCACTAGATAGTGGCAGCTTTTCCATTAGGATCATGACAAATTCATGCTTTTAATCAATATAACTGTTGAAAAAAATAAACCCCTGCTAAAACACTCAAACAAGCATTTAAAAAAAAGACCTTTTGGGATGTAGTAATATCTGAAATCATACCAAACTGCTAGCACCTCCTACAAAGCTGGTTAAAACTCTCACTTAATTTTGGTGGGTTGAACTATTATTTCAACTAGCACCTCATAATAATAAGGGGCTTGATGAAGGCCCGTTGTTAACTATAGGGTTTTATGATACTTTCCATAAACATAATGTGTGGCCCTTCTGTTGGAGCCTAAAAATTTGCAGGATTGCTAATGGATAGTTTCTATTGCTCTGGAATGTCGACCTATGTGAGCCCAAGTCACTTGTTTGTAACCATCTCATTTTCTCTTAGTTGGATAACCTGATAGCCATGCTTCTTCTCTGCTAAGGCTTCTGGTGACATGCTCTACTATCTGTGGATGCTGATGAAATATTTGCATAGGCTACTTGGAAAGTTCTTTACATATTGACAGGATGAGGCCCAAATACTACAAGAGACTTCCTTGTCAGTTGGATGAGCAGCGATCAATAACAAGCTGATCAAGGGGACTTGGCTTTCTTACCGACTAGGACAAAGTCATGCCACCTTGGCATCCTTTTCCTTTCTTGCTCCAGATGAGGTGTTGGTCTGCATCTATGGCTGTCTCAGCGCCCGGGGCTTTGAGTGGGTAAGATTTCAAGGGTGTCTCGAGTTATATCTCACTACCCGATCAAGTATGTGCTTCTCTTTTCCATGAATTTTAATATATATTTTTGTTACTGATAAAAAAAAAAGAGACAAAAAAAGATCCAAATGGTACAAGGCGTATAAATGCCATTTTGGAGCTTGGCTTCCAAGTATGTGCTTGCATTTATTGTGAGCAGGTGAGTTAATCTAAAAGTCATGGAAGGTATTCTGTGTGTATCAGTTCAGAACTAGTGTAGTAGTGTTACCAATGCCCTCAAACTAAAAATAAAGGCATGAACTGCCCATACTAGTGTTTTTTCATAACTCATCTTAGAAACTTTTTTTTTTAGCCCTACATTTATTCAATGATTGATCGATTCTATCTTTGTAGAGTGAGGAATGTGGTGATTGTAGTGTTGCACTCGCCTTTCTAAGATTAAAGAAGAAAAATTATAGATTATATGTTGTTCCCAACTGTTTTCTCATATGTTGGCATTATATTGTAGTGTTATCCAGCTAAGGCATAAAGTGGGTCTGAGTGAGGTGAATCCCTCTGAAAGAATCAAAATAATGTTTGATTGTGCTTCTGACTCCACACCATGCACCCACTGCTAAGTGGACAAGCTGTGCATCGTAGTCAAATCTCATAAAATCACTCAGAAGTGTTCAGACTACATCGCATGGCTCTGATTCTGAAGATTCTACTATGGTTGGATCCTTTCTTCAGCACCTCGTTGGATTAGGTTGAGAGGGGAGTCGTTGGCTGAGAGGGGAGTCGTTAGCTATTTTAGAGCTAACCCAAACACACCCTTAGAGGTTGAGAGGGGAGTCGTTGGCTGTTTTAGCATTTAGTGATTATTGTTGGTTGAATAAATGATAGAAATAGATCATAAATGGCTTCAAGGCACAATTTGATTGCTCATAGTGGCGGTTGGCCTCTGCGCACGTGCACGTGTGCGTGTGCGATGTGTGAATGACGCAATTGACGCTTTTAAAGTGCACTTTGCACTACAAAGCAGTTACTGACTATTGAACAATTAAAAGATGTAACTGTTCAGTGTGCACCATTGGATCTTTGAAACCGTTGATCAGATCGATCAGAGCCCTTGATTCCAAGGAACCAACAGACACAACTGCTCCTGAAAAGGTGCATCAAACATTATAAATAGAGGCCAGAGGACAGGTTTCATTCACTTCCAAATCTCGAATCCTATATTTGTGTCCTTGAAATTTGTGTGCCAACCAAAGCAATTTTGTGTGTTTGTTTCGTTTGGTCGCCAACTACAGTGCAATGTAGTGTGACAGATCGGTGCATCATTGAGGCTTCATTGTATTTTGGAGGCGAATTTTTCGTTACCTTGTTGCATAGAGAGGGCAAATATTGTCTTTAAGAGAATGATCTAATCGTGCCTTGAAGTCATTTCTGGTCTACTTCTATCATTTATTGTGTAACCCACCAACAACTTTAAAGTAATATTTTCATGACATAAAGAGTGATGGATCTCTCTAACACGAAGATCAATAAACTCGAATGCTTTAATAAAAAAAATTTTAAATGATGACAATTAAAAGTACACTTCCTACTCACAAACTTGAAAGTCGCATATGTTCTTACTAAGTACTTATTACCATCGGAGCATGAAAATGAAACACTTAAAGAATGTAGAATCCGTAGAAATTGGGAAAACGCCAATTACACATGCAAATACTATATTTTCAATTCTCTTGTCGATTCTCTCTTTGATGTTTATCAATCTTACAAGACTGTAAAGGAGATATGGGAGGCTCTTGGACGGAAATACAAAGTAGAGAAAGCCGGCGTGTGCACATATTTAGCAAGTGCGTTATTTAATTTTAAGATGTTTGATTCTAAACTTATTTTGGAGTAAGTGCACCAAATGTAGATTATCTTCAACAATCTTGTGACGGAAGGAAGCACAATAGACGAAGGTTTTTAAGTCTCTGCAGGTAGTACAAAATTATCATTGGGATGAAAAGATTACCGTAAGAGTTTGAAACATACTAAAGAAGATCAAACTATGGAGGAACTCTTGACTCATGTTCGCATAGAAGAAGAGGCTCGTCTATATGACAAGGCGAAAAAGAAATTAAAACTCATCTCCATGACTTACATTGTTGAAGATGCATCCACATGGAAGAAGAACTTCAAAGTGAAGTCAAATAAGAAGGATTTTAAGAGAGGAAAAGATAAGAAAAAAATAAAAAATGGTACTTATTTTTATTACAAGAAACCTGACCACCTCAAACTTGATTGTCGAGAATTCTTGAAGAATAAAAATCAGACAAACACTACAAAAAAAAAGACTATTAGCGACGACAAAAAACTGTCGCTATTAACAAAAAAACTATTAAAAGCTATTAAGACTATTAGCGACGAGGGTATTAGCAATAGTTTTTTTGTTAATAGCGGCAGTTTTGGCTGCCACTAATAGTCTTATTTTGTGTAGTGAAACGTTGTGGGTGAAAAAGATCTCATTACAGTGGTCTCCGAGGTCAACATGGTAAAAGGTGAAAATAAATGGTGGCTCGATTCTGGGGCTACTAGGCATGTGACCTCTGATAGGAATAATTTTGTATCTTATGAGAAGACACGTGATGGACATGAATTGTTCATCGAAAATTTCACTACTATCAAAGTTGTAGGAAAAGGAAAGATTGTTCTAAACTTCACTTTTGAAAAATCTGTCACCCTCAATTACGTACTTCATGTCCCTGAAATCTAAATTTTTTTTGTATCGGCTAATATTCTTAATAAACATGGATTCCAGATCATGACCAAATCCGATTCCATTGTACTTTCTAAGAAAGGGATGCTTGTAGGCAAGAGATATGCCTCTTGCGGAATGTTTAAGTTCAACCTCAATGAAAAATCTACTTCTTCGATTTATATGTGTGACTCAATAAATTTATGGCATAATAGATTAGGATATTTAAAAGTTTACGTTATATGAAAAATATGATTAAATTAGCACTTATTCCTAAAATACATATAGATTATGATAAATATAGATGTAGTATTTGCGTACAATCTAAAAATACTAAGAAGCCATTTAAGAGTGTTGAAAGATAATCTAACTTATTAGATTTAATTCATACGGATTTGTGTAGTTTGAATATCATTACTACTAGAGGCGGAAAAAGATACTTTATAACCTTTATTGATGATTGCTCTAGATTTATATCTATTTACCTATTTAAATTGAAGGAGAAAATATTTAATATATTCATCTCTTATAAGGCTTTAGTGAAAAATTAATTATGAAATTATTCATGAAGTCACAGGAATTTTTAGATTTTTATGACAAGTATAAAATTATTAATGAAGTCACTGCTCCATTTTCTCTTTAATCCAATGAAATAGCCCAAAGAATAAACTCTATGTTAATAAATTCTTGTTTGAATTCAAATTTATGGGGAGAAGCGTTATTACCTGCATGTTATATTTTAAATCGAATACCACATAAAAAGTCCTCTAAAACTCCATATGAAGTTTGAAAGAATAAATCTCCCAAATTATATTTTTTTACTGTATGGGGTTATAGAGTGTATGTTAGGGTACCCGATTATAAATGTACAAAATTAAGTCCTAAATCCATAGAATATATTTTTGTGGGATATTCTCATACTAGTCCTACATACAGATTTTTGTGTGTGGGCATAATAATAATTTTGAAAAGGATTCAATTTTTGAATCAAGAGATGCAGTATTTTATGAGAATAAATTCTCTAATATTCCTACACTTCTTGTGTCCTCTGACTTAGAAGAATCTTCTGTAACACATGTCTCTTAATTTCTAGATGCACCCATTTCCATACACCAAAAGATTTCTTAGACTTTTGAGATTCACAAGTTTTAAGGGCTTTGAGAACCACAAAGTGACACAAGTTGACTTGATGTGTGGTTGAAAGTGGACAAAAGTGGGGACCATTTCAAATTGCACGTGGGAGAAATGGAGAGAGAGAGAGTATGTTGGGAAGAAAAGAGAGAAGACTTGGGAAGTAGGTTTGAGCCAAGTGGCACATTTTTGCTGCCCTTGTATACTCCCTCCCTTGCAAAAATCAAATTTGGTAGGGGGACTCCTCATTTCAATCATTTCCATCTTCTTCCGCTCTCAAGCCTCCATTAGAGCTCTCTAGAAACCTTGAATTTGCCCTCCCATCCTAGCCCAAATCCCTAATCTACCACCACCAATCAACTCCACTCCTCTTCTAGTCTCACATACATTAAATTGAGCCCTATTCCAGTTCTTTTTACCATTCAACTAGGACCAAACCAGCAAGCCAAGGAGAACTAGCTAAGGTAAAGTCTTGGTTACTATTTGTGTGATCCTTTTAGTCTTGTAGTTAGGATTTTGTACATAGATTCTTTGATGCTTTTTGTATTTTTGAGATTTCAAAATCTGGAATGGTTATATAAATTATATAATGAGAGCCTTGGAGGTCATGCATGTGATCTACATGAGCACGCAAGGTCATCCAATGGTCTAGAATGACCACATAGGTTACGGCTAACCTAGTTTAGAATTCTATTGATTTTTGCTTAAATTTTCTAGCTTGAAAAATGATTTTTGTTTAAAGTTTTATTTATAAATATGAAACAATATT
Source organism: Chloranthus sessilifolius (assembly GCA_021018995.1). Taxonomy (NCBI): domain Eukaryota; kingdom Viridiplantae; phylum Streptophyta; class Magnoliopsida; order Chloranthales; family Chloranthaceae; genus Chloranthus; species Chloranthus sessilifolius. The sequence goes on from CM037586.1 coordinate 101,343,636, forward strand.
AGACCATTGATATTGGATGCGATGTATGTGATCTACATGATCATGCAAGGCCATCCAATGGTCTAGATTGGTCAAACATGTCAAGACCAATGAATTTCGAAATTTCCTTGAATTTTCTTGAGTTTTTGCAATTTGATTTGATTGGTGATTTGAAAATTTTATAAGTTTTGGAATATATGTTAGACCAGTGATATTGGATGCCATGCATGTGATGTACATGATCATGCAAGGCCATCCAATGGTCTAGATAGGTCTAAATATCAAGACCCATAGTCTTTTGGATTTTCTTGATGTTTCCCCAAGACTTTTGCAAATAAAATTGTATTTTTGATTTGAGAATTTTATAAGTTCTGGAATAAGTTTAGACTAGTGAATTTGGAGGCCATGCATGTAATCTACATGATATTGCAAGGCCATCCATTGGTCTATATTAGTCAAAGATACAAAGACCAACACATAGTTATAAATTCTTGAATTTTCTTGCATGTTTGTAGATTTAAGTGTATTTTGATTTACATATTGCAAATATTCTAGAAATATATTACTTTCATGACCTTTCAATGTCAGGCATGTGATCCATATGATCATGCAAGGCCATCCAATGGTCAAGATTTGGTCAACGATGACCCTATGCACCAATGTATAAAAATCTTGAGTTTTTGACTTTGTTTGTCCATGTCATATAGAATAGATTAAAGGGATCATATGGCTCGAATATATGTATTTTATAGATGAGAATATATGATTTTGATTTATGGAAACTACTATTTTGATCACAAATTTCTAGGTCAAATAGTAGTTATAGATGCATCTTGATTCTATGTATGGTATAGTTTTGAATGATCTTATTTTTTTGCATAGAATTATCATAGAAATTATGACTTGATATTATACGCAAATTTTTGATGAAATATTCATGTGAATATCAGTACTTCATGCCTTATTGTGCAAAAGGGTAGATGATAGGGTGGGATTCTAGACCATGACCAATCTAGACCATGTGAATATCAGTACTTCATGCACGTAAGCGGTCTCTACTTATGACCAAATATAAAAAATGAGCGATACTCCCCCTTGCCTGAAGGCATTCCGATCCTATTGAGCCCTTCGTACCTGATGAAATTTGGGCGATGTAACAGCTCAATTCGAGGATAGAGGGAAAACACAAGAAGGTATAGGAATAGAGGGGAAAGCCGGAGCTCTCGGGCCCTTATAGCACCGCTATGGACCTTCGCGTGAGTGCGCTTCCGGTGAGCTTCCGATAGCAAACAGGTTGAAAGATGGGTCTTGAACTCTAAGGCTTAAGAGTTAGGAGGTAGGAGAGATAGGCTAAAGCCTTGTTCTTCCTATGGCTAAGAGATTGGTGATGGAAGATGGGGCCTCAAAGGGGAACCTAGGTTCTAGAATTTTGTGGATTTAAAGCTTGAAGAAGAAGGGAAAACTCTAAACGATTCTCTCTTTTGGAAAATTTTCAAGCCCTTAAGCAAGGGGGGTGTCTCTCGATATATAGGAGAGTGGATTAGTGAGTATTAAGGTGCTAATTGGGTTAGCAATTAGGTAATGGGGATCTAAGGTTTTCTAGGATTTCTAGGGCTTAGATAGGTGGGAACTTGAATTTAACGGTAGATGATAGGATGGGATTCTAAATGACAAAAGGGTAGAACTTAAGTCTAGGAGAGGTGCAACAGTCCTAAAGAAACCAACCCTAGACTTTGGGGTGATAAAAAAGTCAAACCCCAAAAGTGAAATTCAGTCATTTTCCTAAAAAATATTATTCCTAAGCCTTGCGTATATAATATATGTGCTAGGCTTAGGAACAGTGTTCTTTGAGAAAACAGAAAAGTTCAGAGCCCATTTTAGAGCTCAAATCTGAAGGAAGAAGCCAAATTAGCCTTGCATAAAATACACTCAAGGCCAATTTCTGTTAGAAATTGGCCTTGCATATATAATATATACGCAAGTATAAAATCCTGCACTTTTCCATAGTTTTCAAACCGCCATAACTTTTGATATACATTTTGGAATCAGACAATTCTTGGCTCGTTGAAAAGCTGGGAACCTCTATTTTCCAATGGTATATGTCTCAGCCCTAACAAAGGTCTTTATAAACTTTGGTAGTTTTCTTTCCATCCACTATTCAAGAGGGTTTGAAATGGGTCCGCGAAGGGTTCTAAGGGTCCTCTGGGAAAGGTTCTAAAGGTTTGGGGTTAAGCTTTAATGGTTCGGGAGGTGCTTTCAGAAGCTCAGCTGTACGCCTTTCTCAAAGTATGTGTCGATTGGGCCTTGGGCCAAATTTGGGTGTCTACAGATGCTCCTCTTTGATATCTGATCACTAATGATCGTATGCCAAAGAAAGAGACATCCGACGATGCTCAAGGCAAACGCCATTGGGTCCGATGCATTAAAAATGAACCTCAAACATAAAAAAAAGTAAAAAATATGGAGAGTGACATAAGGCTAACACTTGAGAAAACGTCCGTCACTCGAGATGGAGAGTAGCAGAAGCCCAACACTTGAAAAAATGTTCGTTCCTCGAGACTATTGGTCCCCAAGTGCTTAGCAACATTACTGGGCATAACCGAGATAGTGAAATGATTAATAATTTTCGATGTTCAAGTTTCATTCTGAATAAAACAGCCCCACAAGCGGGAGGGTGATCGACCCATATCTAAAGGTTGGCGTAAAGCAATGACACGAAGATCCAACAGTTTGTACCCAATCTTATGAGGCATTGATTACCCCATTTTGATTGGTCACGGGTGCCCCTACGAGAGGTAGGGTTCGGGATCTTTGAGCGAACTCATCGACCTCGAAGTTACTTTAGCACACCTACCCAAGCGGAGCGAATTTTGATGTTGCAATACTGTTTGGGAGTGTGTGCCACTTTTGAAGCTAAACTTTCTAACATATCAACTATGCAAAAACATGGACCTATTAGGAGCAATAAAAGCAAGGTGATGGAAGTCCTGACCCAGGTCTCACCCCCAGGTATAATTTAGAGGAATAAACGACCATCCTACTGATACTTAGATGCATGGTGTAAACTTTATAGGGATTCGTATAGGTCTTTAAGCCTGCGACCAAAAATAAACATGGGAAAAGATCCCTTCTGCATCCATGTTTGAGCATAGTTGTTCGATATGTAATTTCATTTAGTGGTGGAATCAGACCGGTCAAAATATTAAGTGTTTGATTGAGATTGACACTGTTGCTCCTACTTTAAAGTAGGATCCAAAGATCTAAGGTGAACCTTAGATTGAGGACATTAATTTAGTACAACTGTGTTGCTAGAAAAATATTGATATTTTACCGCATTGAAGCACGCATGTGCGTAGAGAGTGATAAAAGTGCAAATGAAAGCACAAATATCTTTTTTTCTTTTTCAAATGATTTCTTCCTTTTTTTATTTTTTTGTTTTGTTTTGAATAGACTGAAAGTAAGTGACGAGATGCTTCATCTGATCTGTCCACATTTGAGAGGTTGCCTGCTACGAGGCTTTGGACCATTTAATGTTCCTACACATTCTCAAGTAAATGTCCGTCCACTTTTTATTTATATAGGTAACAAATATGCAACCTAAAATAAGAGAAGGAGAAGCAAACTTTTGCCTACATATTTTGCTTTTTCAAAATTTATATTTTTAGATTTTTTCGGTTTTTCCTTTTTCTCTCTCTTCTTTGAGATGAAAGTATAATGCTGCAAAGATGTACATGGACATAAAAAGGAGTATATATTTCTTTGGATTTTTAGATTTATTTATTTATTATTATTTTTTTTGTTTGATGCCTTAAAAATGAGACGAAGTAACGGGTCCCATTTTGAGCATAGTCGAACCCATTCATGCCGTCGGACCTGAATGAGGTTCAAAATTTTTATCGAGGTCGAAACGTCCATCCCTTTGGATTGAATCAACCTTTTATCCTTACCTCTGGTCATGCGTTTGACGGTGTAGTTCTGGATATATACCTGATCAGGACCTAATTTGAGCTAACATAAGCGGCCCAATTGAAGCCCCGATAACTCAAAGGTGTAACTGATTTATCTTTCTTTTCTCTCTTTTTCAACCTTTTTACTCACAGCGTCCAAGATGAGTTTTCGCCATTCCTGTTATCGTCCTCTTTTTTACCCGTAGCGGCCTTTCGAGTTCTCACCATGTCTATGGGTATGCATTTTTATCCTAGACGCATTTTCAGGTTTTCACCTGGTTCGTACAATCTTGCTCTTTTTACCCATAGTGTCCTCTCGGGTTTTCACCACATCCATTTTACTTTGAACTTGTATTTTCTTTTCTTATTTTTTTTCATTTCAAAATCAAAGGTCATGACATGGACATCGATTCTGTAATAGCCGACTGGATGGAGTTCTGTTTGTCTCTCAGCTTGGCTCGTGCTGACTTAATGGATATTGTGGCTGCTTGTAGACCTTAAAGAGGGCCTTCTTCAGGGATGTATCGTGGTCATGGGTTAGAAAGGATAGGTATGGAATTTTGAAGACATTTTTGGGTTTAAAAGTTTTTCTTGATTAGGTTTCAGCTGCCATAATACAATTCTTCCTTGAGAGAATTTTACTGTACATGCCTCATAATTTTTCTATCTCTTTTCTTTTCTATTTTTTATTCTTTTTGCTTTTTTCGGACATTCTCTTTTTAGGATTTTGCTTTTCTGTTATTTATTTATTTGGATGGTAACTCTTTTTCTCTTTTTTTTTTCGTTGGGTATATATATTTTCTCTTTTTCTGGGAGGGGTTTATGAAGGAAAGGCCAATGGCTCAATAGATGTAGCAAAGGGTATGAGCATTCAAGGACGCCTTTTGACTACTTAGCTTTGAAATGATGACCTCTTTTAATGGGCCCTTAAGTAGTCACGTATCTATTTTATCAATACTCACCTTGCCGCAGGAGACTAAGAGTAGAATCGACATGCATATCCAACATTGATTGGCTCAGGAAAGTAATCTTCGTCCATGGTGGTGAGGTGGAGAGTGTATCCTAGGAGTACCTCTCTAATGACATAGGGCCCCTTTCCAGTTGGGATTAAATTTCCCTTGAGGAACTGCGTGGAGAGAAGGAAAGATCTTAAGTATCGAACCACCCACCTTTAAATCTCGAACGCGAACGTGCTTATTGTAAGCACGTGTGATCCTTCCTTGGTAGACCTGGATGTGACATAAAGCTTGAAGCCTCTTTTCATCAACAAAGCTCAATTATTTGAAATGTGCCCTTTCTCTTTCGGCCTCTGGCAGGTCGGAGTTGATGAGGATGAGGATTGAAGGTACTTCAACCTCCACTGGTAGCATGACCTCGGTTCCATACACAAGGGAAAATGGTGTTGCCCCTATAGCGGCACAGATCGATGTTCGATAGGTCCATAGTGCGAAGGGTAACATTTCACTCCAATCTCGGTAAGTGATGACTGTTAATCACTGAAAAATGTCACTTTTCACCTCCTAATCTAGCCTTTACTACACCTCTGAGCCATCTAATAATTGTCATTTGAGTATGTTTTTGTAGTTAGAAATAAAATGCAACTTACAGCAACAGTTCATATTTTGGAGGCCAAGAAGAAAGAATTTAGAGTCAAAATCTTGAAGCTGATTGAAGAACAGAGAGTGCACCATGGTGGTCCTCTCCATAGGGAATTTTTCTTGCCAAAGGGGCCCTAGAAGTCTAACATAGGAAAGAAGGATGGAACCAAGCTGAGGGGAGTGTTGCAGCAGGCTGTGCACAACAGTAGAGAATCAGATATGAAGCCTCGAGCAGTTCAAGTTTTAGCTTAATCAGCTCGAGCAGTTCTTGAGCAGTTGGAATGCTTCACAAATTTACCTCAAGAGGCTCTCGAGCACTTCAGGCCTGTAGCACATAAATACCTCGATAGTCCTCGAGCAGTTTAATACAAGGGAGCTTTAGAAATTTGCCTCGAGCAGTTCCTGAGAGGTTCTGAGCTTCAGAAAACCATCTCGAGTACATCTCGAGAGGTTCAGTCTTTTGAAAGAATATTTGCTCGAGTGGTTCTCAAGCAGATGCACCTTCAGAAATTTACCTTGAGCAGTTCTCGAGCACTTCAAGGTTGAATCCAATCACTCGAGAAGCTCTGAAAGAACCTGTCGAGTAGTTTAATTCCAACCTCTCGAGCTATAGAATTGAAGCAACCATCCACTCGAGAAATAAATCCAACCTATTAAGAGCCTGCCAAGCTAAAATGCCTGAAGCCCCATCCTGTTGAGATGCATAAGCCTCAGCACTCCAGCCCGTCGAGCCATATTCAGCAGTTAATCCAGCCTCTCGAGATCCACTCGAGATTCATAAAGTGAAGCATTCAGCTTGTCGAGGCATGGGTTCCAGCCTTCCCATTCAGCATTCAAGGGCATTTTTGGGATTCCACAATAGCTAGGGCACACATCCCAAGGTGCTGAACTGTTCCCCACATCTCGAGGCAACACTTGGCCATAAATGGGCCGCGATAGCAGCTCCAAATATTGCTTTTCTCTTCAGTTTTTTGATTGGCCAAGGCACAAGATATCTTGGTGTGGATTGTATATAAGCTATAAAAATAGCCAAAAATAGGCATCTAATATAACCTAATTTTACTCTGAGCTAGGAGGATATTCTGTTCTTAGGTCATTTCTAAGGTTAGGTCATCTTTTCCCTTTTTCTTCCTTCCTTAGCTCTGCACTTGCTGGCTAAGACCTTTTTGTAATAGATAGGACTAATTTTTTGCTATAAAAAGGACTTGTGTAAGTTTGTAAAGGGCCTGGGACTCTGCATTGATTGCAGCTTTGAGGGTTGACCATTGTAAGTTCTCTTATATGCAATGCAAAGCTATTTTTATTGATTCATTCAATCAGTACTATTCTTGTGTTTCTCATTAAGATTTTTATAGATTGTATGCACCTATGGATGCATGAGCTTGTAGCCCTGTATACATAGTGGTTGTAGTGATTTTAATGTTATGATTTTAACCCCATGACTGGAGTATATCTCTGGGATGATCTGTGACTACTCAGTGGATAGATCATAGCCCTAAGACTAGTCCATATATGAGGGTTGGATTGGATTCTTCTCCCTTGCATTTGAGCTTATAGCCAAATGAAGGACAGATGTGGATCTAACCCCTTTTCTACTTGACTACCCCCTTTTTTAGTAAAAAGACTAGTCCCTATTCTATTATTTCTCACCAATTTTCCATTTAATTTTTCTAAATCCATTTCCACCCTTTCTAAACCCCTTTCTTGTAGTGTAGAACTGTAATTTTCTTTTATATTTTATTTTCAATTTTGTGACACCCCAAAACTCCCTTTCTCTACCTTTGCTTTTTAGTATAGGTTAGGATTGTTAGTTCTGTAGCCAGATCTGGAGGTCTACTATTCAACCTTGTGTTCTTAGATCAAATTTCCCTGTGGGACAAACTCTTATTTATTAAAACTTGCTACAACAACCCTGGATCTTGCAGGACTGTGTATAGATTGCTGTTTTTAGTGCTGTTTCATTCCATTTCACTCCCCTTCTTTGATTTATTTTTGTTGCCATATTTTCACCATATTTTCAATAATAAAAGTAAATAACACAATAATTTATAACTAACAAGTTTTTGGCGCCGCTGTCGGGACTATTTGATCTAAATAGTAGATCTGAGTATTTATTTGTCTATTTGTAAATTTATTTATTGCAGTTCCTGTGTTTGAATAAAAGTACTGTTGAATTAATTTTGGTTTCTTGCAGATCTGAAATAGCAGTAAAGAGGTGAGTTGATAGCTGTAGCTGGAGCATTGCTTGGCTTAGTTTGCTCTCTTTCTCCCTTACTTCAATTTCATTTATGTTATGCCTTATTTTCAATAGTTGTAATTAGCAGTAATTTTTGTTAGCATTCTTTAGTTGTGCTGTAAGTTGGCTGTTTTAATTACTGTTTGCATGCGTGTATGCTGGGTAGAAAGTCACTTGGACCTGAATTAGAACCTCTAAATCCTGAGATAGAAAGAGTCCTTAGACCTAGGCAGACCACAAAGATCCCTGTTGTTAATATAGAGCAATTTGAGATGGGAGAGCAACCAAGACCTTTGAGGGAGTACTATGCACCAGGGGCATATTCATCCCCCTTTTACATTCAGTTCCTTGCAGCTGAGAGAAATTATGAGATCAAAGCTCAGACCATCCAAATGCTGTGATCATTCCATGGGTTAAGTAAAGAGGACCCTTATAAGCACATCGATGAGTTTCTTGCCTTATGCACCACATTTACAATTGTTGGGTTGGGAGATGAAGCCACCAAAATGAGACTTCTTCCTTTTTTATTAAAGGATAAAGTCAGAAATTGGCTTAACATGCTCCCACCAAACAACATTACATCATGGAATGACCTCCAATGCCAATTTTTTGCTAAATTTTTCCCTATAAGCAGAACCTACCAGTTGAGGAAGAGCATAATTTTTGTGCAACCGTGGATTTTTATCAAACCCGTCACGACGATGTGCACTTGTGAAAAATGTAGAGTCGCTACCAGGAGCTTTTGGTGTCCCGAGAAATTTAAATCAATATTGAAAGCACCAAAGTGCAAAAATATGACTCTGATTCCGGTCTACGCCAAAGGCTCTTGGGTAGGGGCTTCGGTTATTATTCGGGAGGTGTTAGGCACCTGATCAACTCGCTCGTAAGCGGTCTCTACTATGGCCGGGTCTATGTGTGGCTTGTTTATATATATATATATATTAAAAAAAGAAATAAAATGAGCGGCACTTCCCCTTGCTCGAAGGCACGCCGATCCTATTGAGCCATTCTCGCTTACCGAAATTTGGACAATGTAACGGCTCAATTCTAGGATAGAGGAAAAGAAAAGAAAGTAGAAGAATAGAGGGGAGAGCCGGAGCTCTTGGGCCCTTGTAGCACCAAAGTGGATCCTTGCGCGAGAGCGTCTTTGATGAGCTTCTGAGTGCAAACGAGTAGCGGGATGGGTTCTAATCTCCAAGGCTAGGGAGCTAAGAGGTAGGAGAAGAAGGCTAGGGGCTAGATCTAGCTAAATCTCAAGGATTGATGGTGGAAAATGAGATCTAAAGGATGAACTATGGTGCTGGAATTTTAATGGACAATGCTAAAAAGGGATGAGAGGAATAGCTAAAGCCTTTTCTCTCTTTTAAAATTTTTTCAAGCCTTTAATCTAAGGGGACCTCTCAATTTATAGAAAAAGGAGGGGTTGGGAGGGTGTTTAGAGGCTAACTTGGATTAGCGATTAAGTAATCTAGCCATCTAAGGTTTCCTAGGGTTTTTGGAGCCTTGAAATGTGTGAAGGTTAGCTCTAATGGTTGATGATAAGGTGAGGCCTTAAACCACTTAAAGAGTTGCACATAGATGGTGAATGGGTACAATAGAACTAGAAAAAATCACCCCAAAGATTAAGATGGTCAACAAGTCAAACCCCAATCTCGAAATTTGAGGCAAAAATACAGGGTTACTGTTCATAAGCCTGGCACAACTAATAGGTGCGCCAGGCATATGTACAGTAAAACAGTATTCTTGGGTGGTCTAGAAGTTGGCTGCCCGAGGTGGGTCCCACCTTATAGCTGGCCCAACTATTAGTTGCGCCAAGCCATTTCTGGGGAGAAATGGCTTAGGACAAGTAATACTTGCGCCAAAACCCTAGGGGGAACTCCACCTGAATTATAATTTTACCCCTACACTTCGGAACGCCGTAACTTCTCACATACAACTCCGATTGGGGTGATTCTTGGCTTGTTGGAAAGCTGGAGACTTTTACTTTTTAATGGTATAAGATTCGATCATAGTAGAAGGTCACAACTAGTCCCAGTGCACCACTCTTCATCCATTGCTCGGGAAAGCTAGCTTTAGGTCTGGAATGGTTTTTAAGGGCCGGGATGGGTTTCTAAGGTTTCGAAAATATTCCTAAGGGATCTGTGGTGATTCCTAAGGGTTTGGGATGACTCCTAAGGTTTCAAAAAGATTCCTAAGGGTTTCATACATGCCATCAAAAGCTTGAAAGTGCGCCTCTCTCGAAATGTGTTTTGATCGGGCCTTGGGCCAAATTTGGGTGTCTATAATTTCTTTGCTCAATTCTCAACTGAAGATTTTCATGAAGCATGGGAAAGGTTTAAAGAGCTGCTGAGGCAGTATCCACACCACTAAATTCCTAAGTGGGAGCTTGTCCAGAGCTTCTACTAAGGGATTGATCCTAAGAGTAGAGACATGGTGGATGCTTCATGTGGTGGTACCTACCTCAGCAAGACTACTGAAGAAGCCTAGGATCTTTTTGATGTAATTAGTGAAAACTCCATGCAACAAGAGACTTTGTCAATTGGTGACATTAAGCCTGTTGCAAGAGTTACAAGAGATCCCACTTCTAAGGGAAAGATGTACGAAGTCAATGTGTATAATGACTTGAAAAGAAAGGTGGACAGTCTGATCCAGAAGTTTGACAAATTAATAGGTGTGATGCAACCTAAAATGACTGTATAAGTTGAAGAGGCATGTCTGATATGTCAGTCACCTACACACTTACTAGTGGACTATCCATCAGCTGGCCAATACCCTGAACTGGTCATGGAGCATGCTAATGCTGCCCAATCATATGGGCAGCAACTTGTTAGGTATTCATGGAGGAAATACCCCAATCTGAGGTGGAGACAAGAAAATTTTCAACCACCCCAGCAGTTGCAGCAAGCAAAACCATATAGACCATAACAGCAGTATAATCAGGGTTATGTACCTAGACAACCTTTCTATCAGTCTGCCCCACAGCCAAACCTATTAACTTTTCCCCCACCACAGCATAAATCCCCCTCATTTGAGGAGCAGGTTTTGTCATCACTACAAAACCTGAACTTCTTATCACAGACTGTGAACTCTCACGGTTAGAGCATAAAAAAAATAAAGGACCAATTTAGTCAAATTTCTAATGCTCTAACCAAGAGAGAAGATGACAGGCTTCTAAGCCAAATCATGACAAACCCCAAGGGTCAATATATGATTGGTAAAGGTTCTTCAACCCATGAGGAAGCTAAAGTAATCACTACCGTAAGGAGTGGTAAGGTGGTGGACAACCAGGTGGGCATGGAGGAGAAGAAGAGTGCAGAGGAGAAAAAGAACTCATCTCTTGCTGATGAGCAGCAGGAGCACAATAATGGGGCTGCTATTGAGCCCCAACAAAAAGAAAAAAAAAAAGAAAGTAAAAAGAAAAAAATTATTGATGAGATAGGTAGGCCAGCAGCTGAGGTACAAGCAGTACCCTAGCTGCCATTTCCTCATGCCCTTAAAGGCCCTTCCCCTTTTAATAAGGGGAATGCCAGAATGGAGGAAATAATGGAGACTTTCAAGCAAGTTAAGATTTACCTTCGCTTGATGCCATTAAACAAGTCTCTACCTACGCTAAATTCCTTAAGGACTTATGAACGCAAAAGAGGAAGGCAAGGATTCACTTGTCTAAGAAAGTCTTTGCAGCCAAAAAAGTTAAATCTGTGTTGTCAATAATAATACCAGCAAAACTTCAGGATCCAGGGGTACCTACTATCCCCTACATTATTAGTGATCACACCACAAGCAGAGCCCTCTTAGACTTAGAAGCCAGTGTCAACCTGCTGCCATACTCTGTGTATGAACAGCAAGGTTTGGGGGAGTTGAAACCAACACCTATAGTACTCCAGCTAGCTGACAGGTCAGAGAAAAAGCCTATGGGAATTGTTGAAGATGTGTTGGTCGGGGTGGATAAGTTTTTCTATCCTACTGACTTTCTGGTCGTAGACATGGAACCTTCAAAGTGTACCATCCCAATTCCTGTCATCTTAGGCAGATCATTTCTGGCCACAACCAATGCTTGCATTCAATGCAAGTCTGGGGTGATGGAGGTCACTTTTGAAAACATGAAGGTAAAGTTGAATATGTATAATGCTGCCAAGCAACCTTAGCTGGATAATGAGGACTGCTTTGTAGTTGATATACTAGAAGACTTAGTGAAAGAGAATTTATCCAATCTGCTGGATTGGGATAAAGTTTGTGATGAATTTGCACATGTGTGGACTGAGGTTGATGAGGAGGAGGCTCCCATTACTAAGGAAAGTAACACTTTGGATTCTTCAGTGGGCCTAATGCAACACTCTATATGGAAACCCAAATTGTTGCCCCTATCTCAACCCTCCAAGGCACCTTTGCTGCCTTTCGTAGTTAGTCCACCTAATCTGGACCTCAAGCAGCTACCAGAGATATTGAAATATGTCTTCCTAGGGCAAGATAAAAAACTTCCTGTAATTATCTCTTCCTCTCTTATTGTGGAGCAGGAAGAGGAATTCTTATGTGTCCTTAGGAAACATAGAAAGACAATTGGATGGACTATTACAGATTTGGGAGGGATAGATCCAACTGTGTGTATGCACAAGATCTATTGGGAAGAGGGTTCTAAGCCCTCAAGGGAAATGCAGAGAAAGTTAAACCCTCATATGCTGGAGGTAGTCCTAAAAGAGGTTATTAAATTATTGGATGCAGGGGTCATATATCCCATTTCAGACTCTGAGTGGGTATCACCTATCTAGGTGCTCCCCAAAAAGTCTGGCATCAGAATCACAACATTCGATTCTGGAGAGTTAATGCCAACCAGGGAGACCACTGGTTGGAGAGTTTGCATAAACTATAGGAAATTAAACTCCAAAACCGGGAAGGACCACTTCCCTTTACCCTTCATTGATCAAATTTTAGATAAGTTGGTAGAAGAGCATACTACTGCTTTCTTGATGGATACTCTGGTTATAATCAGATACCTCTGTGTCCACAAGACTAGGAAAAGATAACATTCACGTATCCATTTGACACTTTTGCCTATAGAAGAACGCCATTTGGACTGTGCAATGCTCCTGCCACGTTCTAAAGATGGATGCATGCAATCTTTTCTGACATGAATGAAAAGTTTTTAGAGATTTTCATGGATGATTTCTCAGTTTATGGGGACAATTTCAGTCAATGTTTGCATCACCTTAGTCTGGTACTTTAAAGATGGAAGAAACTAACCTGATTTTGAGCTGGGAGAAAAGCCATTTCATGGTCACCCAAGGCATTGTTCTTGGCCATGTGGTATCCCACAAAGGCATTGAGGTTGATAAGGCAAAGATTGACTTGATTTCATACTTACCCCCACAAAAAATAGTCAAACAAATCAGATCTTTTCTAGGACATGCAGGATTTTACAGAAGGTTTATCAAGGACTTCAGTAAAAATTTTAAACCTTTGTGCCACTTGCTGTGTCAAGATGTGTCATTTAATTTTGATGCTGAATGTCTTGAGGCATTTGAGGTCTTAAAGAAATGTCTAACCTCTGCCCCTGTGATTCAGACACCTGATTATGCCCTACCCTTTGAATTAATGTGTGATGTATCCAACTTTTCTGTTGGAACGGTGTTAAGCTAGAGGAAAGAAAAGCTACCTTGTGTGGTTTTTTATGTCAGCAAATCACTGACAGAAGCTCAGCTGAATTATATAACAACTGAGAAAGAGCTTCTGGCTGTGGTGTTTGTTGTGGACAAATTTAGATCCTATTTACTAGGTCTAAAATTATAATCTTCACTGACCACTCTGTCCTAAAGTACCTACTGGCAAAAAAAGATGCAAAGCCAAGGTTGATTAGATGGATCCTCCTGCTGTAGGAGTTTGATCTTGAAATCAAAGATAAAAAAAGAGTAGAGAATGTGGTGGCTGATCATTTGTCCTAGATTTTAATTGAAGAGTGTGCTGCAACACCTTTGAGAGATTCCTTCCCTGATGAGAAATTATTTTCCATCCAGTCAGTTATACCTTGGTTTGCCAAAATCGTCAACTACCTTATTGTAGGTATGATCCCTTCCCACTGGTCCAAGATGGATAGAGACTTATTCTTTTCACAAGTCAAATATTTTTTCTGGGAGGATCCATACCAGTATAAGTATTGTACAGACCAAGTCATTAGAAGATGTGTCCTTGAAAGTGGCACCCACAGTATTCTGACCATGTATCATGAATATGCCTATGGGGGTCACTTTGGTGGGAAAAAGACAGCAGCAAAGGTGCTGCAGTGTGAGTTTTACTGGCCTTCCTTGTTTAAGGATGCCCATGTACACTGCAAAACTTGTTTAAGATGTTAAAGGATGGGTGTTAAGTGGTGAAAAATGTCACTTTTCACCCTATAACCTGACCCTTGATAGACCTGTGAGCACACTAATAAGCACTTGTCAAGTGCATTTTGTAGACAGCAATGAAAGAAGGTACTAATGCAGAAAACCACTCAAGAATGCCCAAAAAGGAACTATCTCTCAGCACAGGACAAACCTAGCAACAACACACCAGATATGGAGATTTATCATATTTCTAACCAACCTCCCTGTGGACATTCCCTTACTCACAATTCTTTAAAGCTTGCGACAACAGATTTTGAATACTTGCAGGCCTGTATGAGTGTGTCTGCCTAGTTTTATTGATGATTTTAGACTCTCATTTGAGGGAAGGCAAACACACCAAAAAGTTTTTGGCGCCGTTGTCGGGGAGACATGTTTAGAAATTGATAGATCTAAGTTTTGATCATAGATCTGTAGTTTTTGTTTAATTTTTTTTACTGCATTTGTAAGTTGTGTTGTTTTTCAGTAGTTTTTGTGCAATTCATCAGATCTAAGGCTACTGGTGAGAGGAGAATCGTGCTGGAGATTGCTCTGTAATTTGCATCCCTCTACTCCCCTGTTATTTTTTAGATCTGTTGATAATTTTTATTAGAATAGTTAGAAAATTTGGTTGATTCTATTTGTTGTGTGTTTAGATCTGTTCTACATTCAGAATCTGAGTGTTATATGTTTGGTAGGAGAACTTTGCAACCTCAGATTGTCCCACTAAATCCAGAGGTTGAAAGACTTCTCAGATCCAGACTAACTACACCCACCTCTGTTGAATTTGATTCTATAGAAATGGGTGAGCAACAGCAGCCGAGAATCCTTAAGGAGTTTAATGCACCAGGGTGCATTAAATTTCCAGCTGCTCAAGGAAACTATGAGATAAAATCATCCATCATTCAAATGCTGCCCTCATTTCATGGCCTGACCAAAGAAGACCCCTATAAGCACATTGATGAATTCTTAGGATTGTGTACTACATTTAATATCACAGGCTTGGGGGAGGAGGCCACCAGGATGAGACTCTTTCCTTTTTCATTAAAGGACAGAGCCAGGACCTGGTTGTCCTTGCTTCCACCTAACAGTATTCTATCCTGGAGTGATCTCCAATGTCAGTTTCTGGTCAAATTCTTTCCTATGTCAAAGACCAGCCAGCTAAGGAAGGGTATCATCTCTTTTACCCAAGATCCAACTGAAGACTTTCATCGATCCTAGGAGAGATTTAAGGAACTCCTCAAGAAATGCCCCCACCATCAAATCCCTGAATGGCAATTGGTTCAAAGTTTTTATTAGGGAATTGATGCTAAAAGTAGAGATATGATAAATGTCTCCTGTGGTGGAACCTATCTCCATAAAATTGCTGAGGAGCATGGGAGCTCTTTGATATCATTAGTGAGAACTCTATGCAAAGGGAAACCTTAGCAAGAGATCTAGAGCCTCCTAAATTGATGAAAGAGAACACCTCAAGGGGAAAGATATATGAAGTGAGTGTGCCAAGTAAGTTGGAAAGGAAAGTGGACAGCTTAACTCTGAAATTTGATAGGCTGATGGGAGCAATGCAGTCACCTGTGGCTACCAGAGTGGAGGAGGCATGTGCCACATGCCAGTCCCCTGCTCATCCCTTGGAAGAATGCCCATCTGTTGACCAATTTCCTGATTTTATAACAGAGCATGTGGCTGCAGCTCAGTCTTATGGGCAGCAACCTGCTGCTGAGTATCAATGGAGGAACCACCCCAATCTGAGGTGGAGACAAGATGGATACCCCAGCCAGCAGTAGCAGCAGCCCCAGCATCCCATGCCTTATAGAAATGCTTAGCCCTATCGAGAAGGTTATGCCCTAAGATCTCAGTATCAGCAACCCATGGCCCAACCTGTAGCTCCTCCTGTGCAGCAATCTGTACCCCCTCCAGCTGTGAGAGCACCATCCTTTGAGGGACAAGTTCTATCTTCATTACAGAGCTTGAACACCTTAACCCAAACTGTGCACTCTCACAATTAGAGCATCAAAAAGATAGAGGACCAACTTGGTCAGCTATTTGATGCTCTGACTAGGAGAGAGGGAGGAAGGTTGCCTAGCCAACCATAGGACAATCCACGAAGGCAGTTTGTAGTGGGTGAAGTTTCCTCCACTTATGAGGAAGCTAAATCTGTTACAACTTTGAGAAGTGGCAAGTTAGTAGACAACCAAGTGAGCTGTGAGGAACTTGGATGAAGAAAATGAAGTAATTTCTACCAGCAAACAGCAAAGACCACCAATGGTGGACTTGAAGAAACAATCAACTATAAATAATGAGGATAATGAGGATCCTTAAGAAAAAAAAAATTAAAAAGAAAGAGACCCGATTGGCTAAGGCTGCAAGTGAGGGAGCAATCCCACACTTGCCATTTCCTAAGGCACTACAAGCACCTTCCCCTTTTGATAAAGGGCAAGGAAAAATTGAGGAAATGATGGAGACTTTCAAGCAAGTAAAGATCAATCTGCCTTTACTTGATGCCATCAAACAAGTCTCAGCCTATGCCAAGTTTTAAAAAAAACTATGCACCCATAAAAGACAATCCAGGATACACCTATCCAAGAAAGTCTTTTCAGCAAAGAAAGTGAAACAAATTTTATCAATTGCAACCCCAACCAAATTCCAAGACCCTGAAAACCCCACAATCCCTTGCATCATTGGGGATCACATCATTGGCAAAACTTTATTAGATCTAGGAGCCAGTGTGAATTTTCTTCTATATTCAGTATATGAGAAGCTGGGCTTAGGCAAATTGAAGCCCACACATGTGGTCCTCCAGCTGGCTGACAGATCTGAAAGGAAACCAGTGGGGATAATCGAGGATGTTTTGGTTGGAGTTGATAAATTCTTTTTTCATGTTGACTTTTTGGTTTTGGATATGGAACCAAGCAAATGTGCTTCTTCCATACCTGTGATTCTCGGCAGGCCATTTTTGGCCACAGCCAATGCCCACATACAATGTAGGTATGGGATTATGGAAGTGTCATTTAGAAATATGAAGGTTAAGCTGAATATGTATAACACTGGCTATCAGCCCTCTCCTGAAGAGGCTTGTTTTTCCATTAATACCCAAAAGAAAATGATGCATGATAATCCACATTGGATGGTGCAGGACAAGGCTTGGCTCGCAGCTGGAAGACTGCACCCAAGGAATGGACACTGGCTGAGGAAAAGATCTATGAAAAGTGCCAACTTTGATGAGCCTGAGGAGACCATGGACCTTCCAGACCCTCCAGATTAACCCCTGCAGTCAGTATGTATCATATGTACCATACTCTGTTTTTGTTTGTAGGTGTTTACTTAGTTGTTTTTTTTTATTCTTTTTATTTCTTTGCAATAATTAAAAGAAAACAACAAAACTCCCATGCTCAATACTAGACCATCATTCTCAGCTGTCCTGAGGTAATGGGAGCTGTTCATAAGTGAATTTAATCATGGGGCACCACATCAACAGAGCCTGCTGAGAACTGAGACTGTGAATGCCCAGAAATATAGGTTTATTTGATTTTTAGAAGTCTTTGATAGGTCAAGCTCACCTTTCGATAGGTCACTTAGTGATTTCGATAGGATGTTAGATGGTTTCGATAGGTACTGAACCTCTCGATAGGTAAAACTAACTTTTCGATAGGAAAAACGGAGATTTCGATAGGTTCTAGATACCAATCGGGAGCCTATCGAAATGAAGATTCAACTACCGTTTAAACTGATCGAAAGGATGGTTCCACCTATCGAGATCCTATCGAAACCATCCAGTTCATCCTATCGGAATCGTATTTCACCTTTTATATACCCGTCGATAGGTCATTTGTGCCTCATTCCATACCTTCTGCAAACCCTAGCTCTTGTTCCTCTCTCTATCGCCCCCCTCTTTCTTCACTAAATCCTCATAGAACCTTCAGTTGTTCAGTTTGCCTTTTTGTCAATACATTCAGCTTGCACATAGGAGTATTTTGCCCCTAATTCTAAAAAAATTGAAGTTGTGCAGTGCGATTTCTGTTAAACCCTAGGTATTTCGAGGTCAGTTGCCTTCCCACAATCAATCTGTCGCTCCTCTGATTTTTAAACTTCAAACTCTGCTTCAAGTTGATGAGTGCTAAATTTTTGAAGAGTAAAATGGATGAGCCGGAGGACACCCTCACGAACATACGCCAGAGAACAACTGCTTCCACCCCCAAATCCTCCAAAAAGTCGAAGCCAGCTGACAAACCACCTGTCAAGAGGAAGCTCACTGAAATGTCACCCAAAAAGACCCCTAAAGCTAAGAAATCCAAGGCTGTTGAGATTTAGGAACCTAGAGTAGAAGAAACCTCAGCGAGAGCTGCCCCTCCAGTAGAACTGCCTGCAAGGTTAACTACCCCCAATGATTTTGTAGAAAAATTGAGTCTTGTTCCTGAGACGGATTTTGATTTGGCATATTTTGCCAACATTGGGGAGTGCCAGGGGACATTGGAATATTTGGAAAAGAAGGTCTGCTACCCCTGCTTTCACCCTTGAAGGAAAATGTCTATCCCAGGTTAGTGAAATTGTGGTACCAGAACTTGACAAAGAAGGTGGTACCTGGAGCTGAGGATACACTGGAAATCTCGATTGATGATTGGTAGTTGACTGTCGATTGCAGAGATATTGGGATGGCTTTGGGAGTCCGATATCAATTTGACTCCACCAAAGCTGAGGGAGCACCTACAGGGGCCACATTTCGGGAAATGGTTAAACAACTTACTAATGAAATAATGGGCTCTGGTGAATCCTTGATGAGAAGAGACCTCCATCCTACCCTCCGACTCATTGATACCATTATGAGGAAAAATGTCTATGTCTCTAGCCATTTGCAAGAGAGAAGGACCCCTTTAGTGGATGCACTATACTTTTGTTCAAAGGGGCAATTTGTAAATGTACCTAAGCTGATTTTTGAGACAATGGTGGATACCAATGACAAGGTGCTGAAGAGGCAAGCTTTTGCTAAAGGAGGTGGCCTGCCCTTTTGCAGACTCATCACATGTCTGCTCAAGAATAGAAAATATGTGATTAAGCAATCCGAACCAATGGAGAAGCTGACCTTTAAATTGAATGGTAAGCGAGAATGGTCAACCAGCCTCACATTGATTAAGAAAGGCCAACCAGTTGGAAGGGAGGTGGCTGAGAAGACAACCACTTCCGTGGCAGCAGAGACTCCTGCAGAGATACCCTTAGCCACCTCCCACCCACCATACCTGTCCCACTACCCACACCTCCACCCACTTTGGTTTTTCCATTTGTATCAGTCCCTCTTCAACCAGACCTCCCCCCATCCACCTCTGAACCTGTTTTACCTCCACCCACCTCCCAGGTCCTCCACCCTGACATCCTGGAAGCTCCCACATTATCCGAGCTTACCCCTACCATCCCTTCTCCACCCGGTACCCAACCCATTTCTAATTATCCTCCATCTCCAACCCCTCTGTATCCACAGGGTGTGAACCTGTTCGCCACTACTGGGTTCACGACCCTCATAACCTCAATTGTGGAGGATGTCGCTCATGAGTACACTCCACTTCCTGACTCCCCACGCCCCGCTCCTCCTCATTTTAACCATGCACCATCTTCTCCCTTCCAGCATGTCCAAGCACAAGCCCCTTCTACCCCCACCAGGCCTGACACCCTCACTCAAATCCTTTCCATCCTCCAATCCATTCAGTCCCAATTAACCATCAACACCGACACCCAGTCCCAATTAACCACCTCTCCCACCCAGCCCCCTACCCAACCTGCTGCCCCTTACACCTTAATGATAAAAGAAGAACGAAGGAAGACTGCTGTAGCTCTTGGATTGGACCCCACTGCCCTGTTTCCTTCTGATTCAGATTCTGATTCCATTGCTGCTGTTGACCTTAAAGG
The DNA here is from genome assembly GCA_021018995.1 of Chloranthus sessilifolius. Taxonomy (NCBI): domain Eukaryota; kingdom Viridiplantae; phylum Streptophyta; class Magnoliopsida; order Chloranthales; family Chloranthaceae; genus Chloranthus; species Chloranthus sessilifolius. Next base: position 101,363,644 of record CM037586.1, read on the forward strand.
CAAACAACCCGCTGCCTAGTCTGAGGAGGCCGCGAAGAAGCCGCAACTGAGGGCTAAATCTAAAGGCAAAGCTCCTTTATCCAAGGACGAGCTGAAAAACTTGGCTGACCTCTATGATTGGCCAGATGACACCTGCAAATAGCTATGGCAACTTGTTGTTTTAGTTTCTTCCTCATTTTCTCATGTATATATTCGGCATTGTAATACATTTTGTCTTCATGTAGTTTTTCTGTATCTCTTTTCCCCCCCTACCTCTCCCCTAATTTCATGTTGTAAACAGTGAGGACACTGTTTAGTTTAGGTTTGGGGCTATGGCATGTATATATGCTAATAAATTAATTACTTTTAGTACAGATAGGCTACAATGAAGTGTTTGGAATTAATTGGAGTAAATTCTCACTGGAATTTTTGTAAAAAGAGGATATTAAGAAAACAACTTTTTAAAAATTGAAATGAGCTATAGTTTTAACATTTATCATGAGGCAAATGTCAACAATTTGTGAAAAATAATTTTTGATGTGCAGTAAACTTAAAATGAGAGGAAATTATGAAGACACACCCCTGAAAATTGGATGGAAGGCCATACCCAGTGAGATTTGGGCCTGAAAAAGTTTCCTTGAAGAGTGGCTTGGCAATTTTTCTGCTCTATGGACTGATTGGATCTAGTTTCGATCACTAGAAGTTAGGCAAATCTAAGTTGAAACAGGTTGACAACATTCATGACATTAAGGACATGAAGTAAGGCCATCCCTTGGTTAGTTTGAGCTTAAAATGTCCCACCTTTGAACTGCCCTTATGCACACCACTTGAGCCTTAAAAATCCCAATTTTCTTTGATGAAAACCAGAAATTCTAAACCCAAAACCTTTTGACCTATTTCAGCTCACCTCCAATTTGAGAAATCAGGAAGAGGAAGAAGAAGCAAGGTTAGGAGAGCAAGGTGTTAAATTTGGTTGAAAGAAAGGAAAACACAGTTGGTGGTATTTGTGGTACCAAAAAAAAAAAAAAAAAAAGACAAAATAGAGCAAAAGAATGAGAAAGAGAAGTCATTTCATCGAAAGACTGAACGGAAGAGAAGAAGCTAGCCACTTTGGCTTTGAAAATTCAAGAAAGTAGATTGAATTGTGCTGAAATGAAGAAGGATTCTAGATCACCTCCTTACCTTCACTGATTTCTCAATTTGAACCCCTTTTACCCTTTCATTTTGTTACAAACCTCATCCCTAAGCCACATTACAACCCAATAAAAAGACCTTACTAATCTGAAATAGATTGAGCTGTCATGTGGAGATAAGGATCTGTCCAATCTATGGTGAAAAGGGTTAGAAAATTTTAGAAATTAGAGCAATGCCTATGCTCATGCTTACAGCCCTAATTGAGGACTATAACTGCTCTTGAGCTGTGTGAAATTCTACACCCTTCATTGTTGTTGTGAGTTGACAGCCCTGGTGAGACTTGGGCCTGAAATCCAATTTGATGGGGGTAGTATCAAAACAGAATTCTCAAATGAAAGGTGAGCCATACATCAATCTTCAGACACAATACCTTGACATGAACCAATTGATGATGAAGGAATTACTACAAAAATTCATGTTTTAAGTTGGTGATTTTTCTGCTGAAAACCCTCTAGAACTGAAAAAACATGATGAGAATTTATTCTAGTTCACTGAAACTCTGTTTAGCAGGATGTACTACTATTAACTAACCTTATTGGGGAAGCTTGTGAGTACCTTCACTGAAAACCCTCAGGAGACTTCACTCCTCCACTAGGGATCACCTAGGGGTTTAAAAAGCTTGGTGGATATGCGAAATGCACTCGTGCTCCCTACGAAAGTGGCATTTTTATTTTCTTTTAATTCTCTTTTGCTCAGGGACTAGCAAAGCTTAGGTTTGGGGGTGTGTTAAGTGGTGAAAAATGCCACTTTTGACCCTATAACCTGACCCTTTATAGACCTGTGAGCACACTAATAAGCTCTTGTCAAGTGCATTTTGTAGACAGCAACGAAAGAAGGTACTAATATAGAAAACCACTCAAGAATGCCCAAAAAGGAGCTTTCTCTCAGCACAGGACAAACCTAGCAACAACACACCAAAGGGAAGGACATCACTGGACCCTTGGAGTGCGTGGCTACAGCAGGGCAAGGTGAAGGAAGTGAAAATAGGCTGAGAACGTCCTATCGATTGGTCACCTGAAGACATCGATAGGAGCTGAAAGCAAAGAAAGGAAGAATTCGTGCAGTTGAAGAGGTATTTGATATGATCTGAAGGTAGAAGAAGGATGAATTCGTGTGGATTAAGGAGTTCGATAGGATCTCAGAACCTATTGAGCAACTGAAAGGAAAGAAGAAACCATCCTATCGAAAACTAGCCTGAAGAGTCAAAGGAACCTATCGAATGGTTTCTTGAACCTATCGAGATGAGAATGCTGGAAGAGAACCTATTGAAGGGTGATTGAGCCTTTCGATAAGACTGAAAGTAAACCTATCGAAATGGCAGAATGAAGAGCGAAACCTGTCGAAATAGTTTTTCAACCTGTCGAAGAGTTTCTCCAACCTGTCGGATACTCCAAACCAAGGAATGAGAAGGCTGGAACTCCAAGCGAAGATTCATCCTATCGAATCCTATTGAACGAATCTGAGAACCTAGTGAAAGGACCAAAATGCTCGATTCCAACCTGTCGAAAGCTTCCTGAACCTGTCGAAATCGTGTGCAGAACTTCTTAGAAATTTAGCTGTGCACACGTTGTACTTTAGTGACCCACTACACGCAACTCGAGGCACTTGGTGACAGACACAACGGTTCCAGAAGATGCCTTAGAAAGCCCTAACCGACCCACGTGCTTTAACAGAACTCTAACAAACTCTGACAACCTTCTAGAAGGCAAAAACAGAGGAGAAAGCTATATATAGAGATCCCCAATTGCCATTGGGGGAGATCGGAGCCAAATTCTGGAGATTAGTGCCTGCAGAGCAATTCCATTTCCCTCCTTTAGCCCAACCATGGTTGGCTAAGTCCCTTGGAGTAGCGAGGAGCGAAGTTAGATCTGTGATTGGGTGAGGTTAAGAGTGCTATTGTAGGTTCCTACTTGCACAGACTATAAATCTGAGAGTATTTCCATTGTAAAGTGACCTTATTTGCAATGATAATGCTATTTTTAATGCTTTAATTAGATTTAAATTTCCTTTGGTTCCATTTGGTGATCGATCGGATTTGTGTAGAGGAGTTGTAGATTAGATCACCCACATAACTGGTAGACCTCTTGGATACCATCTGATCTCCCTGGATTTGATGCTCCTATGATTCCTTGAGTCTATGACCTAAAAATTACAGCATCTGTAGTGGTTTTAATTGTTCTAATTGAGGCTCCGACTTTGTAGGAGATCCCTAGGATGGTCTGTGACCATTAAAGTGGATAGATAATAACCTTAAAATAAATCTAAGCTCAGGCCTCAATTGGATTCATCTGCTGCAATCCATGGATTCGATAAAGTCTATAGGATGGTTTGTGACCATTAAAGTGGATAGATCATAGCCTTAAGACCAGGTGGATCCTGTGATTTGGAGTGGAATTTATACCCTGCAGCTGTGCTTATAGCCAGCGAGGGAATTGTGTGCTCTGAACCTCTGTAGCATGATTAATTGAATCTGATTTCAGTGAAAACCAACCTCCAAGCTACTCTTCTCCATTTTTTGCGTTTTTACTCTCTTCCCCTGTAAGATCTAAGCTCCTAAACTTGATCCAAGTTAGATTATGTTTAATTGTAGCTTAGTTTAAGTGACAACCCATTCCAAACCTCTCCCCGTTTTTAAACTAAATTAGTAATAGTTAGGGTGCCAGATCTAACACAGATCTGGAGATTTATCATATTTCTAACCAACCTCCCTGTGGACATTCCCTTACTCACCATTCTTTTAAAGCTTGCTACAACAGATCCTGAATACTAACACACCAACAAGTTTTGGGTTGCCATATCAAAGAGAGATTCAAAGCCACTGCAACCCATCCTTATTGTGGAGTTGTTTGATATATGGGAGATAGATTTCATGAGCCCTTTTCCACCTTCTATGGGTTATAACTTTATCCTTGTGGCTGTTGATTATGTTTCCAAATGGGTGGAAGCTGCTGCCACAAGGATAAATGACCAAAAAGTTATCCTAAAGTTTGTCCAAGAGAGCATATTCTCTAGATTTAGCACCCCTAGAGCCATTATCAGTGATGGGGGAAGCTATTTCCATAACATACACTTTGAGAGCTTGCTCAAAAAGTATGCTGTTACACATAGGATTGCTACTCCATACCACCCACAGACCAGTGGGCAAGTGGAGATTTCCAATAAGAAAATTAAGAATATCCTAGAGAAAACAGTTAGGACTGATAGGAAGGATTGATCATTGAAATTAAATAGTGCTTTGTGGGCTTATAGGATAGCCTATAAGACCCCAATTGGAATGTCTCCATTTAGACCAGTCTATGGCAAAGCATGTCATCCCCTAGTGGGGTTAGATTATAAGACCTTTTGGGTCATTAAAGGCTTTAACATGGACCTAACTTCTGTTGGTGCAAACAGGAAATTGCAGCTGTCTGCACTGGAGGAACTGAGGCTGGATGGCTATTCAAATTATAAAATTTATAAAAAGAAAGCCAAGACCTTCTTTGACAAGAACTTTCTGATGGAGCCAAGGTATGGCTTTTCAACTCAAAACTCAAGTTCTTTTCAGCGAAGTTAAGATCCAGATGGGATGGACCTTTCACTGTACTCCATGCATTCCCATCTGGGGCTGTGGAGATCATGGACCCCACCTCTGGTAGGGTCATGAAAGTAAATGGTCAGAGGCTTAAACTTTGTGTGGAAAATACTGTGAAGCCCTCTAAAACAATGTACCTTTAAGAACCTCCCAATGCTAAGTGATCTTCAGCCTTGTACACTGTGTAACATAGCTGTTTTTTTATTATTTTTACATTCTATCATTTATTGCATTTTGTGTGATTTGTGTGTATGAATTTGGATCTGTGTGTGAATCTTGATCTGTGGGTATGAATTTTGGTCCACTTTGGTGTAAGGCATATTTGGTTTAGCACTCGAATTCATGCTTTAATGAATGAGAGTATGTATGTGTAGCATGGCAGTGAGCCTGACTGCACAAGCAGAAAATCACTGCTTTTTGCCTTCTCGAGAGGATCAGACATCCTCTCGAGCCATTGTCAAGGCTCATTTGGACTTCTCGAGAGGCTCTGGTAGCCTCTCGAGCCTCATTTCCTAAAGAAATACCATTCTCGACAGGCTCTACTATATACATATCATCTGCTCGAGATCCTCTTGAGCAAAAGCTCCTGAAGCTCAACCTCTCGAGATCCTATCGAGGCTCAAATTTTTAACAAGTATACCTATCGAGCAGTTCAAATTCACTGCTCGACAGGCTAATTTCCAGAGCTTATTTCTCCTCAAGAGGTTCATTTCCAGTCAACTCATCCACTCGAGAGCCTCTCGAGTTCCATATGCTGATAAATCATCCTCTCGAGGCTCAGGTTTGCCTACTTAAAGCCTCTCAACAGCAGACCTCTCATCTTCATTTCTCGCAAAACCCTCGAGCAGTCTCAGCCGGTTCTTCTTCTTCCTTCTTCACTGTTATTTTTGCTCCATCATTCACACCCTGCTTTTTCCACTTTACTAAGCATCACAAATCGAGTATTTTGCACTTGCCAAAGCGTGATTTGGTCCAATGTGCATCTGCCATTACAGAACCCTAACTTTTTCTCACTCTTCTCAGCTATGTACTTGTCAAGCTATATTTCTTGGGTAGGAGTTTGTTTTTAGGAGGAATTTTTACTAGGTTACTTCATCGGAGCTGTAGTCAATCTAGGGTTTGAAATTGTGACATTGAATTTAGGGTTTTAATGGCTAAGAGTTCGAGCTTCATGGAAAACCTATACAGTTTATTAAACCTGACCCAAACCGACCCACTTGCACCCACCAGAAAATCTCAGAGGATTGCTACATCCTCTACACTTGAAGCCATGGATGCCCCAGAACCTTCAATAGCAAAACCTAAGAAGAGGGTTGCTCCCAAGAAAAGGGCAAGGATTGCCACCAAAAGCCCAAAATCCACCAAGAAGCAAAAACAGCAGGAAGACCCCCCCCTAGAGTCAAATCCCCTCACCACACCCAATGAATTTATGGCTGCTCTGGGTTTGGATCCTGAAACTACCTTTGATAAGGCATTCTTTGCAAAGGAGGCCTTGGCTGTTGAAGCCATGGAATTTTTGACCAAGGCTTCCTTGGAGCCGTTATTGATGCCTTTAGAGGAATTAGTGTACCCTAGGCTAGTCAAACTGTGGTACCAAAATATCAGATTCAAGGAGACTGAGGGTGGACCTAACAGTGCAAACCCAGTGTTGATCATTCTAATTGATGAGTTTGCAACAATTGTGGACACAACTGATATTGCAAGGGCTGGGCATTCCAGCTGCCTATGACCCAGCTTGCAATTTGGGGGCATCACTTAAGGCCTCCATCTCAGAGATTGCAGTAAAGCTGACCAAGGGAAAAAAAGCCTCTAGAGACTCACTCATGAGGAGTGACTTCAGCCCCAACCTACTCTTTATGGATAGTGTTCTCAGGAAGAACATCTTTATAGTTGGGCATCAGCAGGAGAGGAGGCACCCCATTGTAGATGCTCTGTACTCCTTCCCCCAAAGGCATTGCTTCAATGCTACCCAAACTGATTTTGAGGATGATGAGCCTGCCATAATCCCATTTACCTCAACCTTCACCCAGACTAAACCCCCTGAGGAGGAGTTGACACTTATCCATCCATCTAGCCGACCCACATCTCCTCCCACAGGTACTGAACTACATATTATCTCTGAGCCTTCCAACTGGGCCGTTGTCCCTACTGAAGCCATCCCCATTCCCATGTCTTACACCCTCAGCAAAGCTATGACTACCAATCCTTATGTTTAGAGGGATATCCAGCTAGTAGTGGAATCAGTGACAAACAAGGTCCAACACCTTCTCGAGGATGCGAATGACTGTCTTGTTCGTAGCTTCTATGGCTTCGTTGGTTTGTGTCCGATATGGTGATGAGCAGTGACGTTTGATCTTGTACTGTTCGCATAAGGCTCTATTACGCTTGTTGGTGCCATTATCTATGATGATGTCCTTGGGCATGCCGAATCGACATATAATATTGTTCTTGATAAACTTCTCGACATGACTGGCTGTAATGTTTGTGTATGACGCTGCCTCTACACACTTAGTGGCGACCAGGATGAACTGATGCCCATTGGATGCTTTTGGATTGACCTTTCCGATGACGTCGAGGCCCCCTTTGGCGAATGGCCATGAAGTGGTCATGTTGTGTAGATCAATGGTTGGAGCATGTATCAAACTGGAGTGATCTTAGCATTTGTAGCACTTTTGAACATGCTTGCAACAGTCAATTTTCATTGTAGTCCAGAAATATCTTTGTCGTAGGATCTTTTTGCGAGAATGTGCCTATGGACATGGGCCCCACATACTCCCTCATGACTCTCTTTCATGACATTGGATGCCTCGCTTTCGGTCAAGCATCTGAGCAGGATGTTGTTATATGATCGCTTGTAGAAGCACTCACCACAAATGATGTAATTCGTCACTAAATGTTGGATGGTTAGCTTGTCCGTCTTGGATGTACCTTCAGGAAAAACTCGAGTTTCGAGGAAGTTCTTGAAATTTGAGAACCATGGAGGCTCATCATCTAACTTTTCAGATCCCTCGATCTGAAGGCAAAAGGCCGACTCGTTTCTTTGCTCAATTATGATTGGCTTCATCTAGACGCCATAAGGGATTTTGATCATTGATGCCAACATTGCTAGTGCATTGGCAAAGGGATTTCTTGCTCGCTGGACATAGGAGAAGGTAACATCATAGAAGCATGTGATTAGATCTTCAAGGTGCTCATGGTACAGGATCAACTTTTCATCCTTTGTTTTCCAGTCTACATTTTTTTGGTAGATGATTAGTTGTGAGTCACCAAATACCTTGAGATGAGTTATGTTCAAGTCGAGGGCTGCCTGTAGGCTGGCTACACAGGCTTTGTATTCAGCCATGTTGTTGGTGAAGGAGAAATTGAGCTTGATAGAAACTGGTACATGGGATCCCTTTGGCGAGATTAGAGCAACGCCGACTCCTATCGGCATTTGATGCTTCATCGAAGTGCATTACCCAGGACTCCTCAGTCTCCTCTGTGTCATCGTTTGTCATGAATAAGATGTCTTCTTCAAGAAATTCGATCCTCAGCGGCTCATAATTAGGTAAGGGATTCTTGGCAAGATGATCAGTGAGTACTTGCCCCTTGATTGACTTATGCATGACATATGTGATGTCGAAATCGGACAAAAGAAGTTGCCAGAGTGCAGTTTGGCTAGTGAGAGCTGACTTTTCGAATAAGTACTTCAACGGATCCATTTGTGCAAGAAGGAGAACTGCCTGAGATAGCAAGTAGTGACGAAGCCTCTGGGTAGCCAATACGAGAGTCAGACATGCTTTCTCCAGATGAGAATAGTGTGTCTCATAGTCAGTAAACTTCTGCTCAGATAGTAGATGACCTGCTCTCTTCTTCAAGTCTCATCATGTTGCCCTAGGACACATCCCATTGAGAATTCTATCGTTGAGAGGTACATTAGGAGTGACAGTCGTTGAGAGGTACATTAGGAGTGACCTCCATTTAATGGGGGAATCTTTTCTCAGTGATTTGAAGATTGGCATATAGATCAGAGTTAACTGTACAATGAACTGACTAATATATTGTATTCTGCCCAAGAAACCTCTGACATCTTTCTCGATAGGATGGTGGAGGCATTTCGACGATAGCTTTCACTTTGATTGGGTCTACTTCAATGCCCCTTCTGCGGACGATGAAGCCAAGTAATTTTTTGGACATGGCACCAAATGCGCATTTCTGAGGGTTCGGATGTAGCTTGTACTTTCTCAGTCTTTCAAACAACTTTTGGAGGTTGATCAGATGATCGCTCCTTTCTGGTGACTTGGCTATCATGTCATCTACGTACACCTCAATTTCTCGATGCATCATGTCATGGAAGAGTGTAGCATTGCCCTTTGATATGTTGCCCCAACATTTTTCAATCCGAATGACATGACTTGATAGCAGAAAGTTTTCCATGAAGTGATAAATGTTGTCTTCTCTTGGTCTGCCTCTACCATTTTGATTTGATTGTATTAGGAGAAATCTTCCATGAATGAGAGCATCCCATGCCTAGCAATGTTATTGGTCAAGATGTCGATGTGTGGCAAAGGGAAGTCGTCATTTGGGCTCGCTTTGTTGAGATTTCTAAAATTGATGCATATGCGAACATTTCCATCTTTTTCTATTTCTTCTCGCCCCTCTACTATGATAGTAATGACCTTCTGATCGGATATAAACCTAATTTTTTTATGCAAGGTCGAAGGTATTACCCTGATTTCATGTAGCCATGGGCGCCCTAATAGTAGATTGAGGTGGATTTGATATCCATGACTTGGAAAAGGATGGAGAAGGTCATTGTCCTGATGGTGAGCTCATGATCAACTTCTCTCCTTGTATTATCGAACTCTCAGGCTCCCATTTTGGCCGGTCGCAACATAGATGGATTGATCCCAATCTTGGTCGTTGTTCATAAAGGGCACACATTTAATGCTGATATGTTGTCTATTAACACCAACTGAATCACCATGTTCTTAGTTCTGACTGTAATATTGAGGGATTTGGAATGATTCCCTCCTGCTAGAGGATCAACGTCGAAAAATGAGATGACATTGGGAGCCAACACTTGCCCAATCATCTGTCCTACTTCATCTGGGGAGACCTTGCCTGAGACATGGGTGTCTTTTAGTGCCCCCATTAGAGCTTGGAAGTGTGCTGGAGATGTCATTAATAGGTCCCAGCTGGTGATGTGGGCCGGAGTTCGCCTTAACTGAGTTTCTAGCACATATTCCCAGATCATGCGTTCCATGGGATGTATCGCTGTAGGTTCTCTTCTTTCTTTTGGTTGGGCTGACACGAGCACCTCAAGTGTGACACCTTGTAAATTTATGCATGTGTAACTCAGAACACGTGGCAAGTCATCGACCACTGGACCTTTAGCTGGAGAAATCCACTTAGGAACTTGGCCACTAGGGACCTGTATGAAGTCAGTCCATTTAAAACCCATATGTGGACTAGTTCATTTGAGATCGATGTGGACCCAGACCCACAAACCTTTTGGATCAAACTCGTCTGGGTCTATTTGGGAATTAGAATCCCTTTGGGCCACCTTGAATGCAAGTGCTAGTGGACTGGTCACTTAAGACCCATTGGAAACCCACATGCAGTCAAGACCCGCCTAAAAATTTGATGAATCAAGACCCATGTGAAATTGGGTACTTAGGCACATTTAGTAAGAGCCATGTGATGATTTTATACACAATTTTTGTGGGTATGAGCCACACAACTAATCTAAGCCCTTTCCTATTTAGTCACCTCCTCACGTAACCATGTAAACATTGCATTGAGGAGTCGACTGCTTCAGTTGAGAAGAAACAAGAAAGAGTGAGAGAAGCCTTTTTCCCTTCTCCTTGATCTAGTTCTTGGAAAACTTAAACCTTGGATCTATCCTGAAATCCTTTTCGCTTAATAATAGAAATCGATCTCTACAACTATCGAGTATGTCGAGCTTGATTCCTCATTCGATCAAGGTGAACGAATCGTAGGACTGGTGTTTTGGTGGTGTTAATCCAACGCCGGCGGGTCGTAAATCTCCGCATGCAAGGAGACTAACAAAGGTAACCCTTGTAATGCATGCGCTTCGCTTTAAAATTCGAGTTTTACTACCATGTGTGAGAATTGAGACCGCATGCAGTGATTCCATGGATCGAACGCATGCGAAATGTGAGAATCGATGCATCTTGGTTCAATCACTGGGATCCTTGCATGTGCTTTGAAATTGGGGATAAATATCATGTCTTTAATTTTGTAAATGCAGGAGAATATTGTGTGTGATCCAATGTGGTGAAATGGGAATATTTGTGAGTGATGATTCGAATGTAGTGACATTGATGTGTCTTTAAACTGGCTTGAAAGGCCATAGAGGACAACTCGAGCAGGGGATGTCAAGCTATAATTGAGAGAGACTTAATGGTGTCCCCTCGAGCATGCTTTGGAGCTGCTCGAGCGGGAAATCACCTGAAGCCCTACGCTCGAGCGAGATTTTTAGGCTAATTATGTTTAGGTTAAAACCGCTCGAGCGTGATGTGAGGATTTGTACTGAAAAGCCACTCGAGCGTGATTTGAGCCGCTCGAGCAGGAAAATACCTGAAGCCCCCCGCTTGAGTGGGATTCTCAGGCATATTCGATTCAGGTTAAAACCGCTCAAGCGTAATCATGGGTGCCATTGAGAACCGCTCGAGCTGGAATGAGCCACGCTCGAGTGGCCAACTCTGTTTTTGGCCTGACTTGACTTGTGTGCTTGTGAGCCATACACATGTGAACGTATTGAGTACCGATGACTAAGACATGTACTGGGCCTTGTGAATTAGGAGAAAAGCATGGGGAAACATCTTGATCTGAGCTTGTTAGAATCGACACATGTACTTGACATGACTTAAGGTAGGGAAACCTCACTATAAAATTTTATGCTTGACTTGATCATGGGATACCATATTTGATTTGACTGCAATTGAATTATATTTTTAGCCATGTACTTGATAATTGAAAACTCTGCATATGATTTAATATTGTTTCCATACATGAACTTGCATGTTTACTTGACATCTTGCTTGCATTCGATCCTTGAGTTCAAACTAAAAAAAATCAAGGTCTGTTTGTGATATAATTCATGTCTACTTCTTATTCGTGTGAATGTGCTATGTGTGAGATTGTGTGCAACTGAGGAGTGGAGCCTCCATGAGAGGGGTTTTGACCTTGTGTTCGCTACAGACTGCTCAGTTCCCGCTACAAGATGCTTTGCCACAAGTCTCTTCTCGTTCTCGTGGTTAGATGTTAGTGGAGTGGAATCTCCAAGGGAGGGGTGGAGTGCCCGAGGTTTTAACCCTGTGTCCGCTATGGATTGCTCTATTCCCGCTACGGGATACTCACACTAATATTATGTGACTTGATTTTGTGATGTGATATGCTATGCTTGATTCTATGATCCTATGTGCTTGTTTTGTACAAGCTCGTTATCCCAAATTGGATATGAAAGTCAGTTCTAGTTTCTTGCTTCGATTATTGATTTGAATTTGTACTTTCCTTGCATCATGACACGGTATGCTTATGAACTCATGTTTTCAAGCACTTGATTATACTCGTATGTTTTGATATCATATATAATTAACAAATTTTTTTTATATATGCATCTATGCCATGAGTTAGAATGAATTTATATCATTTTGCATTGTTTATATCCCTACTGAGCTTGGATGAAGCTCATTCCTTGACTATATGTCTCAGCTATAAGAGCTGACCCTGTGAGAGATCCAGATCAAGAGAAGGATCCTGATTATACTTCGGGTGATGAGGGGGACTTGCCTGAGGAGTATTATCCATAGCTGAGTGGGGAGTGATCGTGAGATAAATATTTTTGTGAATTTTGTATAAGGTAAAAATACTTGTTAAGGCAAATACGATGAGAATATGTGTGGCTCCACTGTTTTGGTGAAGGATGGCCTTCACCGGTGGATGTTTGTATGTGGTTATGGGATATGTGAATGGTTTAGTTGTGAACTTTATTTGAATGGTGAAGTTTGGAGCTCGTGTAAGTAGTGAGTTTTAGATGGTTTGCTTTTCGCTCTGTCATCTACTTGTGTACTTTGATTTTAGATTATATGCGTGCTTACCATTTTGCTAATGGCTCGGTTCTTCCGATCTTTTCATTTGGGAGAATTGGACTATTATGTTTTGATCGTGTTCCATGATCCGACAGCTCGAATTTTTGGGTAAGGAAATCCGGGCTGTCACAGGTGGTATCAAAGCCTAAGTACTAGATTTCCACATATTTTGGCAAAGCAGATCAGGTGTGACACTGTGCGTCATTCGAAAAACCTGAGGCCTAATCTGAAAACCTGTAAGACTAAGGCTCTGTATTTAGAGCGATGATAGGTAGAAGCAATGGTGTTAGGAGCAGAATTGAGGCTCTAGGCTTAGAACCGATTTGACTTGGAGTTGATTGGCCTTGACAAGTCAATATGCCTCTGGGATGGGGAAGACCGAGAACCATCAACGTTGGAAACACCACAAACGGGGAAGGAGTTGTCTCGAGAGCAAATGCAATTCCCGTAAACCACAACCACAACATTGCATCTGGAGCAAATGAAATCCCAATGAACAATAACAACGCATCTGGAATGGGAAACAACACCGACATTGGTCAAAGAAATGATAACAATCAACAAATATTGGAGACCGTGGTGAATGCGGTGGCTCTACTAATGGAGAGGCATCACCCATTGGGTTTTCAAGAGTTTAGGAGGATGAGGCCTCCAAGCTTTTATGGGTAGGCAGATCTAATGGAGGTAGAGCAGTGGCTTAATCAAATCAAAAAGATCCTGTGGAGTATCAGGTGTAATGAAGAGAGTAGGTTAGTTGGGTCTCATTCCAACTTGAGGGTGAAGCAGACCCTTGGTGGAAATCTAAAGAGAGGACCGGAGCGCCAAGGATGCCTTGGACTTGGGAAGATTCACCGCAACCTTCTACGAGAAGTTTTTCCCGACACCGGAGAAACATCAATTGAAGATACAGTTTGCAAATCTGGTGCAAGGATCCATGAGTGTGCGAGAATATGAGACTAAGTTCACTCGCTTGTCTCGGTTCTCACCCGATCTAGTAGCCACCGAGTTGATGAAAACCTAGAAGTTTGAGTATGGATTAAAGCCAGTCATTAGAGGAAGGATAACTCTGTTTGAGCCAGTGACGTATGAAAAGGTAGTAAGACTGGCCCTTATCGCGGAAAGGGAAGTGGAAGATACATATAGAAGCAGAGATGATCAAGCAAGAAGTAGGAAGACTCAATCTCAAACAGCTGATTCGGAGCAGGCTAGCAAGAGGCCTAGATATTTGATGTCGCCACCATCATAGCCTATTACGACGACAACATCAAGGTCATCCAATCCGACAACCTTGCCGCCTCTACCTCTGTGACCACTGAGACCTATTAGTGCATCAAGTCCGATGACCACAAGTGCACCAAGGGAACAACCAGCTACAACAACCCGCACTACTTCTCATATGGCTTCCTCCACACCAAAGGAATCATGTATGAAGTGTGGAAAGGCACATCAAACTGAGGAATGTTGGAAGGCAAAGGGAGCATGCTTTAAATGCGGAAAAATGGGGCATAGAATTAGAGAATGCCCAAAGATGAAGGGAGAAACAACCGCAAGGAAAACTAGTCAGAGATCTTTAAGGCCTACAGTGCAAGGCTGGGCATACACGGTGACAACTCAAGATGCACAAGCTAGCAATGATGTGATTCAAGGTATAAAATTTCCTTATATTAGTCAAATTAATATTTTTTTTGAATTTTAGATGAAGAAGGTGCATTAGATAAACTTGTCTTTGCTCATCCACTACTTGCAGTATTAGAATAATTGCATATGTACTCACCACTCAATTACTCACACTCATGCCTGGAAACTCAGGTATTATACCGATGTATTTCAAGAGTGATACCGCGATGGATATCTGCTCTCACAAGGCTCAAGTGTTGATAGACCTGGGGTCTATGCACTCTTTCGTAACACCTCAATTCGCGGTGGAACTACGTATCAAACTTGAACCCTTAGAATTCATACTAAAAGTCTCAGTCCCAACCGGGAGGTCTATGAGGACAGATCATATATGTCGATCCGTGGTCGCTCTTATTGAAGATCAGGGGACTAAAGTGGAATTAATTCTTTTGGACATGCAAGGGTTTGACGTTATACTGGGAATGGACTGGTTATCCAAGAACCACGTAGTTGTCGATTGCCTTCGAAAAGTGGTCACCTTTCGGCCCAAGAAAGGAAATCTTTCAGATTCTACGGTGCCCAACCGAACGTAGCACCCTTGACATTAGCTATCAGGACCAGGACACTACTGAATAAGGGATGTCAGGGTTATTTAACATTCTTACAATGCCATAGGGAGGGAGAAGTTAAAATTTCTGACATTCCCGTTGTGTGCGACTTCCCTGATGTATTCTAAGAGGAATTACCTAGTCTACTTCCCGATAGAGAAGTAGAATTTGTGATAGACCTAGCTCCTGGCACCGAACTGGTATCAAAGGTGCCATATCATATGGCACCAGCTAAATTAAAGGAGTTGAAGGAGCAACTACAAGAGCTTCTTGACAAGGGATTTATTCGGCCGAGTGTGTCTCCATGGGGAGCACCTATGCTTTTTGTTAGAAAGAAGGACGATTCCATGCGTCCATGCATCAATTATAGACAGCTGAACAAATTGACGATAAAGAACCAATACCCGCTTCCCAGAATCGACGATCTGTTCGATCAGTTGCAAGGAGTGAAGTTCTCCAAAATTGATTTGAGGTCGGGTTATCACCAAATGAAAGTGAAAGCTGAGGACATTTCGAAAACAACTTTTCGAACTCGATTCAGCCATTATGAGTTTCTCGTCATGCCATTTGGACTAACCAATGCGCCCGCATCCTTCATGGATAAGTGGGCAGTTGTTTTTATTGACGATATCCTCATCTAATCAAGGTCGAGAGAAGAGCATGAACACCATCTATACCTAGCACTCCAAACCCTGGGAGAATCCCAATTATATGCTAAGCTCAGTAAATATGAGTTCTGGCTAGAGCAGGTGACCTTCCTTGGGCATGTTATATCAGAGGCCGAAATAAAAGTGGACCTTGCAAAGATAGAAGCAGTAGTGAAATGGGAGCAGCCCAAAACTATAATTGAAGTTCATAGTTTTCTGAGGTTAGCCAGATACTACAGAAGATTTGTTGAAGGGTTTGCAAAGCTAGCTGAACCACTCACGCGCCTCACCAGGAAGAGTTATAAATTTGAGTGGACTAAATCATGCGAGCAGAGTTTCCAAGAGTTGAAAAAGAGATTGACCTCTGCACCTGTACTTACCCTACCAACAGGCAGTGGGGGATTCTCAATATTCAGCGATGCTTCCCACAGTGGGTTAGGTTGTGTATTAAATCAGCATGATAAAGTAGTCACTTACGGATCAAGGCAGCTGAAAGACCATGAAAAGAACTACCCAACACATGACCTGGAACTAGCAGCAGTCATCTTTGCTTTGAAAATCTAGAGGCACTACCTCTATGGTGAAACCTTTGAAATTTTTACTGACTACAAGAGCCTTAAGTACTTGTTTACACAGAAAGATCTAAATCTGAGGTAGAGGAGATGGATGGAATTTCTTAAGGATTATGACCACGTCATCCAATACCATTTGGGAAAAGTAAATGTGGTAGCTGATGTGCTTAGCCGAAAATCATTTGCTCATCTGTCACACCTTGTGGCTAGAATGCATAAATGGAAACTGCTTGAGGACATAACCTCAGGTGACACTCAGTTCAAAGTGAAGGAATCAGGAGCACTATTAGCCAATATCAAGATCAAATCAATCCTCTTCTATAAGATCAGAGAAAGCCAATTGAAGGATTCAGAGCTTATGGCTATCAGGCAAGGTATAGATAATGAAAATCAACCAGAATTTTCTCTTAGGGATGACGGTCCCTTATTGTTCAGAGGCTGATTATGTGTGTCGACCGATAGTGAGTTACGACATGAGATATTGGAAGAAGCCCATAGATCGGTATATGCTATACATCCGGGCAGCACCAAAATATACCATGACTTGAAGAAGAACTTTTGGTGGAAGGGAATGAAAAGAGATGTCGTTTAACATGTAGCGAGATGCTAGGTCTGTCAGCAGGTCAAAGTTGACCACAGACACCCTGCTAGTTTATTGCAGCCCCTGCCAATCCCCGAATGGAAATGGGAGAACATTTCGATTGACTTCATACTTGGTTTGCCGAGAACTCAAAAGGGGCATAACGCTATTTGGGTGATTATTGACTAACAAACCAAGTCAGCACGCTTCCTTCCATACAACACGCGTTACACTACGAGCAAACTTGCTAAATTGTATCTAAAGGAGGTTGTATGGCTGCATGGCATACCTTTGACCATCGTATCAGACCGGGACCCCCTTTACACCTCTCAATTTTCATAGAGATTTCAAGAAGGGATGGGTTCCAGATTAGAATTTAGCTCAGCTTTTCACCTGCAGACTAAACAAACCGAAAGGGTGAACCAGGTGATAGAGGATATGCTCAGGGCCTGTATGTTGGACTTTCGAGAATTATGGGACAAGAACTTGTCGTTGATTGAGTTGACATACAATAATAGTTATCAAACAAGCATCGGAATGGCTCCTTTTGAAGCACTATATGGTCGTTGGTGTAAATCTCCAATCAATTAGGAAGAGGTTGGAGAGTGTGTTTTATTGGGCCCAAAAATAATCGAGAGCAATAATGTTACGGTTCGACTTATACTTGAAAGTCTAAAACCTGCTCAAAGTCGTCAGAAGAGGTATGCGGATTTTAAGAGAACAAGCGTAGAATTTCAGGTAATCTTTGTGCACAAGACTGTTTTGTATTCCAATCTAATCGGTATGAGACTAATATTCATCTTCATTTTAGATGGGAGATCACGTCTTTATAAAATTCTCACAGACCAAGGGCATGATGTGCTTTGGCAGGCGAGGAAAGCTCAGCCCACGGTACATTGGTCCTTTTGAAGTTCTAGGTCGTGTTGGCGAGGTAGCCTATCGCGTCGCCCTACCACTGCAGCTATCAGGCTTCCACAATGTGTTCCACGTGTCGATGCTGAGGAAATGCGTGAGGAACATGTCGCACATGCTGGACTACTAGCCTATCAAGGTTCAAGAAGTCTTGATGGTGATCGAGGAATCGGTGAGGGTATTGGATCGCAAAGAGCAAATTTTGAGAACCAAAAGTATTCTGCTCATTCTTTCAATGGCACAACCATTCCACCGTAGAAGCAACCTGGGAACGAGAGGCGGAGATTTGAGACCAATACCCGAATCTGTTTGTTTAGAGTTGTTGAGTTTTAAGACTAATGTAACCCATTAGAGCAGATTTTGATTGTATGGGAACCTATATGTATAACCAATGTAACTTCTAATGTATTGCAATAAGGGGAAATTTTTGTTTATGGATACAAGCTTAGGAAAAATAAACACAGGTAATCTGAAGACCATTCATCCATTCTCACCATGGTATCAGGATTTTGTGGTAACAAGAGATCATTGTTACATTTTGACGTATATTCAAAATTTTGAATTTCGAAACCTGCAAGTAAGTAGAAATTGATGTAAAAGAGTGAAGGAAAAACATCCATCTTCATAATCGGTGCAATGTGCAAGGGAGAGGGCATTCAGAAGACCGGACAGGGATACAATGCACCCCAGCTCAATCTGTCATACCTGAGACTGGCGTGCTCAAGCGTGAAAATCTCGCTCGAGCGTCCACTTAGAAACTCGCTTGAGTGTGCTTCGAGCCCGCTCGAGTGGCCTTCGGGTTATAAATACGGCGGAAACCCCTATGTTCATTCCCGTGAGCTTTTAAAATACTCTAAGCTCACTCCTTTCTTCCTCCGCAAGAAGAAGCCCTAATCCTCTCCAAGGGACACCATTTCTTCACTCTCGTGCAAGATTCCTCTGGATTTGGGCCCTAGATCTCGTGCATACTTTCCTTGTGAACAGTAAAACCCTAGAAACCTCTATTTCCTTTGAAATTTTAGATTTTTTATTATTTATTTTCTTTGCGCCATGGCTTTAAAGAAGCAAACAGCTTCTAAACCCTCTAAATCGTCGACCCCAAACCCTCAATCTTCGAAACGATAGAAGAATGCCCCGGAACCAACCTTAGAACAACCCGCCACATGGTCGAACGACAAGACCTTAGAACCGGAATGGTCGTTTAGCCAAGATTTGTTCACGAATGAGGATACTACCTCGTGGGCAATTGATTTTATACGACGAGCAAAATTAGAGGTGTTACTCCAACCGTTTCACACACATTATTACTCATGACTCATCTATTTATTTTACCAAAACATGAAGGTCGGAGTCGACAATCATTCTAGAAAGCTAGCCACTGAAATTTATGGCCGGACTTTTCACATCTATGTTCGTGACATCATAGAAACCATGGACTGTCGTATGACCTTTCACGACAACCAAGGCCTATTGCCTCCACACCCCAAAGACATACTGATTCACCGCATTGCCACTAAAATGGCCGATGACGGTATCGTAGTCAATGGTGCTATTAGGAGAGCCCAGTTGTCGGTCGAGATGTGGCCTTTAGATGAACTTTTTAGGAAGAATCTGTACCCTCTCCAACACGAGCAAGAGTGGAGAGGCCCCCTTTTGCAAGCCTTGTTTGCGGCACATGGTGGCCGATGGTTTAACGCCCCCAAACTAGTTTTTAACGGCATAGTATATGCCCACAACCATTTGCTGAGCACAACCTCCAAACCTTTACCGTACATGCCATATGTCCGCCTCATATCCTGATTGTTAGAAGAACATGATGACACTGAAAATGATGAACCCTATCGAGTGTTGGTCAGTGAGGAGAGGCATACCAATAATGTCTGTCAGTGGACTATGCGCGATTGGAGATGGAATTTAAAAACATTGTGACTCAGTGCTAAAAACCGACGCCTTCGACGACTATAAGAGGATGCCCAACAAGCACCACCACAACCCAAACCTGTAGCTGAGGACCCTCAGCAAATTCTGACCCAGCCACCCCTTGCCCCGCATGGAGATGTCCTAGCACTTTCGGAGTTTAACCGCCAAATGGGCATCCTTCAGCAGTTCCATTAGCAGACCTACACCCAGCTGTCCACCCTACGCTAGGACAACCATATGCTCCATCAGCGGCTCGACTTCCATGAGGAACTTCTGATGCGTCTCATTGAGAAGGCCTACTTGACAGTACATACACCCTTTGTGGCTCATGCGAGGTTATACACGTCAGAGTACACCTCGAGGTTTACTCAGGGAGCCTCCACTTCGGGTGTTGGGCCATCTACCTTGGGAGCAAGGTGTAGCAAGGAGTAGGCAGCAGACCAACCAAGTGAGCCTACAATACAATAGTAGACTCTATATGTTATGTCATCTTTTAATTTGAATGGCTGTGGATCAATGATGTATGAGATGCAAAGTTTGGAATTTCAAAACTCTGATGTTGTGAGAAGTTGCTTATCTATGTCTGTAAATGAACAAGGTAAATGATTATGTTAGCTTACAAACTTTTAGTTCAGATGTAAATTTTGCGTGCCATTGAAATGTCTTGATCCATGAAACAACTCAATCATGTTCACAGTGGTATAGTTGTCTCTAGTATACACCGCTCATTTTTGGAGTTCATAGTAAAGTAAACAACGTAATTTTTAGAACCTTAAATACCTTGTTAAGAAATTTTCATTTTTGAATGTTTAACGGTATGATGTAGAACTCTAGCCAACAGGCTAACCATTAGCGTATCTTCCATTACCGACTACTCTCTTCAATTTTTGAGGACGAAAATTCTCGTAAGGGGGGGAGGATGTGACACCTTGTAAAGTCATGCACGTGTAACTTGGAACACGTGGCAAGTCACCGACCGCTAGACCTTTAGTTGGAGAAATTCACTTAGGAACTTGACCGCTAGGGACCCGTATGAAGTCAGTCCATTTAAAACCCATATGTGGACTAGTTCATTTGAGATCGATGTGGACCCAGACCCATAGACCTGATGGATCAAACCCATCTGGGGTCTATTTGGGAATAAGAATCCCTTTGGGCCACCTTGAATGCAAGTGCTAGTGGACTGTTCACTTAAGACCCATTGGAAACCCACATGCAGTTAAGACCTACACAGAAATTTGATGAATCAAGACCCATGTGAAATAGGGTACTTGGGCCCATTTTGTAAGTGCCATGTGATGACTGTATACACAGTTTTCGTGGGTATGAGCCACACAACTAATCTAAGCCCTTTCCTATTTAGTCACCTCCACACATAACCATACAAAAATTGCATTGAGGAGTCGACTGCTTCAGTTGAGGAGAAACGAGAAAGAGTGAGAGAAGCCTTTTTCCCGTATCCTTGATCTAGTTCTTGGAAAACCTAAACCTAGGATCTATCCCGAAACCCTTTCCACTTAAGAATAGGAATTGGTCTCTACAACTATCGAGTACGTCGAGCTCAGTTCCCCGTTCGATCAAGGTGAACGAATCGTAAGATTGGTGTTTTGGCAAGCGTTAATCCGACGTTGGCGGGTCACAAATCTCTGCATGCAAGGAGACTAACAAAGGTAACCCTAGTAACACATGCGCTTCACTTTAAAATTCAAGTTTTACTATCGTGTGTGAGAATTGAGGCCGCATGTAGTGATTCCATGGATCGAACGCGTGCGAAATGTGAGAATCGGTGCATCTTGGTTCGATCGCTGGGATCCTTGCATGTGCTTCAAAATTGGGATAAATATCGTGTCTTTAATTTATTAAATGTGTGAGAATATTGTGTGTGATCCAATGTGGTGAAATGGGAATATTCGTAAGCGAGCGATGATTCGAATGTAGTGAGATTGATTTGTCTTTAAACTTGCTTGAAAGGCCATAGAGGACAACTCGAGCAGGGGATGTCAATCTGTAATTGAGACAGACTAGATGTTGTTCGCTCGAGCGTGATATGGAGCCACTCGAGCGGGAAATCACCTGAAGCCCTATGCTCGAGCGATATTTTTAGGCTAATTTAGCTCGGGTTAAAACCGCTCGAGCATGATGTGTACTGAAAAGCCGCTCGAGCGGCCAACTCTATTTTTGGCCTAACTTGACTTGTGTGCTTGTGAGCTAGACGCATGTGAACGTATTGAGTATCGATGACTAAGACATGTATTAGGCCTTGTGAATTAGGAGAAAAGCACGAGGAAACGCCTTGATTTGAGCTTGCTAGAATCGACATGTGTGCTTGACATGACTTAAGGTAGGGAAACCTCACTACAAAATTTTATGCTGGACTTGATCATGGGATACCATATTTTATTTGACCGCAATTGAATTATATTTTTAGTCGTGTACTTGATAATTGAAAACTTTACATATGATTTAATATCATTTCCGTACATGCACTTGCATGTTTACTTGACATCTTGCTTGCATTCGATCCCTGAGTTCAAACTGGAAAAAATCAAGGTATGTTTGTGATATAAAGATTGTGTGCAACTGAGGAGTGGAGCCTCCATGAGAGTTGTGGAGTCCCCAGGGTTTTGACCTTGTTTCCACTACGTAGTGCTCAGTTCCCGCTACGAGATGCTTTGCCAAAAGTCTCTTCTCGTTCTCGTGGTTAGATGTGAGTGGAGTGGAATCTCCAAGGGAGGGGTGGAGTCCTCGGTGCTTTAACCCTGTGTCCTCTACGGGCTGCTCTATTCCCTCTACGGGATACTCACGCTAATATTATGTGACTCGATTTCGTGATGTGATGTGCTATGCTCAATTCTATGATCCTATGTGCTTGTTTTGTACAAGCTCATTATCCCAAACTTTATATGAAAGTCAGTTCTAGTTTCTTACTATGATTATTGATTTGAATTCATATGTTCCTTGCATCATTACATGGTATGTTTATGAACTCATGTTTTCAAGCACTTGATTATACTCGTATGTTTTGATATCATATATAATTAACAAATTTTATATATATATGCATCTATGCCATGAATTAGAATGATTTTATATCATTTTGCATTGTTTATATCTCTACTGAGCTTGGATGAAGCTCATTCCTCGACTATATGTCTCAGCTACAGGCGTTGACCCTGTGAGAGATCCAGAGTAGGAGGAGGATCCCGATTATACTCCTAGTGGCGAGAGTGTAGACACCCCCATTTTGCCTTCTCGGAATATACAAATCTTTTTGGTCAACCTTTGACCTTGCCCGTGACTTTTCGGAAAAGACTTATCTTCTCTGAAAGTTTCACAACCCTAATGTGGGGACCATGCACTGAAATAATAGTACATGGCTGAACACAGGCTGAAACAATAGCTCTATGGCTCTGGCCCTATGACCCTAACATGGGAACTATGCACTGAAACAATAGTACATGGCTGAACATAGGCTGAAATAATAGCTCTGTGGCTCAGATCCCAACGTAGGGAGACTAAATACTGAAATAATAGTATATAGTTGAAATGCAAGCTGAAACAATAGTTTGGCATTTCAGACCCCCTAACCCTAAATTGGGAACCATGCACTGAAACAATAGTACATGACTGAACACAGGCTGAAACAATAGCTCCGTGGCTCAGATCCCAATGTAGGGAGACTATATACTGAAACAATAGTATGTAGTTGAAATACAAACTGAAATAATAGTATGGCATTTCAGATTCGACCCGAACTTGAACAATCCCAAATTACGGGCCTAAAACCATGCGCGCAATTCGACCAAAGAGGAAAAAAAAGAGAGCAAAGCGAATACAGAGAGAAACACAATAATGACTTCGGGATTCGAGTTTCATGTCCTCCATGTCCAAGCTTCGAATTTCAAGATTCCTCTCAGCAGCCCCGACCTTAGGTAAAAATTTAGTTTTTAGTTTCCGAACCTAGTTTTTAGTTCTTAAATTTAGTTTTTTTTAGTTTTAACTATTAGCATTAAATTTTCAGTCTCAAATCGTAGCACCTTTTTAGACCGTACTTTTAATATCTGGTTATAGTTTTTAATTTCCAGAACTAGTCCTTAATCTAACGGTCTAATTCCCTGTCC
Source organism: Chloranthus sessilifolius (assembly GCA_021018995.1). NCBI lineage: Eukaryota > Viridiplantae > Streptophyta > Magnoliopsida > Chloranthales > Chloranthaceae > Chloranthus > Chloranthus sessilifolius. The sequence goes on from CM037586.1 coordinate 101,387,461, forward strand.
CTAAACATTAATTTTTTTCTGAAATCTCAATCTCCAGTCCTATTATTAGTCTCTGGTTCTAATTCTTAGTTTCTAGAACTAGTCCTTAATCATACAGTCTGATTTTCTGATTTCAGTCCCGAATTCAGTCCTTAGATTTTAAATTTTAGTTTTAATTCCTCAATTTAAGATTTAAAAAAAAAATCCCAATTTATAATTAAGTTCTTACTTTCTAGTCTCAAAATTCAATTCATAATTATAACCCAAAATTATCGACTTTAAAAATCCAAAATATTATATTATAATCAAAAATTTAATTTTCTTTAATCTCAGCCACCCGATTTTTCCAAGGGAGCTTACGAAGGGTACTCGGGAACGAGGCCAATCCTCCTTATCATAGCAAGCCCAAAACCCCTTTTTTCAAATTTTTTTAGTAAAATTAGTTCACACTTTTATTAGAATTCTAGTAAAATTAGTATATTTTACTTTAATTAGAACTTTTTTAAAATTAGTATACTTACTTTAATTAGAATTTTAGTAAAATTAGTATACTTGCTTTAATTAGAATTTCAGTAAAATTAGTTTACTGCTTTAATCAGAATTTTAGTAAAATTAATATACTTGCGTTAATTAGAATTTTAGTAAAATTAGTATACTTGCTTTAATTAGAATTTCAGTAAAATTAGTATAATTGCTTCAATTAGAATTTCAGTACAATTAGTATACTTGTTTTAATAAGAGTTTTACCAGAATTAGCATATTTGCACTCCTGGTACGATTAGGAGACTGATTAATTAGACTCCTAGTAGGATTAGGGAACTTAATTAATTAGATTTATAACAGGATTAAAATATTTAAATTAATTAGATTTCTAATAATATTAGAACATTCGAATTAATTAGACTCCTAATAAGATTAGGAAACTTAATTAATCAAACTCCTAATAGGATTAGGAGACTTAATTAATTAGATTTACAGTAGGATTAGGAAACACTAAATCAACTAGACCTCTAATAGCATTAGGAGACCTCTTAGAATCACAATAGAATTAGGATACCTAATCATAGTAGAATTTTAATAAAAAGTAGGACACCCAAAAGTAATTAAATTCCAAACTAGTTAGACTTCTAATACTGTATTAGAATGTTCAAACCAAGTAGACTCACACTAGGATTAGGACACTAGAATATTAGATTAATTCACCACAATAAATTCACACAATTAAACTCATAATGGAACTAGGAAACTTAAGCCAATTAGAATTACAACAATAATAAGGAAAGAAAAACCAAACTATCTAAATTACAAGAAGAGCCAGTGCTGCTGACGTTGGCAGGCCAACGACTCAGTAAAGAAGTAACCAACACCCACTTTAAAACATGATCACTGACGTGTTATAGCGTCGTTAAATATTTGCAGCTGGCGATCGCAACAAACTAGGAATCTTCCTAGAAATCTCCCCTTATTTTCAACATCCAAATCACTACATTGCCAGAGTCCGCTCAGGGTAGAAATGGGCCACTGATTCACGGGAACGGAAAGGAACCCAGAAAAAGCGCACACCAACAGAGTGGCATTCGTGATGGGACACTTTTTCCAAACTCTTCCTTTCTTAGATAGCTAGTTTTTATTTTCATTCTTTTTCTTTCCATAGCATCATTTCGAATTCCTTTAAATATATAAGTCTTCGCCAAAGACTCGAGAAGTCCGGTATATGAAGACTGAGTTTAGGAGACCCGCCATTGTGGGGATATCATGACAACCCCGTATATGAGGAAGAATCAACTCCCGATTCCAGTCTACGACAACCTGAGATTAATATGGCTGGCGATAAAAAAAATCCCTTTTCTATCCTGCACACCGGTAATAACCACAACGGGAGAGATAGTAACACCGAATAAAATCTCACTGCCCAAGAAATTTTAGAACTGAGTATTCAAAGAATACAAAGAGGAGATGATGACGCTGAGGAATTGCTTCGAGGACTGGCTACCGCATACGAGACCGTTAGGGCACGACAATATTCAGAAGAACAAGAAAGACAGGAGAGACCGCTGCCTACCCCGAGCACAGTGTCAGCCCGCGCCTCACCATTGAGACAACCTGCTCACACGTTCTTCAACGATGATTCTCTAGACAAACTTTACTCATGAGTTGCTCCAAAAGACAACACCATCATGATCGAAGATCTCCCCATGATGCTTGATGAATACATGACCAAGAGAGAGCACCCTGGTCATTCATTCGGGTTCGACAAGTTTTATCGAGATGTCGAATTTAACTTACCAACGGGATTCAAACCGCCAAAATTTACCAAGTACAATGGCACGAGAAATCCAAACCATCACTTGGCCCTCTTTTACAACGACTAGTGACCCATACGCGATAATCAAGGACTTCTCATCCACTATTCCAACGCTTATTAGAAGGAGAAGCTTTAGATTGGTTTGCGGGACTCCCACTATATAAGATAGATACATTCGACGATTTAGTTGGTCAATTCCTGAACCAATACAAGCACTTGATTCAAGCGACAGTCAGTCTCAGTGATCTAATGGTGACAAAGCAAGGACCCGATGAAGAGTTCGCTGACTTCGTCGCCAGATGGAGGAAACTCGCTGCCAGGACCGACACTTTAATGAAAGAGAAAGACTAGGTCAACATTACCATCGATAACACTAGAGAACCATTAAAGAGCGTGCTTGTCATAAGTGATTGCCCCGACTTTACTATACTCCACTCCCGGGCCTCCCGACTAGCGTGACACATCAAAGGCAGGGACCTCACCCTATCCATAGTCACATCGAGAGTGGGCTCTTCCAGTAAGTCAAAGTAAAAAAATAATAAGAAAGCCTTAAGGATCGAGCAGGTAAACACCGTTGTCAATCAAAGGCAAAACCCCGGGAACAAAAATTTCCAGTCGAGAAATTTTGTGCATAATCAAAATCAACAACGGTACACAAACCAAAATCAAGGTGCAAATCAACAAAGATATGCGAACCAGAACCAAGGCCAGAACCAGAATCAGGGCCAATACCAGAACATAAACTAATATCCCAACACTTATCAGAACTAGAATACAACATAGAATCGACTGACCCACACGCAGAACTACAATAACATATTGCCACCACAAAACTTCAACCCAACTAGAGGCCCTTACTAGTCGAGGCGGGAACACTATCCCCCTTTACCTGATACAATCCCCAACATCTTTTGTCTCCTCAACACTCATAATCTCCTCCGATTCCCATAGGAAAGACCCCGGCCATGGCTGACAAATCTAGACTATAGCAAGTTCTATGTATTTCCTTGATATGCGAGACACAATCTAGAAGACTGCTGGGTCCTCCAGGATGTAATCTATGACATGAATGACCAGGCCTAAATTGACTGGGAAGCACTCAGGAATCTTAACCCTAACAATAGTCAACCCCAACAGAACTTAGGAATCATTAAGAACCCCATGCCTAATCACAACCAAGGAACACTAGCCCAGGTCACAACTATGGATCTCCCCGGTCAATCATCTTTTCAGCCTTCCACCTTAATCACTCATCTCCAACCTTTCAACACTTTTGCCACCCCTGCAAGAGCTTCTCTACCCCCTCACCCCTTAGCCTTGATCACCCGAATTGCCCAGCCGAGCCCACCTCCTTACCCAAAATTCACCCAGATACGAGTCCACTCCTTTAGGGCCCAAAGACCATTCGTCCATAGTCGCCCACTGGAACCTTCAACCCCTCCAAATTCTGAACTAACACCATTGCCGCTCCCCTCGTCCGATTCAGAGCCCGAGTATGAAGATCATGTTTTTCAAATTGCAGCCCAAATCGCTGTATGGGTAGACAGTGTCACCCGAAAGACTCCAAGCCAAGAAGATAAAACAAGGACTGAGTGTTTGCTAAACATAGAAGAAAGTGAACAAGAAGGACATCCTGACCCATGTGAGGCACTGGTCTCTACTTTCCTAGAAGAAGAGAATTACACACAATATCTCTCACTTTGGAGTGGCACAGGGCAAGTATGCACTCTGTCCTTGAATTTCACTCACTTCACATATACATCAACGTCGAGCAACACCGGATTCGGTCAACAACTGACTTGCCCGATTCTTAAGTCAGGAATCAATTATCTACCTCCACCTTTCCCTTGAAATAAGGATTTCACGAACACACAACCACCAGAGGGGAACGTGAGAGAAAGAGAAATTAACTTACCTCCCCCATCTCACATTATTTCTCCACCAATCTCCGCACCTCAACCATTCCAATCACCAGCACCCAAGGCTCATCAGCCAGGCAAAGAAATTGCACTCGAGCTAGGACAAGAATATGACCTCCTACAGCATCTCCAAAAGATCCCGACCCAGATATCAATACTAGAACTCATCAAGAAATCGCCTGACCATCACCGACGGCTGATAAGGACGCTTGAAGACACACAAGTGGACGATGACACAACATTAGATGAGCTACATCAAATCACCTCGGTCATGGCACAACCTCCGACACTCACTTTCACGGTCGCAGACATGCCTAAAGAGTCACTCTGGGGAAGTTTAGCTCCCATATACCTTATGATCATAATTAGAGGATTCTCCATACCCCATGCGTTGGTCGATATCGGAGCAGGACTTAATATCTGCCCTATCACAATGTTAAAGATATTCGAATACACAGAGCAATATGTCAGGACCTCAGCATTATCTCTTATAGCTTATGACGGCTCTCGTTATTTCGTCAAAGGAACTATCAAAATCCAGGTTTGCCTTAGGCCTGTAACAAAGGATGCCACTTTTCATGTTTCTGATTCCTCAAATACTTACAATCTTATCTTAGGAAGAAAATGATTAGAGTTAATGAAGGTCGTCACCTCCACATACCACTAATGCGTCAAATTTTTGTACGAGGACTTCATTGTCCGTATATATGCTGATGCACCCCTCCAGGAGATGGACACTGATTATGTGGTGAGTATTCTGACAACCTATTATTTTGTGTTGAACATGGGCCACATTCAGAAGACCTGAATCCCTTATGAAGCAACCGTTGCAGAAGTTCGTCCCCCTACCCCTCCTAGTTCTCCCCCAATGCGCTAACAAAAATTAATGAGAAGAGAGGTTGGCCCAGACCTTGCCAAACTCTACGACATCAACCCAACCGTGATAAAAGGTTGGGACCTTATGCATCAGCTCGGGTACATCCCTCACACCGGACTCAATAAAAACAAGCAAGGTCGTGTAAGGCCTGTTGTCCCAAGTAAAATACGCAAACACATAGGGTTAGGTTACCAATCCGACAGCCCATAAGCTAACTTGTTCCCTACCTCACCAAAATAGTCTCTATATGACCACTTCATCTACGAGACCACTGAGAAAGCAGATGTACCAAGGTAGAAGGAAGTGTCCTTCACTAAATCCTGAGAAACAGAGATTGAACAAATGGCTAAAACATTCAGTGATTTAACAAATCTAAATGACGATATTGATGAATCACTCGAAGGAATCAAACCCTTGTTTGACACTAATGAGTTTATAGAAGAGGGAAGGGAAGAACCTCTAGAACTCGAGCCACGAGTAGGAGATTGGGAATCCATCGATGACGAAGATTTTCACATAGTAACCTTGCAAGATGGTGAAGAGCACTTACACTCAACATGGGAAGAGGATGACACCCACCCCACAAGAAGTTCTTAGCTCACATAGCATTTGCCTCAGCCTTGGTCTTGAAGGATGGGAATGCCCTTGGGACTCCCCATGTATCGCTCACCCATACCAACCTCGCTGTAGGGCATGCACCAGCATATTAGAATGTTTCGCTAGCTAGATCCGACATTCCGCGATAGTAGGATTGAATGATTTTGACCTCGTAATGACAGAAGCAAGTAATGACCTACCAACTTGGCTACCAGCACAAGAAGAAGAAAATTTCAACAGTCATCTGGTCGTCCCCAAAGAAAATACTCACGTCGCCTTCATAAAGTTTGAAGAAGAACTCGAACTAGATACTCCTCCGTCCCCAGATGTGCCATAACTCCAAATATTCTAGAAATCTCTTAAGGAAGAGTGGCAACCCGCTCCAAGTGATGACGAAGACTACTAGATAGACATCCCTGCACTCGAGTTAGCAGAGCAGGCCAACCAAGTACTTCAGGCATTGTCTAATCAAGAAGACAAGTTCGATACTAGCCTTAACTCTGGCTCAGAAGGATGGGAATGCCCTTGAGAATCCCCCTGCATTTCTCACCATTACCAATCTCGCTGTTGAAAGTGCATGTTCATCCTAACATACTATGAAGTTCAAGGGAAGGATCTCACTACCCCTGAGGATCCCTTAGGAGGTCACCCTCGACAGGAAGAGCAATGACATTATAACTCAGAGGATGATAGTTCGACCGATTACGATCTCTAGAGCTTCTTCAAAGATGAGGCAGTCAATTTGATAGAGGAAATTCAAATGTCAGTGCTATTGTCACCGACATTATTTATTCAAAAGATCTCATCATATAAGGACTCCAAAAAAAAATGCCAAATTTAGAACAAGTCCAAATTTCTCAAGGAATTGCCCCAATGGCTTCGATAGCCGTCTCGCTCCCTCAGTTAGAGGAAGCAACTCTCTCGACACTTCTTCCTGTTAAGTAGAAATTCCGAAGGATGCACCCACAAACAACCCTTCAAGTTAAAGAGGAAGTCGATAAGTTACACAAAGCCAAATTCATTCGAGTCATCCTCTACCCCAAATGGGTTGCCAACATAGTATCTGTTGCTAAGAAAGATGCAAAGTATGGGTTTGCATTGACTTCCGAAACCTCAACCAGGCATGCCCAAAAGATGACTTCCCACTTCCACACATTGACACTCTAGTCGACAACACCGCTAGGCATGAGATGCTATCCTTTATGGACGGTTTCTCTGGATATAATCAGATCAAATTAGCAGAGTCTGACTAAGAGAAGACTTCTTTCACCATACCATGGGGAACTTACTGCTATGTCGTCATGCCTTTCAGGCTCAAGCACGCAGGAGCCACGTATCAATGCGCCATGATGGCTATTTTTTACAATATGATGCATAAATGTGTAGAAGTCTATATTGATGACATATTAGTGAAGTCTCAGACATGAGCAGGACATGTTGAAGCACTCTGACTGGTGCTACAAAGAGCTAAGAAGTATCAGCTAAAAATGAATCCAAAGAAATGTGTCTTTGGAGTCACCTCAAAAAAATTACTTGATTTCATAGTTAGCAAGCGAGGAATCTAAGTCGACCCTATAAAAGTCAGAGCCATCCTTGAGATGCCACCTCCCAGTAATATCAAAGAATTATGAGGCCTGATAGGAAGATTGCAATTCATTAGGAGATTTATCTCCCAACATTCAGACATATGCAATCTTTTCTACACACTACTTAAAGAAAGAACTGAGTACAAATGAGATGACCAGTGTCAGCAAGCCTTCAATAATATCAAGAAGTACCTCCTTAACCTGCCAATACTATCACCACCAATTCCTAGAAGACCCTTAATCCTCTACCTCTCAGTGAACAATAAAGCAATGGGAGTAATTTTGGGACAATATAAAGAAGACGGTAAGAGAGAGAAGGCTATCTACTGCCTTAGTAGGACGATGGCCGAGTACGAACGAAAATACAATTCAATGGAGAAGACCTGCCTCACATTAGTGTGAGCCTCAACCAAATTATGACACTACTTCGGAGCACATCATATACTAGTACTAACCCGAATGGACCCTCTGAAGTACATATTCAAAAAGCCCGCAACATTAGGAAAGATCGCTCACTGGCATATGCTATTGTAAGAATTTGACATCACTGACGTCATGCAAAAGTCAATCAAAGGATAAGCAATTGGTGATTACCTTGCAGATCTCCCACTCCTGAGCAATGAGCCCATACACAGATTTTCCCGATGAAGACCTACTCATAATTCATAACGAAGAGCCCGATAAAATGTCATGGACACTTTATTTCGACGGTGCTCTAAATAATAAAGGAAAGGCATCGGGATAGTCCTGCTAATCCCAGAAGGAGTTGTCATACCTAAGACTTTTTAACTAGACTTCCCTGTTACTAATAATGTTGTAGAATACGGAACTTTTATAGCTGGACTACAAGCAGCACTACAATTAGGTGTTAAACAGTTGAAAACTATCGGTGATTCCAAGCTCGTAATCTCACAAGTTATAGGAGAAAGAAAAATCAAGGAAAGGAGACTGATGGCATATCTAGAAACCTCTCAATATTTGGTAAAGAGATTTGAAAGAATCTCTTTCACGTACATCCCTAGATTAGAAAGCGAGATCGCAGACTCCCTTGTCACGTTAGCCTCTGTCATCCAAATACCCATCAGACAAAGTACCAAGACCTTCTTCTTTGAAAAGCTTACAGTACCCGCCCACGAGGTAGCATGGACCGTTAAAAGAGAATTACCAATCCTCCCCACAAGCATGGGACCAAATGAAGCAATCACTCCAGAAAATCACGTCAAGGTAGAAACCGAAGTCTCTATGTTCAGATTTGAAAAGTCACCCACCGATGAAGGACAACCATGGTATTTCGATATCTGAAACTTTCTGAAGCATCAACACGTTCCTCCATATACCACAAAAATTGAATGTAAGATTATAAGGAATTGATGCGCCCGATTTTACATACTCGACGAAATATTATACAAAGAAGCCTTCACCAAAGGAGTACTGCTACGATATGTCACAACCGCCGAAGGACAAAATATCATTTGAGAAGCACACACCAATGCCTGCAGCGCCCACGCCGATAGATAAAGACTCGCCGACCAAATCATACGACAGGGCTACTTCTGGCCGATAATGGTAAGAGATTGCCACCTCGTCCAATTATATAAATAATGCCAAGAACACGCCACACTCATCAAAGCTCCATCAGTTGCATTGAACACTATGACCTTGCCGTGGCCTTTTTTGATGTGGGCCTTCAATGTCAACAGACCTTTCATAGACACAGTTGGGAACACTCACAAGCACGCGTTCATACTTATGGTAATCGAATACTACACCAAATGGGCAGAAGCTGAATCCTACGTCAGAATCACCGCTGCAACACTCATGAGGTTTATCGTTTAAAATATCATCACCGGGTTTGGAGTACTCAGGATGTTTGTTACTGACAACGGACCACAGTTCATCACAGAGAAGACGAAGAAGTTATGTAAGAAGTTTGACATCGATCTATGCCACTCATCACCGTTCTACCCTCAAGGCAACGGACAAGCAGAAGCTATAAACAAAACAGTTATTGGAATTCTGAAGCACACAGTAGAGATGAGAAATGGAGCCGACTAGTCCGAACAACTACCAGAAGTACTCTGGGCCTATAAGACCTTTATTCGTACGACCACTGGCCAAACTCCCTACCTCCTTACCTACGGGATAGAGGCAGTCCTACCATATGAGATACAAGTACCATCCTTATGGATTTAACTCGATGATGAGCTATCCTTAGACAAGAGGAGAATTGCCCTACTCGCGCAGCTAGAGCAGCTTGATGAAATGCGTCTAAGGACAGTTGATCATGCTCAAGTATATCAGAGGAGAGTGGTCAGGGCTTATGATAAGAAAGTCCTTGAACGAACCTTTAATATTGGAGAATTAGTCTTGAAGAAAATCATGCCCATCCGAAAGGAAAACTAAAACTGAACTGGGAAGGCCCCTTTGTTATAACAGCCGCATACCCTTGGAATGCATACAAACTGGCGAGCCAAGTCGGGGAAGAACTCTCTAGCCCTTGGAACGCCATGTACCTTAGAAAATATTACCCTTAGCCATGTGATCATCACATCTCGTGGTTAGATACTTATACTTATCACCCCCCTAGTTGTCACGACCCATTCATCGATCGTACCTCATCAATTCTTAGAACATTCTTAAGACCTCTAATTTATCACCCACTTTCTCAGTCGGGCGACTTGATCAAAGGACTAGTGACATACCTAACCTCTTTCAAAAGCATAAGGAACACTTGATCCTTACTTCCCTTCCCTCGCCATTGGAGGAGACGTTAGAGCACAAAAAATAAAGATGTCATGTTCAATCAAAACTCATAATTCTTGTGCTAGCAGGATACTTTTAAAAAAATATATATATAAAAAAAATGAGAGAGAGCAATACGACGAATGAACAAGCCAATGAGGTCAGGAAAGCATAAGCAGGCCGTGAGGACTTCTCTGGCAACTTTACTAGAAATGTATAAGCAAGCTGCGAGGGCATCCCTGATGTCCGCATAGTACTAGATGTAGTCGTAAGGTGGAGGGAGGAGGACAAGCTCCTGCTAACCATAAAATGTGAGATTTTGATGGTACTGAAACATGACGAAGAGCTCAATTATGGCACCTCGTATCCCCTCTGAGAAAAAGATTGTTACTCATCCCCTTTATAAATCGTTAGATACAAACTACTCCCCAAATCATTGAGCCTTACCCCTCTTTTACTTTTTATTTTTTTTCGAATGATAAATCGAAAAACTTACAGGATACTCCTAGGAATGAAACCGTAAACCAGTGAATGATGACTGATGCAATCACTTACTATATCTATCACGCCCTCCCTGATAATAACCACGGGATAGGATGACCACCACCCAAAGGTAGAACCCGGTATAAAACTGACATAATCAAAATGACATCCCCTGGTTCGATGGCAGTACTGATGAACATTTCTTCAAAACTAACTTACCAAATATCCATGACTTCTTATAAACCCAAACTGCTCATCTAAAACCCAGAAAAGTTCCATTGCATCTAGACACTGGGCCATTTTTTTATATAGAAGGAGAATCACCTTAGAAGCATCGACTCGCCTATAAAAGAAGATGAAGAATAACGAAGTCACCATTCGGAGAATGCTACCGAAGATACTATATTGCAGATCCTACCACGCTCCTACACTGGGGTATTTTTATTTTTATTTGTTTTAGTTATTTGCTTTTCCTATTACATTATTTTCATTTCCTAAAAAAAAAAAATGAGAAAAAAGAAGAAGAAAAAAAGAAACATATATCCATCTTTAACTACCAGTCCTCGGTCTAAAATACTTACTCTCCTTGACAACTAGCGAGGGAGAGAATAAAATTATTGATAGCCTTGCATTTACATGAGCAGATACAAAGCAACCTTCAACTACCACCAGGCCAGCTTAGGAAGCATCCAAGTCCCGATGACGACTGACGACACTAAAAGAAAAAGGCAGATGCAAGAGGTAACTAAAAGAAAAGGAGCCAATCAGGTACATCTAAACCACAAATCTCCGTGAATATCAAAATTTTCTTTTTTACATCTGTCACCGGGGGCATACCTCCTGTATATACAATGGACACGCACAATGAACACAAAAAAAAAACACATGCACCCATACTCCCTACGCTGCCGCTGGGATGGTCGATCACCACTGTCCCCAGTATCATCAGTTCGGAGGTCCGTAGACTGATCCTTTGAAAATACAATCCCAGCACCAGGAGTCGCCGAAACCTCTAGACGACAAGGCCCTACAACGAAACCCCCCTCACTCGCCTTACTAACAGACCGCCTCGATCCAGCAAGCTGACCAACCATCCTGTGCACTCCCCGCTCACTCCTTGTCAGGCGATAATATAGCCGATCTATGGCCACTTGCATCTCTGCCCGCGTCGTCCCGTGCACTGCCTCCAACGCCTCAGTCTGAGTCCTCTGCGCCACCATCATCTCGACAAGCAAGTCCTCGTGGCTCTGCGTGTCCCCAAGGATCCATCTCGCCCCAAGAGTGGCACGCGCTTGCGCTACCTCTAGACGCGCCTCCTCAAGCTGACGAACCTGCGTAACCACACCAAGTCAAAGAAAGCCAATATATATATATATATATATATATATACACGAACATTTGTAAGAAAAAGTTGAAAAAGAAGAGAATCATACCAGATCCACCCTCTCCCCCAGAAAGCGCTCAACAAAATTGCACACCACACTCCTCGTGCTTAATCCGGATCACACGCTAAGCCTTGAACGCGTAAATAGATCATCGCCCGTTCAAACTAACCCGATGCCCTAGTTGTGCGCAGCATACCAAGCGCATAATTATATCGATCGCCTGTCCTGTGGCGCGTAAATGCCAAAGGTCACCCGCACAGTGACTAGGCACCGCTCTAATCCCGTGTCCCATACACCGCATTTAATTCGGTTAAATGATGGGGCACTGACACATAATAATCTTCCGAACCCCTAAAACAAGTGCGCCCATTACGATGCACAATCCGATTACGCTCCCAGAGTGAAGCGCGTAATTCCCTAGGCAGAACACAAAAATATATGCCCAGAACAGCATATTTATAGGCCAAAAATTAGGAGATTTCTGACACTAATTACCAACCCAAATTACGCCCTTGCTAAGACCAATCTAAAAAAACTCCTAACTTAGAAAATATACACCCTGAAAGCTCAAAAAAAAAATGCCCCCCCCCCATCACTTACGCACTTTAACCTAGACCAAACTAAACTATACCAAAAAAAATGTCCCCAATACACCCCAAAACAAAAATAATAAATAAACCGAATTAAACCAAACACAAAGAAATATATAATGAATAAACATCACACTCAAAATAAATAAAGTAAGCTACAAAGTAGACCAAACCAAAAATTTACTAAATAACCACAAATGGAATTAAAAATATAATCACTTCATAAATAGATAAAATAATTACAAAATACACCGAGGGCATACCCTCTGAATATACAACTTAAAATAAGAAATTTAAAATATGTATGTTTAGGCAATGCCTGAATCCAGATTTATTTGGGAAACAAGAAATCTCGGAGAAGCCCGGAGAAGGAGTACACCCTGAACGAATTCTGATGATGACAACCTTTCCCCACCTCGAGCCGGCAGAAAAGAATGAGTAGCTCATGGAAAGCCACCCAGGACCTACGAAATCCACCTTGGAAAGTATAACAAGGAGGAGCAACTAACACTGAATCCGCAGAGCCTACCAAGGAAAAATAGGAGTCGGTCATGAGAACTCTGACCCCGCCTTATCCTTGGGTTTCCTTTCTACCACCTTCTCTTCCATCTCCTCTCCCAATGGGGTGACACTTCGAGTTGGATTGATAGCACCAACCCTAGCATCACCCCGAATTCCCAATCCTGTTCATTCCCAATAATTCGCTCAATAAACACAACTCTTCGGGTTCAATACCCGGGATACAAAATAGAAAGGAAGAAAAGGCATTAATGAACAAAAAAAATGCCTTAGATCACAGACAAAAAAAATTACCCCAAAGACTTTTAATCCTAACCTCGAAATAAAATTCAAAATAAAACCCAAAGCCTTTGGCTCACACTTAGAAAAACTATACCTCCTAAATCAGAAAGTGACAAGTGTCACATTTTTAAACCCTTCTAATCTAATTAAATCTAAACCAAACACATACCCCTTGAAAGATCACAATCCATGATAAACTTGGATAAACTAATAATCACACAACACTTATCCCTAGGAAACACAAATTCACCACAAGTCTAGATAGACCAATAGGATTAAGGCACCCCAACACCCATCTAGAATCTTTTAAATTAAATCTTAAATTTACACAACTGTCATGTTGAATCAAATATAAGACTAAATACCTTAAACATGGGACTCATCCTCTCACCATGACAAACGTTAAAGCCCTTCGATCTAAAAAAAAAATTAAATCCTAAAGCTTAATCTAAGTAAATGAAAAAAAATAATAATACTAAATACAGAGGAATACAACAAACATCTTTTTATTCATATAACAAATATTTTTATGCAATATCACTGGAGGCATACCTCCTGAATATACAGTCCAAAACGAAAACCAAGATACCTAATCTACAACCCAAAATGAAAATTAAACCTAAAATGGAGACCAAGCGAGGAGCAGCGCTCGACTTGGAACATCCAATCGGAGGCTTCAGGAAGGATTGGTTGGGTAATATATCCCTCCACTCGTAACACCTTCTCTTTTGCCATCTTCACCTCCTCCCTGCTGCCTCCTCAACGCTGCCTTCACTTCTCCCTAAAAGGGACCGATGTGAAGACTAGCCTCCTCTTTCCCAATACCACCCATTCTCAGAGTAATGTCTTCCCCGAGCATCACGTTAGGATGAAGATCATGTGAAATCACGAACATGGAAAGAAATGGCATCTCAATCGAACGATTCACCTAATATCATCGAAACACAGATTTTAGAGCATAAAAGATTCAGAAAAAGTAAAACTCGAGACTAAACTGAGAGATGCAAAACAAATGAAGTGTCTCTTGCTTGTATAGAGTACGGTCAAAATCACGTGCCAGGACACGTGTGCGCAACTCAGTCACGCACAAAGCATACCGCGCGTAAGTTAAACCACATGCACTGACCAGAGCACGTAATAAAACCATTGCCCGTGCAAATGGCGCGACACTCCGGTCACGCACCCACTCGTGCAACCCTATTACATGACCCACGTACACCGCGCAATTCGAAAAGTCACCCATATAGTGACCTGGTGATGTTTGAATTATGCACTTATTAAACCACGCATAATCCAATCGCACGTAGACATCCAAATGCGTAAATACTCCCCCAAACTTTCAAATGCACTCCCGAAAATAGGCGTGCGATTTGATTAAATGCCCGGAACCAGGCGCGCAATATCTGACTTTAGACATAATCTGCATCCTCACACCCTTTATCCCATCTCGGTCAAGATTCTTTTCCCATGGCCCATCACATAGTCTTATAGGAAACATTGACTATGCCCCTGGTCCCATTGCGACAAGACACACATGCCTTATTGTGGCACCATCGCCTTCCCTCATCCCATCACAGTCTGATCGGAGAGGGGGAACCCCACCGCATAACCTTGTCGCGCATGTCCCATCGCGATAAGATGCATGCATACAACGTCATCCCAATATCTAAGCTCATTGACCTAAATCAGCTATGCCACCACACATCACATCGTGCAAAGCCAAAGACGAGTCCAGTCACAGCGCAACCACAACGTGATCGCATATGACCCAAGATCAGCCAAAGAAAGAAATATTATGCACCCATCGCGCAAATATCTCATCAATGCCCCATCGCAAACATCTCTACCCGAAACATTCAGACACAACCTCGCCACACATCCGTGAATAGGTCCCCTCGCGATGCAACTACGACTTGATCTCATCACACATGTTCCATCACGACACAACATCTTCATCTTGAGTTATAGCCCTGACACCAATCACACCTCCCTGAAATCCTCATCATAATACCTTGCATAGAGTCAAACCTTCTAAAAGTCCCATCGCTAAGTCGCTCAACCAACATCCCATCACGGATGTAGAGAGCCTTCCTCCCTAATCCCTAGCTATGCAATAGCCACTAGACTCCAACAGAAGAAGAGGGATTCCTCCCACGTCCCATCGCATCTAAAAAAAAAACAAAAAAATCCCACCAGGATCCAAAGGCCCCTATCAGACCTACGACCAGTAATTCCCCAGCCTAAAGCAGACCCCCCAATGTCCCATCACACCTATGATTCGCTATGACAGGAGGGAAAAGAAAGCGGACTACCTCGGGTTTCATCGCACTTGCAACCACCAAGACTCACCCCAACACACAACCAGAAGGGGAAGACCGTCATGTCCCATCGCAATACTCACTTCCCCAAGATATTACATCACGGCAATAGCCACCAATTCCCTATTGCATCAAAAATGAAGAAAAGAAAGACCACAATGCCCCATCACGACATCACGACAATCGATCAGTCCCATCACGGGCTACACAGGTAAGTATCACCACTTCAGGAAAGTATCGTACCCTCTCTTTTACTCGATATTGCTTTTGTTATACATAGTTAGCTAGGATTAAGTCAAATATTTTCAAAACCCATCTCTCTCCACTCGCGAATCGCTGTAGTCCTCCCATAAGAGACAGTCATCAGTATTTGTCGAGAAGGTTAGATGGAGAATCCGGCATGCTAAGTGTCATCTTGACAATCACATAAACGGCCAGGTTCACAAATCTCGTACCGGTGGATCTGCTCAGTGACGTCTTAGTAGCCACATTTTTTGAAGATTTACCACCGAATTGATCTTAAGTTAAATTCCTGAATTTTCAAAATCCCCTTACTTCCAAAACCAAAAAAAAATAATAAAACAAAAAAAATAATAAAAAAAAGAAACCAAAATGATAATAAACAAAGACACTTTACCTACCAAAATTCACCTCAATTACTAGCCCAAACCGGCCATTCCCCTGAGAAGCCGAGCAATGAGTATATTTAATCTAAGAACTTACGAACGCCTATTGGAAAAGGAATGCCTGACAAGCATTGGTGTGAGCAATGACACGTTCGGTCTGATATGACTTGCGAAAGCCTTTGACATTACATGATTTATTAATTGGTCTCTGGACCTTATTTATGGACATTTGTATGATGCCCCCGGTACCTCGACTGCGTCACATCCCTCTGTTTAACTGCCCCTTGTAACAGGTTGCAACATGCAGTGGGATGCCCCTTGCACTCACAGATTAGGATACGGTGATTCTCCTTTCCATTTGATTGTCACTCACAGCAGATCACACCACGCGACGGGATGCCCCTTGCACCCACGGATTAGGATACATTGACTTCCCCTGTCAACTGTCTATGACAGCGGGTCGCGATATACGATGGGATCACTTGCATCAACGATATAGAATATGCCTTTCGATAGCTACCATTGGGCCCCCGAATGCTCCATTTTATCTTGCACTGATAGATAAGAAGCCAATCATGTCATGTCAGCATCTCCAGTTCACATTTGTGAGTTTTCAAGAGAAACAAAAAGACACCTCAAATGAGGGGTGTTTACTTCTTCGATACGTTCTTACTTCACAAAAGCATGTCGAAGAGGGGCATTTGTAGACACCCCCATTTTGCCCTCTCGAAATATACAAATCTGTTCGATCAAACTTTGACCTTGCCCGTGACTTTTCGAAAAGGACTTACCTTCTCTGAAAGTTTTACAACCCTAATGTGGAGACCATGCACTGAAATAATAGTATATGGCTGAACACAGGCTGAAATAATAGTTTTATGGCTCAAGCCCCATGACCCTAACGTGGGAATCATGCACTGAAATAATAGTATATGGCTGAATACAGGCTGAAACAATAGCTTTGTGGCTCAGATCCCAATGTCGGAAGACTATATACTGAAATCATAGTATATAATAAAAATGCAGGCTGAAATAATAGTCTCGCATTTCAGACCCTTTAATCCTAAATTGGGAACCATGCACTAAAACAATAGTACATGGCTGAACACAGGCTGAAACAATAGCTCTGTGGCTCAAATCCCAATGTAGGGAGACTAAACTGAAATAATAGTATATAGTCAAAATGCACACTGAAATAATAGACTGGTATTTTAGACTCGACCCGGACCCGGACTACCTCGAATTACGCACTTAAAACTATGCGCGCAATTTGATTGCATGCAAACCCACAAATGCGCAATTAGTCCCTTTTCAGACCAAACTTTCTTTCTTCAGACCACCTCGAGACTAGATTACATGCTCCGCATGGCATGCATGATCGGATTGAGTGCTCTACCATAGGTGCACAATTGGCCTATGCCCGACCTAGTCTCATAGTCCTTGACCTCCAAGATTCCATAATTAAGTGCTTCGGATGAAATGCTTAACCGGATTGCGCACTCCAAACAAGGCGTGTAATTAGTCCTAACATGATTAGAACTAGGGAACTCGACTGAGCTAGTCAGCCGGTCGCTCACTGAGTCGATGACCGACTCAAAGTGAGTAAGCGCCAAAAAATTGGCGTGCAATTCAGTTAAACGCCTGAAACAAGGCGCTTAATTAGAAAAAAACCTATAAAAGACTTTTTTTAATTCAACCAAAGAGGAGGATGAAAAAAGAGAGCAGGGCGAATACAAAGAGAAACATAGCAATGACTTTGGGATTCGAATTTCAAGTCCTTCGCATCCAAGCTTCAAATTTTGAGATTCCTCTCTGCAGCCCCGGTCTTAGGTAGAAATTTAGTTTTTAGTTTTCGACCCTAGTTTTTAGTTCTTAAATATAGTTTTTTTTAGTTTTAACTATTAGCATTAAATTTTCAGTCTCGGATCGTAGCACCTTTTTAGACCGTACTTTTAATATCTAGTTCTAGTTCTTAGTTTTCAGAACCAATACTTAATCTGACAGCCTAATTTCCCGTCCCTAAATCTTAATTTTGTTCTAAAATCTCAATCTCCAGTCCTATTATTAATCTTTGGATATAGTTCTTAGTTTCGAGAGCCAGTCTTTAATCATACAGTCTGATTTTCTGATTTCGGACCTGAAGTCAGTCCTTAGATTTTAAATTTTAGTTTTAATTCCTCAATTTAAGATTTAAAAAAAAAGTCCAATTTATAATTTAGTTCTTACTTTCTAGTCTCAAAATTCAATTCATAATTATAACCTAAAATTATCGACTTTAAAAATGCAAAAATATTATATTATAATCCAAAATCTAATTTGCTTTAATCTCAGCCACCCGATTTGCCCAAGGGAGCTTACGGAGGGTACTCGGGAATGAGGCTAATCCTCCTTAGCATAGTAGGCCCAAAACCCCCTTTTCAATTTTTTTTAGTAAAATTAATTCACTACTTTAATTAGAATTCTAGTAAAATTAGTATATTTTACTTTAATTAGAATTTTAGTAAAATTAGTATACTTGCTTTAATTAGAATTTTAGTAAAATTAGTATACTTGCTTTAATTAGAATTTTAGTAAAATTAGTTTACTGCTTTAATCAGAATTTCAGTAAAATTAGTATACTTGCTTTAATTAGAATTTCAGTAAAATTAGTGTACTTTCTTTAATTAGAATTTTAGTAAAATTAGTATAATTGCTTCAATTAGAATTTCAGTACAATTAGTATAGTTGTTTTAATCAGAGTTTCACCAGAATTAGCATATTTGCACTCCTGGTACGATTAGGAGACTGATTAATTAGACTCCTAGTAGGATTAGGAAACTTAATTAATTAGATTTATAACAGGATTAAAATATTTAAATTAATTAGATTTCTAATAAGATTAGAATATTTGAATTAATTAGACTCCTAATAGGATTAGGAAACTTAATTAATTAGACTCCTAATAGGATTAGGAGACTTAATTAATTAGATTGACAGTAGGATTAGGAAACACTAAATCAACTAGACTTCTAATAGCATTAGAGACCTCTTAGAATCACAATAGAATTAGGATACCTAATCACAGTAGAATTCTAATAAAAAGTAGGACATCCAAAAGTAATTAGATTCCAAACTAGTTAGATTGCTAATAGTATTAGAATGTTCAAACCAAGTAGACTCACACTAGGATTAGGACACTAGATTATTAGATTAATTCACCATAATAAATTCACACAGTTAGACTCATAATGGAACTAAGAAACTTAAGCCAATTAGAATTATAGCAATAATAAGGAAAGAAAAACCAAACTATCTAAATTATAAGAAGAGCCAGGGCGGCTGACGTTGGGAGGCCGACGATTTAGTAAAGAAGTACCCCACACCCGCTCCAAAGCGTGATCACTGACGAATTGCAGTGTCGTTAAATATCTACAGTTGATGATCGCAATAAACTAGGAATCTTCCTAGAAATCCCCCCTTATTTTCAACATTCAAATCACCGCATTGCCAGAGTCCGCTTAGGTTAGAAATGGGCCACTAATTCACGGGGACCGAAAGGAACCCAGAAAAAGCGCGCACCAACAGAGGGGGACTTGCCCGAGGAGTATTATCCATAGCTGAGTGGAGAGTGATCATGGGATAAATATTTTTGTGAATTTTGTATGAGGTAAAAATACTTGTTAAGGCGAATACGATGAGAATATGTGTGGCTCCACTGTTTTGGTGAAGGATGGCCTTCACCGGTGGATGTTTGTATGTGGTTATGGGATATGTTAATGGTTATGTTGTGAACTTTATGTGAATGGTGAAGTTTGGAGCTCGTGTGAGTAGTGAGTTTTAGATGGTTTGCTTTTCGCTCTATCATCTACTTGCATACTTTGATTTTAGATTGTAGGCATGCTTACCATTTTGCTAATGGCTCGGTTCTTCCGATTTTTCATTTGGGAGAATTGGGCTATTATGTTTTGATCGTGTTCCATGATCCGACGGCTCAGATTTTTGGTTAAGGAAATCCGGGCTATCACATCAAGTTGTTTAGAGATTTTGCCCGACCGGGCTATAAATTCAACTGCCCCTTCCCTTTGCCGCCTGCATTGGCATTCGTTTGGTTGTAGTTGAGCGAAAAGGAAAATGCTGAAAGGTTATTCTGGCGGTCAAAATTGCACTCTCGACCGGTCAAGATCGCACAGCTAGAAGTAGTCTAAGAGACAAAGCAGAGAAGGAGAGCAAAGTCAAAATGGATCGGTCAAAATGCCAGCTTCAACTGGTCAAGACTCTCAGCAGCTTCAGAAATTTCAAATGGACCGGTAGGTCCTATTAGACCGATCGGGAATCAAGCAAGAAGAATACATAAAATGTTTATATACACTTTCTATTGGTCACGACTTGTTCAACCGGTCAGAAAATCAAGTTAATTTGAAGCCTGCGAAGTGTCTTCAACCTGGAGAAGAAATCTGAAGCTCGACCGGTCGAGAACCCACCCAGTTTCAACTGATCACAACAGAGCTTTCACGTAGAAAATCAGGTTCAACAGCTGTGGATAAACTCCGATGTCCGAAATCTTCACCAGATTTCTATGCTACAGGCTGGATTACTCAAGCAACATAGATTTCCATCTGGATTCTTCTTCCTTAGAGGATTTTTAGGGATTCTCTAGGGTTATTTGCTGTGTACAATATTCTATGGGCTTGTAATCTGTACATAAGGACCCTAGGGGTAGGTTTTAGGGGACTCGTAGGGCAAAACCTTTCTTGAGAGCTTTTGGCATGAGTTTCCGTAGATTAGGTTAGGTTAGTAGTCTAATAAATTTTTGTTTCTTTTTCTATTTGTGAATTCTGTTTTAATGGCACGATTGCATGTTCGAGGTTTCGACTAGATCGAGAACAGGATGGTAATGTTGTATTTCTATTTAGTATAATCTCAATGGCCTTGTAGGGATTGGAGCTAGCCTAGATTGGATATTCACCGACGGACTAGGCCTTGAAGGTTAGTTTTTGTTGGTTCATGCAATGATGCTTTGACGATTAGATTTCTGTAATGACGATTAGATTTCTCTAATTCATATACGATGCAATTGAGCTTGTAGCCTGGAGTGGGGGTACCTGGGATTCATTCATAGAAAGCAAATACGATTTATTTTTATGCGAGTCTGAAATTCAAGAGAGATTCTAGACTACCTTCTCCTCTCTTATTTCAAAGCAATTGTAGATTTTCTTTTATTTGAATAATTTAGGAAATCTAATCCTACAAAGTATTTTATAAAACATAAATTAAATTGAGGTAAAAGACAAATCCTTGTGGTTCGACACCCTTGTACTTGCCCTAGTACATCTGAACTTGTGACTTGCAAGGTCATAGTTTAAGACGATTAAGTTTTTGGCGTCGTTGTCGGCGATTTTGGCTCTATCTTATTTGATTTATGTTTTATTATATTTTTGTATCATTATACTAACCTTAGTTTGTTATAATTTTTAGGCTTGGAAGATCGAAGGCTTTACGTACCAAAGGTTTATCACGGTGTAAACACCCCATTTTTGCCCTCTCGGAGTATATGAACAAGTTCAGTCGACCTTAGGCTTTGCCCACGACTCTCGAAAATAGATCGATCCTCTCTAGAAGCCTTAGAACCCTAGACACGAGACTATATACTGAAACAATAGTATATGGTTGAGACCTAGACTAAAGACTCAGGTCACAGTCTCGGACCCGTCTTAACCCGGGAGGTACCCCAATTACACTCCCTAACACAAGCGCGCAATTGATTGCACGCATGGATACATGCATGCAAATTTTCCAACTCAGACCAGAATACACCTTCCCAAGGACCACCCTAAGACCCGATTACATGCCTGTACCCTGACGCGCAATTAGATTGCATGCTTTACACAAGTGCACAATTGAACCAATTTGGACCAGGTTTCACTTCCTGTGGACCGCCTTAGGACCAGATTACGTGCCTTATCTCGGGCACGCAATTAATTGCACGCTTCCCCACAAGCACGCAAAATTTCCCCAATTGGACCAGACCTCTAAAACCCAAGACCGCCCTAACTCCTCAATTATGCGCATAGACCCATGCGCATAATTGGATTACATGCTCCCCACAGAGTGTGCAATTAGTCCCAAGTGATTTGGAACTTGGACTCCTCGGCTGAGCGAATCAACCAGTCACACATGAGTCAGTGACCGACTCAAACTCAAATCATGCGCAGTGGACATAGCACACAATTAGATTAAGCGCCCAACGACATGTGCACAATTTTCCAATTGCGACACTCCTACAAGCGCATAATTCACTCAATACCTATAAAAAGACCCCCTACCTCACAATTCACAACAATTCTCATAGCAATCTCTCCGCTCTTAAGCTTAGCTCTTCTTAAAAATTTTGAGGTTCTCTCTGGGGTTCTCAAAGAAAGGAGTTGAGCTGCCTTCTAGACTTCTAGAATTGCAGACTCTTCTCTAGGATCCCCTGGTAGTTACGCTAGCGATACTGGCTAGCTAGCCTTGACCCCCGAAGGAGTATTAGAAGAATATGTGCCCTTAGCCTTAGACCTTTAGGAAACACCTACCCAAATCCTGAGCCTAGAGCCTATTAGGTCCTAAGCCCTACCCAGATTTTAAGCCTTAGTCACCCGATTTGCCCAAGGGAGCATACGGAAGGTACCCGAGAACGGGGCCGATCCTCCTTAGCATAGAGGGCCCCAACCCTCCTTTTTTGATAGATTAGGAAAACCAAACTAGATAGACCATAGGCAATCCATAGCTGTTGAAGTCGATTGGCCGATGCTCAGTAAAGGAGTCAACCCGCATCTCTGTGTGATCAATGACGTGTTGCAGCATCGATAAATATCTGCAGCTAGCGATTGCATCAACCCAGGTACTCTCTATTTAAAATTTTCCTTTTCCTTTCAGTATTTAATATTTTCTAGTTTATCACTCAACGCCTTCTACCAGAGTCCACGTGGACTGAATTGGGCTACTTCTTCCAAGGATCGAAAGGGACCTAAAAAAAGCGCATACCAATTGACTGGTGATCGCGATGGGACTCTTTTAGCTAGGGTTGCCCCAGTTTAATTAGTTTGGCTCTTACTTTTTCGATTTATTTATCTATTTTTTACACAGCTACATGTATACTGTCTTTCCAAAAAAAAATAAAAAATAATAATAAATAATAAAGAAAAAAAAGGGGGAAATGCTGGGCATTAAGAAATCAAACTCTAATGATAACGACACACCCTCATGGGTCTCCCATAGCGATCCCGAGTATAACGTTAGGTCGTCCCCATGGACAGTCTAGCATCGTGCCCGGATAAACACAGTCAGTGACGATGAAAAATACCCCTTTGCTCCAAAGAATACTAATCATAGACCCAGCCACGAGGAGGACATCGAGCAAAGCTACACCGCTAGCCAAGTTACAGACCTCACAGCCAACGCACTCGTAAAAGGAGGAAAAGAAGCCAATGCCCTGCGACGATCCCTAGCCGAGTTCTACAAAGCCGCCATGGATCAGAAGCTAATTGGTGAATGACAAGTAACTCCGAGGAATAGGCAAGAAGGGAGGATATCGACTCCTCCGACACCCTCGACACATAACACACACACCCTTCGCACCTCCTATGACAATAACCGTCGAAGACAACCCTCTCCTGAGGCGCCTAAGAAAGACACCACTGTAAACATAGACGATCTCTCTTGATTTTTAGACAACTACATGGCCAAGAGAGAGTGTTCTAATGACACTTTTGGATTCGACAAATTCTACCGAGACCTCGACTTCACTGTACCCACGGGCTTTAAACCCCCAAAATTCAACAAATACAGCGATACTAGGAACTCGAAACACCACTTGTCCCTATTCTACAATGATTGTCAACCAATCTGCACTAATCATGGGCTCCTCACTCATCCATTACTTTCAACGATCTTTAAAAGGAGAAGTGTAGACACCCAAATTTGGCCCAAGGCTCGATCGAAACACATTTCTAGAGAGGCGCACTTTTGAGCTTTTGATGACATGTATGGGACCCTTAGGAACCTTTCCAAAACCTTAGGAGTCATCCCAAACCCTTAGGAATCATCCCAGATCCTTTAGAACTTACCTTGAACCTTTAGAAACCAATCCCACCCTTTAGAACCCCTTCTACCTTTCCGGGCAATGGATGAGGAGGGGTGCACTGAGACTAGCTGAGATCTTCTACTATGATAAAATCATACACCATTGAAAAATAGAAGTCCTCAGCTTTCCAACAAGCCAGGAAACACCCCAATCGGAGCTATACGCAAGAAGTTATGGCATTCCGAAGACTCAAGGGCAAATTAGGGTTTTGGATGAGGACCACATGGGATTTGGCACATCTATTAGACGCGCTAAGCCATTTTTGGCAGCTACTTCCCAAAACCCTGTTTGCCACTATTTTACTGTACATAAGCTTGGCGCATCTATTAGTTGCGCCAGGCTTATGAATAGTAATTGTGGGTTTTCTTCTTGAAAATTGAGATTGGGGTTTGACTTATTGACCATCTTGATCCTTTGGGTGTATTTTGCTTATTCTATTGCACCCTTCTCTATCTATTTGCAACCCCTTAAGTGACTTTAAACCCCCACCCTATCATCCACCATTGGAGCATCTCTTCACATTTTTTAAGGCTCTAAAACCCCTAAAAAACCTTAGATGGCTAGATTACTTAATTCCTAACCTAGTTTAGCCTCTAAACACCCTCCTAACCTCTCCTTTTCTAATAAATAGAGAGGTACCCCTCCTTTAGAGGCTTGAAAATTTTCTCAAAATAGAGATTAGGAACTCCCTCTCCCTCTCTCCTCTAGTGCCCCTTTTCCATACAAAATCTAGAACTTCTAAACCCTCTTTAGACTTCCACCTTTTATCTAAAAGCTCTAGGTTAGGTGTGTGCTATCCCCTAGCCTTCTCTCTCTGCCTCCTAGCCATCAAGCCCTAGGAGCTAGAACCCTAATTCTCACCATACAAGCCATTAAAGCTCACCGAAGTAAGCCTACGCAAGGCTCCACAGTGGTGCAAAAAGGGCCCGAGAGCTTCGGCTCTCCCCTCTTTTCCTCTACCTTCCTTGTTCTTCCTCCATCCTTTCATTTGTGCCGTTACGCCGCCGAATTTTTGGTAGAAACGGAGGGACACAAATAGGATTTAAGTGTCATAAAGGCAAGAGGAAGACCTTTTTGTTTCTTTTATTTCATTTGTGTTTTGGCCATAAGTAGAGACCGCATTAAGCGGGTTGATCGGGTGCCTAACACCTTCCCAATCGATAATTGAAGCCCCTATCCAAGAGCCTTTGGCGTAGTCCATATTCAGAGTCAATTTTTAACACTTCGGTGCTCTTTCAATTTGATTTGGGTTTCCCGAGATACCAAAAGCTCTAGGTGGTGACTCTAAAGTATTTATTAAACGGTGCATGTGCAACCGTGAGATTTTTGATGATCTCGTCGCGACGATGCGCTCTCTAACGAAAAAATATAAAGTCGCCACCTGGAGCTTTTGGTGTCCTGGGAAACCTAGATCATAAACCTAGATCATTTTACTAAGCACTAAAGTGTCACAAATATGACTCTGAATCTGGTCCACACCAAAGGTTCTTGGGTAGGGGCTACGATTATCGATTGGGAAGATGTTAGGCACCCAATAAATTCGCTAAACATGGTCTCTACTAATGGCCAAAAAAAAAATAATAAAAAGGAAATGAAAAAGGCTTTCCCTTGCCAAATGGGTCTTAAAATCCTATTTGTGTTCCTCCGTTCCTACCAAAAATTCGGCGGCGTAATGGCACAAATGGGAGTATAGAGGAGAAACTGAAAAGGTAGAGGAATAGAGGGGAGAGCCGAAGCTCTCGGGCCCTTATTGCACCACTGTGGAGCCTTATGTTGGCTTTTTTTGATGAGATTTTGAAGGCTTGTATGATATGGAATGGGGTTCTAACTCCAAAGGCTTGATAGCTAAGAGGTAAAGAGGGAAGGCTAGGGGGTAACACACACCTAACTTAGAGTTTTTTAATGAAATGCTATGGTCTAAAGGAAATTTTAGAATTCTGAAATTTGTATGAAAATGGCACACCAAAGGGAGAAAGATCTTCTCACTTAAGCTCTTTCTCTCTTAGGCAAATTTTCTCAACCTCTAATCCAAGGGGAGGGGGGTTCTATTTATAGGAAAAAGGCAGGTTAGGAGGCCACTTAGAGGCTAAGCAAGATTAGAAATTAGGTAATCTACCATCTAAGGTTTCCTAGGGTTTTTGGAGTTTTTAAATATATGAAGAGGTGCTCCAATGGTGGATGATTGAATGAGGCTTTAAACCACTTAAGGGTTGCACATAGATAGTAAATGGGTGCGACAGAACTAGAAAAATACACTCCAAAGGTCAAGATGGTCAACAAGTCAAACCCCAATCTCAATTTTTGAGATAAAAATCAGAGGTTACTATTCATATGCCTGGCGCAACTATTAGTTACACCAGACATATGCACAGTAAAATAGTGCATGCACAATGCTTGGGAAGTTGGCTCCACGGGGGACCCACCTTAATGCTGGCATAACTATTAGTTGCGCCTGGCCATTTCTGGGGAGAGATGGCTTGGTGCAACTAATAGTTGCGTCAAGCCCACCTATAACTGGCACAACTATTAGTTATGCCAAGCCATTTTCGAGGAGAAATGACTTGGCACAACTATAAGTTGGGCCAAATCCCTAAGGGGGTCTTTATGAAATTATAGTTCTGCCCTTTGGGTTTCGGATGTGATATCTTTTCGTACACAGCTCCGATCGGGGTGATTCTTGATTCGTTGGAAAGCTGAGGACTTCTACTTTTTAATGGTATAAGATTCGATTATAGTAGAAGGTATCAGCTAGTCCCGGTGCACCCTTATTCATCCATTGCCCAGGAAGGTTAGGTTTAGGTTCGAAATGGGTTCTAAGGGTCTGGAAGAATTTCTAAGGGTTCGAGAAGGTTCCTAAGAGATCTAGGGTGATTCTGAAGGGTTTCATACATGTCATCAAAAGCTCAGAGACGTGCCTCTCTCGAAATGTGTTTCGATCGGGCCTTGGGCCAAATTTGGGTGTCTACAGATGCCCCTCATTGGTATTCGATCACTAATGATCGAATGCCAAAGAAAAGAGACATCCGAAGAGACCCAAGGCATTACTGACAAGTCCGCTGCATTCAGAACGAACTTCAAACATCAGATGAGTAACATGGTGAGAAAATGAAAGCCTTGTATGTCAGGAAAAATGGCCGTTTCTCAAGGTAATCGGTTCCCAAGTACTTAGAAACATTACTGGGCATAATCGAGGTGAGACAAGTTGCGAAAGCCTAATAGCTGGGAAAAATGGTCGCTTCTTGAGATGCTTTGAAAGAGTTTGATGTTCAAGGTTCATTCTGAATACAATAACTTCATAAGTAAGGAGGGTGATCGACCCCACATTCAAAGATAGGTGCAATGTAAGTACGCAAGGCTCTACAGTTTGTGTCCAATCATACGAGGCATTGACTACCTCATTTGATCGGTCACGGGAGCCCCTGCTCAAAGCAGGGTTCGAGGTCCTTGGGCGAACCCATTGATCCTGACATTTATTTGGCTACCCGAGTGGAGCGAATAGATGTCGCCACACTTTTTGGGAGTTCTTGCCATTTTTTCAACATGCCCTGGATCATCATGACCTAGAGTAACTAACTTTAAATAACACAGAATAGATCTGACCAAAAAATTAGCTGCCCCCCTGAAGGGGGCATCCAATCCCGGTCTCTGCCAATAACTAATTTTACAAATCAATTAACTATGCATAAACATGCACCCATTAGGGGCGATAAGCAACAAAGGCGATGGAAGTCTCGACCCAGATCCCATCTGGGTACAATTTATGAGAACAAACGACCATCCTACTGATACCAAGACGTAAGGTGTACACTTTACAGGGATATCGCG
Organism: Chloranthus sessilifolius; assembly: GCA_021018995.1. Classification (NCBI taxonomy): domain Eukaryota; kingdom Viridiplantae; phylum Streptophyta; class Magnoliopsida; order Chloranthales; family Chloranthaceae; genus Chloranthus; species Chloranthus sessilifolius. The sequence continues at coordinate 101,415,595 of CM037586.1, forward strand.
CCAATACAGGTTTTAAGCCTGCAAAAATAAAGGGAAATGAACCCTTCTGCATGCATGTTTATATATAGTTTGGTTGATATGTAGTTTTATGTTCAACAGGTTGGTTTTAACCAACGATTGATCTTTTTTATAACAGAGTTATCTGGACATCAAACCTCGTAGGGCGCACGCCCAGGATGCGCAGACCAAGAGTCCACACCTCCGAAATAGCCTGTGATCAATCTCAAGTTAGACACTTTCGTTCATATGAATTCAAAAGACAGGGCGCTTAGCTTGAAGATTTAGTAGTGGGTCAACTCGGTTGAAACATTGACCGCTTGATCGGGATTGACACAGTTGCTCCTACTTTAAAGTAAGATCCAAAGATCCAAGGCGAACCTTAGACTTAGGACATTAATATAGCACAGCTGCATTGCCGATAAAATATTGATATTTTACCACGTTAGAGCATGCATGTGCGTGCAATCATATGAGGCATAGACCGCCTCACTTAACTGGTCATGGTGTCCCTGCTTGAAGCAGGGTTCGAGGTCTTTGGGCGAACCCATTGATCTCAAAATTTATTTAGCATGACTACCCGAGCGGAGCGAATAGATGTCGTAACGCTTTTTGGGAGTACGTGTTGTCTTTTCAAAACCTTTTTTTGTTATCTTATGTGAGAAATTTTTGATATTTTTTGTTTTTATTATTTTATGTGATTTTTAGATTTTTAAGTTATCATTTTTTTTATGATTTTATGATTTTTAAGTTATCATTTGATGTGATTTTTTTATGATTCTTTGATTTTTAAGTTATCATTTAATGTGATTTTTTGATGATCATTTTGTGTGATTTTTTGATGATTTTTAAGTTATCATTTTATGTGATTTTTTGATGATTTTTTTATTTTTTGATGATTTTTTTATTTTTAAGTAATCATTTTATGTGATTTTTTTGATAGTTTTTTATTTTTAAGTTATCATTTTATATGATTTTATTACTTTATTACTTCTATTATTTTATGCAAATTTTTTTTTGGGATTTTCTTTATCTCTTTTTTTTTTATTGATTTTTAGATTTTCAAGTTTTTATTTTATGTGAGTTTTTGGTCTTTTAAAGCTATCATTTTATGGGATTTTTCTGGTTTTTTAGAACTATTATTTTATGTGAATTATTCTACTATTTTATGTGAGTTATTTTATTATTTTTGGCTTTTCTATGGGGATTTTTTTTGGATCCCTTTTATTTTACATTTTTCTATACAGGATCAGGACGCCTATTGCTTTGTCCATTTTATTCTTAGCACAGCTTCCCGGGTAAATTGAATGAGGATCGACACACTGTTTGGGAGTGTGTGTTTGTCGGGGGGAACAAAACAAAGATAGGGGATATCGAGCTATGTATCTAACCCGCATCAAGCCCAGTGACCCGACCCCTAAGTGGCTGGCACAACTATTAGTTGCGCCAAGCGAAAAGAGGCCCCAAAATTGCCTGGCACAACTAATAGTTGCGCCAGGCCTAGCTGGGTTTCATTTTTAACCAGCCCAAGTTCGGGCAGCAAGGGCACATTTAAAAAAAAATTTCTGCCCCTCTCTTCAAAACCGAAAATCGGCCTCCCCTAGGGTTCCTTTATATTGCCTCACGCATGCCCCATTGCCGGCATTCGCTCGCGCCGATTAATCGCTCGCATCACGCTAGATTAACGACCCCGAGTATCCCCCTTCAAATAAAACTGAATAGATCCGGCCAAAATTGGATGCCTACCGAAGGAGGCACTCAATCTTGGTCTCCGTCAACGATGACATTATTATTGAACAATTATACAAAAGCATGCACTCATCAGGGATAGATAAAACAAAGGGGAATGAAAGTCCCGACCCAGAACCCATCTGGGTATAATTTACGAGAACAAATAACTATCCAATGGAAACCCATATGCAAGGCATACACTTTACAGGGATAGCATACAAATGCAGGTTTAAAGCCTGCACCATAAATTGAGCCCTTCAGAATGCACATTTGAATATAGTCATTCGATAGGTAATTTCCTTTTGACAGGTTAGTTTTAACCAACTATTTACCTTCCTCTGAGGATTCTGAAGCTTAAGATACTTAAGTTAACATGAATCCAAAAACAAAGCGCTTAGCTTGAAGATTTAGCAGTGGAGCGAACCCGATCGAAAAATTGACCGTTTGATCGGGATTGACACCATTGCTCCTATTTTAAAGTAGGATCCAAAGATCCAAGGTGATCCTTAGACTCAGGACGTTAATATAGCATAGCTGCGTTGCCAATAAAATATTGGCATTTTACCGTATTGGAGCACGCATGTGCGTAGCTGTGTGTGTTGAAAGTTCCACAAAAATATGGCTATCTTTTTTTCTTTTTTAAAATAATTTTCTTCTCTTTTTTTTGAATAGATTGGACGTCGGTGGTGAGATGCTTCGTCTGATCCATCCATCGCTGAGAGGTTGCCTGCTTTACGGCTTCGGACCCTTTGATGTTCCTGCACATTTCGAGAAAACGCCAGTCCCTTTTTTGTTTATATAGGCAACAACAATATGAATCTTAATTAACATAAGGAGAAATAAATATTTACCTACTCATTTTCAATTTTCAAGATTTATATATATTTTGGATTGTTACTTTCAGAGATTTTTTGTTCTTTTTCTTTATTTTGAGATAGAAGTATGATGCTGTACATATATACGTGGAAAAAGAAAGTGGGGGTATATGTATATGTAATTTTCTGGATTGTTGATTGATAGATTTTTTTATTCTTTTTCTTCATTTTTTGAAATGGAAGTACGATGTTGTACATATGGAAAAGAGTAGAAACATATACAATTTTTTTGTATTTAGATTTTTCTTGATTTTTTTGTTCTTTTTTGGGTTTTCTTCTCTTTTTTTTTGGTGTAGTGCCTTAATCAATGGGCGAGATTTCAGGTCCTCTTTGAGCATGGTCGAACCCCCCCTTTTTAAATGGTCGGGTCTGAGAGAGTTTCAGCAGCTTTACCAAGACTGGAACGTCAATCCCTTTGGAACGATTCAACCTTTTCTCCTTGCCTTGGGTCATGCAGTTGATGAGACAGTTTCCCAAAGACAATTCTAGTCCGGGCCCAATTTGAACTAGCATGAGCGGCCCAGTCAGAAAATGCGTAACAGCGAGAGTAACCATCAATCTTCTTAATAAGCTCAAACCTTTCTTTCCTTTTTAATTCTTTAATCCCTTTTTACTCACAACGCCCAAGGTGGGTACGTCGTGCCCATTCTGCCCTCTTTTTACCCGCGACGCCCTTTCGGGTTTTCACCGTGTCCATGGATTTAGCTCTCTTACCCCAAGCACCCTTTCGGGTTTTCACCTAGTTCGCACAAGCTCGTTGTTTTTACCCATAGCACCCTTTCGAGTTTTCACCATATCCATCTTGCTTTGAGCTTGTATTTTTATTTCTTTTATCATTTTTTTTCTCAAAAGCCACGACATAGACGTCGATTCCATCATAGCTGGCTAGATGGGGTTCTGGTGCCGTCTCTCAACTCTACTCGTGTTGATTTAACATATACTATAACCGTTTGTGAACCTAAAAAAAGGGTTTTCTTTAGGGTGTAGCTTGGACATGGGTTAGGTTAGGATTTGAAGGTGTGCTGGGCTAAAAAGGGGTTTCCTTGGCATGGTTTCAGTTTGTCACAACACACTTCTTCCTTGGGAGATTTTTACTGTTCAAGCCCCCATGATTCTCTTTTCTTTTTCCTTTATTTTATTTCAGGCAATCTCTTTTTGAGCTTTTGCTTTTTCGATTTTTTTAGATTTCGATGGTAACTTTACTTCCCCTTTTTTGTATATGTGCACACACATTTTTTTTTGCGAAAGGGGTTTATTTGAAAGAAAGGCCCAGGCTCAAATGGGGTAGCAAAGGATATCATCATTTTTAGGGATGCTTTTTTAGCTACTGTGCTTAGAATGTGGCCTCTTTTGAGTGATTCTTAGCAGTCACTCATCTGTTTTACCAATACTTACCTTATTGCAATAGACTTAGAGTAGAATCGTTGGACGTATCCAGCATTGATGGGCTCAGGAAGATGATCTCCGTCCATGGTGACGAAGCGGATGGCGTATCCTGGCAGTACTTCTCGGATGACGTAAGGTCCTTCCTAGTTTGGCTTAAACTTCCCTCTTGGATCGGTGTGGAGGGATGGGAAGATCTTTTTCAATACAGTGTCTCCTACCTTTAGATCTCGACTGCAGACACATTTATTATAAGCACGTGTGATTCGCCCCTGGTAAACTTGAGTATGACATTAGGCTAGGAGTCTTTTCTCATCCAGTAGATTTAATTGTTCAAAGCGGGATATCTCTCTCTCTGCTTTGGGTAAGCTTGATTCCATGAGGATTCGGAGCAAGAGTACTTCAACCTCTTTCGGTAGGACGGCCTCGGTTCCATACACAAGGGAGAATGGTGTTGCCCCTAGAGCAGTACGGATCGACATTCTATAGGCCCATAAAGCAAATGGTAATATTTTGCTCCAATCTCGATAAGTGACGACCATTTTCTCAAGGATGTGGATGACCGTCTTGTTAGCAGCCTCTACGGCTCTATTGGTCTGAGGCTGATAAGGTGACAGCGATGATGTTTGATTTTGTATTGCTCGCAAAAGGCCTGGATGTGCTTATTCGTAAAGTTTATGCCGCTATTTGTGATGATATCCTTGGGTACTCCAAACCACCACACAATATTGTTTTTGAGAAATTTCTCGACGTGACTGGCCGTGATGTTGGCATATGATGCCGCTTCTACCCACTTGGTGAAGTATTCAATGGTGACGAGGATGAATCGATGTCTGTTTGATGCTTTCAGATTAATTATTCCGACAACGTTGAGGCCCCAGGTAGCAAATGGCAAGGAGTGGTCATGCAGTGTAGATCGATGGCAGGAGCGTGTATCCGACTCGAGTGTTCCAGACACTTGCAGCACTTCTGAATGTGTTTGCAGCAATCTGATTCCATGGTGGTCCAAAAGTATCCTTGCCGCAGAATTTTCTTGGCGAGCATGTGATCGCTGACGTGGGCTCCGCATACTCTCTCGTGGATCTCCTTCATAATATTGATCACTTCACTTTCTGTAAGGCACCTAAGAAAGATGTTATTATAAGATCGCTTGTAAAGGCATTCCCCACAATGACGTAGCCTACCACTAAACATTGAATGGTTCGCCGATCTGTCTTGCACCTACCCTAAGGGAAGGTTAGTGTCTCAAGGAAGTTCTTGATATCTAAGAACCAAGGTGGCTAATCATCAGGCTTTGTAGGTTCCTCAATCTGTAGGTAAAAGGTCGGCTCATTTCTCTACTCGATCATGATTGGCTTCATCTCAGCGCCCAACGAGATTTCAATCATTGACGCCAAAGTGGCTAGTGCGTCGGCAAAGCGATTCCTTATCCAGAGACATATGAGAACGTTACATCTTCGAAACAAACTATCAGATCCTTGAGGTGCTCATGGTAAGGGTTTAGTTTCTCATCTTTTATCTTCTAATCTCCATTCGTCTGACATATGATCAACTACGAATCGTCGAATACTTGGAGGTGAGTTATATTCAGATCGAGAGTTGCCTGCAGGCTTGCTGCACAAGCTTCGTACTCGGCCATGTTGTTAGTGCAAGGGAAGTTGAGCTTGATAATGACTGGTACGTGAGATCCTTTCGGCAAAATCAGAATGGCACCAACTCCCTGACCCTCGGCATTTGCTGCCTCGTCAAAGTGCATTACCCAAGATTCTTCTGCTTCTTCTGTATCGTCTCCTATCATAGACAAGATGTCCTCATTGAGGAACTCAGTTCTTAAAGGTTCATAATCTGGCAAAGGATTATCGGCAAGATGATCGGCAAGTGCCTGCCCCTTGATCAACTTCTAAGTGACGTACGTGATGTCAAACTCAGACAATAAAAGCTGCCAACGTGCGGTTCATCCAGTAAGAGCCGACTTTTCAAAAAGGTACTTCAATGGGTCCATTCGAGCCAAAAGTAGAATAGCCTAGGATAGCAAGTAATGGCAGAGCCTCTGAGTATCCCAAACGAGTGTCAGGCATGTTTTCTCCAAATGAGAATAGCATGTCTCACAATCAATAAATTTCTTGCTCATATAGTAAATGGCCTGCTCTCTTCTTCCCTTCTCGTCATGCTGCCATAAGACACATCCCATCAAGACTTCTGTCATGGAGAGATACATCAAGAGTGGTCTCCCCGACTCAGGTGGTACCAATACAGGTGGGTTAAGGAGGTAGCTTTTGATTTCATCGAAGGCTACCTGACAATCGTCGTTCCATTCAACAGGCAAGTTCTTCCTTAGTAGCTTGAAGATTGGCGTGCAGATTGGAGTTAGCTATGTAATGAACCGACTGATATATTGTATTATGCCCAAGAACCCTCTAACTTCTTTCTCAGTAGATGGTGGCGGCATTTCGGTGATGACTTTAACTTTGATTGGGTTGACCTCGATCCCTATCCTACCGACGATGAATCCCAATAGTTTTCTGTACATAATGCCAAATGCGCACTTCTGTGGATTCAGATGTAACCTATACTTTCTCAGTCTTTCAAACAGCTTCAGAAGGTTTACTAAGTGTAGACACCCAAATTCAGCCCAAGGCCTGATCAGTTTATACTCCGAGAGAAATGCACCCCTGTGCTTTCGACGGCACCCCTGACCCTTGGAAATCTATCCAGACCTTTAGGAATCCCTTAAAACCCATTAAAGCCATTCCCCCAACCCTCAGAGATCACCCCTAAACCCTAGGATCCCTTCCCAGACTCAACTTAAACCCTTCTGAGCATTTGATGGGAGGAGAGCTATATTTTTTCTATATATACCACTGCTGAGGATGGGCCACATACCATTGGAAATAGGACTTCTCCAGCTTTCCAACGAGCCAAAGATCACCCAATTTGGAGTTGTGGTTCAAAAGTTATGGTTGTTTGAAGGTTCACATAAAATCATGACTTTTTGCTCAGGCGTATGTATTACATACGCCCAGCAAATTTGGCCCCAGTTTGGTCAGGTGTACGTTTTATATATGCCTGGCATTTTTGGGTCAAATTTGGCTAGGAGTATATAATACATACGCCCATCATAGGTGGCCACCAACACGGGCACCCATCTTCTCAGGTTCCCCCTGGTTTTCTTGAATTTCACTGTGCATAAACTGGGCGCATGTAATATATACGCCCAGCTTGGCTACAGTTTCTGTCATTAAATGCTCGAATTTCCTCCATCTGGTTTGACCTTTTGACCATCTCCTTGGTTAAGGTGGGTGTCTTGAGGTTGGTTGCACCCCCTTTGAACTTATTGGCAACCCTTAAGTCACCCATGGTGTCACCCCATCATCCGCCATTGAAACCAATTTCCCGAACCCCTAGGACCTTAAAAACCTAGAAAACCTTAGATGGAGGATTACCTAATTGCTAAACCAATTAGCTCTTAAGTAACCCTCTAACCCACCTCTTCTCTATAAATAGAGAGGTCCCCCTCTTCCCAAAAGGGTTGAAAAAATCAAGGTTGAAGAGATTAGGGTGAAAGCTTGAGCTAGGAGAGAGAGAGCCCTAGTGAGAGAAAGTTCTTTTCTTTTTTCTTCAACCAGAATTCCAGCATGCTTAGTTCATCCATTTCAACCCTTTTCAACCATTAGATCACCTCCTTTTAGTTAAAGCTTAGTCCCTAGCTTCATCCTACACTTCCTATCTACCGAATCCTAGCATTAGAACCTATCCCTCTACCGTTTAAGCCATTTAAAGCCATCAGAAGCATGCCGAAGCGAAGGTCTTCTACGGTGCAACAAGGGCCCGTGAGCTCCGGCTCACCCCTCTCTTCCTCTACCTTCTGGGTGTCTCCTCCGTCCAAGGATTCAAGCCGTTACGCCGCCGAAATTTCGGTTTGGCTCAAAGCTTGATAGGACCGTATTGCCTTCGGGCAAGGGGAAGCTCCGCCCATTTATTTTTATTTTTTAGGCCATAGATAGAGACCGCTATATGCGAGTTGATCGGGTGCCTAAACCCTTCCCGATCGATAACCGAAGCCCCTACCCTAGAGCCTTTGGCAAAGACCGGTAAATCAGAGTCATATTTAGCACTTCGGTGCTCAAAATATTGATTTAAAGGTTTCCCAAGTCACCAAAAGCTCCAGGTGGCGACTCTACATTTTATTCCATTGTGAGTGCATCACCGCGACGAGTCTGAGAGGATCCATGCTCGCATAGATGGCGACTCTGCTGGGGAAGATCTCTAGCGCTTCCCCTCTTGTTGGCCTTTCTTTTATTTTTTTACTAATCATGGCTGTTTTTTTTTGTTCTAATTTTCTGCTATTTTTCTTTATTTTTTGTTGTTTCTACTAACATACTCACCCCTACGATTCAGTCCTTTAAGTGCCTTAGCCGATTGGCGGGCCTACTTGCGCCTTTAAATTTCAGTTTTTATGATTTTGTCATTTAAGCCACCTTAGCCGTTTGGCGGGCCTGCTCGCATCTACTTTCCACGTCATTTAAATTTCAGTCATTTACAAGCCTTAGCCGTTTGGCGGGCCTACGTGCGCTCTTTATTTCAGTCATTATATCTCACCATTGAATGCCGGCCCGTTGAGGCGGCACGGGCTTGTCATCCCCGACCTGATTTTGGACTTAAATTCACTCCTTTTTAAAAATCTGTAATTAAAAGTGAACCAACAATGTGGGGACATAATCAAATCTGACTTTGCGTGTTTTGGGTAGTTTTCAGGGGGTTTAGGCACAGATATAATTTACCCGGTTCCCAGTAAGGTGGCAGCCCTAGTGGTGATGATCCTGAAAAGAACCACCCCTTCCAGTACCTGAGAAGGCGCTTGCGCCGAAGGTATATCGGTTGGGTTGCCAATTCCAATCAAGCCGTAAAACCCGCAATGGTGAGAGTGTAGACAGCCCGAATTTAGCCATGTATCCCTAGGAAGCGGAAAGGAGGGACCCAATAACATACACAGTCATCCCCGGGAGCATCCCTCCCAAAAAACCAGTCCAAAAGACCCATCTCGGGCTTGCTGTTTACTGTCAAAAGAAGCTGACAGAACTGTCTCTGCCAGGCGTATATAATATATATGCCCAGCCAAAATTCCCCAAAAATACTCAGGCGTATATAATATACACGCCTAGCCAAAATCCTCAGATTTAAGCCAGGAGTATATAATATATACGCCCAGCCAAATCTACTAAGTTTTGGTCAGGCATATATAATACATACACCCAGTACATACTGGATTTAGGCAGCCCGATCTGAGGCCCAATCCACCACCCAAGTTCCCCGATTAGCGGTATTAGTGCCCACAGTAGCCTCCCACATTCTGTTACACCCAATATGCCCCCGCCCAGTCAAAAGAAGGTGACTTCTCATTGATTTGCTCTGGGGGATTGGGTCGTTTGCGTGGATTCCCTCACCTTCAATAGAATGAAAGGGTCCCCTTTCGCTTCTTCCGAAGTGTGTCGGATCCCGCCGTGGGACCTATTAAAGGTGCATATATCACCCAAGACGGGGATTTTTCTAGGGCACCAGATCATCATTCATTTAAAATAGGGGAGATAATTTTCATTTGAAAAATTTAAAACAAATAAATATATAGAAAAATAAAAAATCCTTGTATACACGCGCTTTCGGTGCGACAGTCGCTACGGCGGCCTCAAACCCAACCCGTAGAAAAAGAACTAGGAAAGTGTTCGGCCCTTACCCGAGGCATTGATACAACACTCGTCAGCGGATCATGTCGAGCGCCGATACATCCCCGCCATCATCCCCATCCCATTCCCATATAGGAGAAGACCCGATCTCCAACACCTTCACCCAAACCCGGTTCGATGTCACGGGTCCATTTGGGGCACCCGTGTTCTCATCCACCCTATCCCCCGCCCTTACATTTTCCCAACATACCCCCATCTCATCCTCTACTGAAACACCTCATTTCCTGACCGACCAATACATCCCCATCTCCCATCCATACCCCCTTACCACACCCCCCTACTCCCAAAGACCCCATCGGGAACCTCATCCCCCGCCTACCTCCCACACCCCGTCCACCTCATCATCCATGCCTCCTATATCCCATATCCCACCATCTCACATACCCTCCACATCACATGGTCCATCCACATCCCAACATACCCCCTATTTACCTGTGTCATGCCCAACTTTGCCTGTATGTGACCAAGAACCCACCATCTTCCTTAGCCATACACCCATACCCTCCAAGCACAACCATTCATATCCCCCATACCCAGGTCATGCCCAATTTCATCCAACCCCCTCCGTCCTTGAATGGGCCATCACCCTCCAATCTCACACCTGAATCCATGCCCTCAGTGGATGACATGAGAAGGATGTATGCCCTGTGGGCTACCTCTCGGAGCCCAACATTCCAAACCCACATCTAGGTCTCCAAAACCTCCATACCCCATTCCCCCATGACCATGCCCAACCACCCATCATTCATACCATCCAAGATCCCTCACCTCAATTCTAGGCCCAAGCCCAAGCCCAACAGACCCAAGCCCCCTCATCTCAGGACCAAACCCGCACGAATCCTCGGGCCCAAGCCCAAACCCATCAGACCCAGGCCCAAAATTCTCAAGCCCCATGGGCCCAAACCCAAACCCATCAGACTCAGGCCTAGGCCCAAAACCCTCAAGGTCCATGGGCCCAAGCCCAAATCCATCAAACCCAGGCCCAAACCCACCAGACTCAGGCCCAAGCCCATCAGATCCAGGCCCATTTCCAAACCCCCCAAGGCCCTTGGACCCAAACCTATCAAACCCAAGCCCAAGGCCCATCACCCCGCACCCAATACCAACAGGGCCCATTAGCCCAAAATCATACCAACCCCCACACCCAGGCCCAAGGCCCATCAACCCAAGCTTTCCAAAACCATCAAGCCCAAGGCCCATCCACCCACACTCATCAAGGCCCGTTCATAAACCCCTTACCCCTTCACCAATACCCTTCATTCACCTACACCCCTTATGCCCCCATCCCGCCTCCAACGGAAAATCCGATCCACCCTATGCCTCAAAACCACGCCTACAGCATCCCGCCACATCAACCACACCCCCATCACCCCCAGAATATACACCCAGCTCAGCACATCATTTATCCACAAACCGCTCATCCATTCACTCCCTCCCATCCCCTACAAGCCTTATGGCCCCACTAGGTCGTCCAACCCATCACCCCCCAGGTCCAAATAGCAGACCTCGCCCCTCACTAGTACAATGACCAATAGTATGAGGAGGACGAGATCCGTAACAGTGGAGGGCTGCCAGCTCCGGCCCCCCCAGGCCCGTCATCGTCACACCCAGGGTCGAGCCAAATCAAGGGGAAGCAGCCCCATCTGACCTCAAGAGAATCAGCAGAAGAAAGAGCCGATGACAGAATCAAAGCGGTGAAGATGGGAGGGCTAGAACTGCATTCGACAGACTTTTCAGACTTGTGTCTGTTCTCGGATGTCCCCCTACCACAGAAATTTAAGATGCCATTATTCGATAAGATAATGGCATTGGTAACCCCATTGCCCAGTTAAAATCTTACTGTGGGGATATGTGTCAGTATGGCGGAGATGAACGACTCCTCATCAAAGTGTTTCAAAAGAGTCTGACGGGCCCAACACTGAGATGGTTCACATCCCTAGAACCGTCCATGACCGAAACTTGGAAAGATCTGACACACTTATTCCAAGAACAATATGTCTATAACGTGGACATAGAGCCAAGAAGTCGGATCTGGCCCGTTTGAAGCAAAGACATGATTTTTCTTGATTTGGTTAAAAATCCAATGAAATTTTGGTATTAGAGAGGCAGTTAGGAAGAGCATACCAGCAGGAATATAGGGGTTTAGAAAACTACCAAACCAAGGGTTGAAAGAAGGCCAAGGGCAGAGGTGCAGAACATCATTTATCCCCAGGTCAATGCCACCCCGATACAGCTCCAGGCTGCACACCCACCCCCAGCCCGTTTCGAACAAGCGCCAAGGCCAAATAACGGACCGAGGGCCCTGTTCACCCAGGAACAGATGAAAGCATGATTCAAATGGGTCTTCACGCCGTTAGGGCAATCATTAAGCATCTTGTTGCCAGTATTGCTACAAAAGGGTCTGGTTAATTTACTCCAGCCTTGCCCACTCCCCAATATGATACCAAGAAACTATGACCCGAACCTGCATTGTAACTTCCATCAGGGGCCAGGTCACCCTACGGACCGGTGTTTCCCACTAAAGCATGTAATCCAAGATTTAATAGAGGCGGCAAAAATTTTTCTCCCTCCGCTTCCTCAAGGGCAGAACCAGAACATCCATCAAGCCCCTCTACCACCACATCCCGGAGGCCCCAGGCTTAACATCCATTGGGTAGAAGAGGAAGAGGAAGAGTTTGACCCCTCGGATTACATCAGTAGTCAAGAGGAGTTTTCATTTCCCAGGCTGAACAAGGGCAAACCAATTGTAGGGGTAATCGAGCTGCTGTATTTAGCTGATTACTTCCCCACCCTGGCATACCAAGAGGAACCCCTAGATTTAGGGCAGTATTTTCCCACTCTCGCTCTTGCTTATCAAATCCAAATAGGCCCAGCCCCGCCGCAATCATATGCATATCCGCTCCACTCCCAATTTACCCCACAGTACACACCACCTCCCAGTCACCCCACCCCATACACTATCCCACCATCAGCCACCCCATATACCTTTCTGTCGCCCCAAAATCACCCCACGCCATACATAAATCCACCACCCCCATACTACCCCACCTCATGCACACCCCCAAATCCCACCACCCAGCATACTACCCCACCATCCCCAAATCACCTCGCACAATACACAACTCCACCATCCCTAAATCACCCCGCCCCATGCACGACTCCATCATCCCCGATTTACCCCGTTTCATCCATGAACCCATCGTCGCCCCATCATGCCACCTCGATTTACAAACCCTTCATACCAGTACCCCCTGCTCCATCTGCTACCCCGTCATACCCCTATCACCCCGCTCCACCTGCACCTCCAACATTTCCCAATCACCCTATCCCAGTCACACCCCCACCATCCCTGCGCTATTTTTCCCCTAATCCAACTCCACCCCCATCCAAACAAACAGCCCCTCCCCCACTCCCCTTATCACCCGCTCCCAATCACCACTAGTCTTACCATGCCTCGGTAACACTTGCATAAACCCCCTCCGCACCCTCAAACCCAACTTCGCCAATTCCTGCCAATACCATTACACCCCTTATTGGAGTCAACCTGGTTGGGCCCGAGAATTTGACATACCCAGTCCAATCCGCCCCAGAATCACCAAGCACTCCCTTCCTCATCCCGAAACCCGCCTATGACCTCGACATGTAAGTTACGAAGCAGACGGACATGAATGCCGTCACGATCGTGAAGAGACATCGAATTTATCACCCGATCAAAGGTGATTTCTACATACCAAGCATTGGGGGCCGAGAGGAGAGAGAGAAGAAAGAGTAGTAGGAACCCCTTTGAGAAAATGGCCAGAGAGCATGTGTTGGAGACACAGCTCAAGAGGACACCTACACATATTACTGTCTGGGATTTGTTGATCACGTCCCCGTTCCACTTTCAAGCCTTAATGGGAGCACTCAAAGATGTGCATGTTTCCACCCACGTAACCCCAGACGAGGTAGGAGAGATAATTGGGAAAGTATTGGCCCCAAATGCCATCTCATTCACTAATGCAGATCTGCCGCTCGAAGGGAACAACCACTCTAAGCCCCTGAATATAACAATGGAAGTAGGGAACCTGGTGGTGCCGTTGGTCTTGATAGACAACGGGTCGGCATTGAACGTATGCCCTCTAAGGACGGCAATCAAAATCGGTGCGAACCACAACACCTTCCGGCCATCCATAACAAGTGCCAGGGGATTTGACAACACTTGGAGAGAAATCATAGGAGAGGTAGACCTTGACCTGATCATCGGGCCGTAGACCTTCACTATCCCCTTCCAGGTAATGGACATCAAGTCTACATTTAATTTACTATTGGGTCGGCCGTGGCTGCATGAGATCGGGGCAATACCATCAACTCTACACCAAAAGCTCCGATTCATCTCAAGCGAAAGAATCATCACCATCGTAGGTGAGAGCAGAGAAGACAGGGAGCGGAGTGCTCTGCATATTGAAAATTCGAAAGTGCTTGACATGCCGCACACAGCAGATGACACCGATCTCCATCGATTTGAGTATGACTTCTACCCTCGAAAAAAACCCCTGCCAAAACTGGAGGAGGAACGGGGGCAGCCGTGTTCATGCTCCACAAATGGGGCCACCAAAAAGGGAAAGGACTGGGCCCACGCCTTCAAGGAAGAAGAGACCCCGTCAGGGCCAAGGGGTAGCAAACCAAATTAGGCCTAGGCTACAGGCTCGATGAAGAAGAAGCCAGAGAGGCCAAAGAGAAGATAAGGGCCGCAGCGGTCGCCAGGGCCAGGGGAATCGACCTGGAGGAAGAGCCTCCTGCCTGGCCCCACATCAGCCAAACCTTTGTAAGCGCCGGGGTGGTAAAAATTGATTTGAATGGGGAGACAAGGGTAACCCCACACAAGCTTGCTTCCACCCACCCCACTAACCCTTACATCACCCCCTCGGACCTCGAGGTGGACTTAGCAGCCCTCTCCTTATTTGAGGAAGAAATCCCCGAGCCCACCCATCACTCTAGCACTAGCCACTTTGGGCCCACCCTAACCTTCAAAGACAAGGTCCCAGAGAATCCCTCCATAAACATGCTGAGGGGGGAACTGCAAGAGCCTATTGATGATGTTTCCAACTGAAAGGGTAAAGGCCAAGCCTCGCAGGTAAGTAACTAGGCATCTTTGCCCCAACTCCTGGGAGCTGCCAAATGCTGTGAATACGGCATCGACTCTCCAAAAAAAACAACCTGTAAGAAGTGAGGATAGCCTCTAAGATACTCTACCCTGTATATATAGAGATCCACCTCGCCAGGGGCTAACTTCTGAAAAATTGTAAAAAACCATAAAAATAAAAAAAATACCAATTCCAAAAATATTATCGTTTAAAATTCCCAATAAAATTGAAAATGATGTCATGATACCCGTCCCACACGAAGCCGACCCCTTCCTTGTAGAAATAGGAGAAGAGGTAGGAGTCACGAGTCTGGATGAGGAAGGTCAAGTCGATGAGCTCCCCAATGAGCTCCTCAAGCAATTTGCCGATTTTGAGCATAGCCCTACCCCGATCGTCGAAGAGACAGAGGACGTTAATTTGGGCACCGAAGAGGTCCCTAGAATCACCAAAATTAGAACATCGCTATCCCCTGTGGAGAGAGAGGGTATGATAGACTTCCTCTGGTCATACCAAGACATCTTCACATGGTCGTATGAAGACATGCCTGGTTTGGATACCGATCTGGTTGAACATGAGTTGCCACTCTACCCTAATTGCAAGCCGGTTAAACAGAAGCTGAGACGTCTTTGACCTTAGTGGATGTTGAAGGTCAAGGATGAGGTCATTAAGCAGTATGACGCGAGTTTCCTCATGGTATCCAAGTACCCACAATGGCTGGCCAATATCGTCCCCATGCCAAAGAAGGATGGAAATGTTTGAATGTGCATTGATTTTCGAAATCTCAACAAGGCGAGCCCCAAGGATGACTTCCCATTACCCCACATCGATATCTTGGTCGATAACACTGCTAAGCACGGGATGCTTTCTTTCATGGACGAGTTCTCGGGCTACAATCAGATTAAGATGGCAAAGGCTGACCGGGAGAAAACCGCGTTCATCACCCCCTGGGGTACCTTCTGCTACAAGGTGATGCCATTCGGGCTCAAGAACGCTAGGGCAACCTACCAAAGAGCAATGACGGCCCTATTCCAAGACACTGGGAGATCAAAGTATACGTCGATGACATGATTGCTAAATCGCCGGAAAGGGACGACCACTTGGTAAACCTTCAGAAGCTGTTCGAGAGATTGAGAAAGTATAGGTTGCGGTTGAATCCCCAGAAGTGCACATTTGGCACTATGTCAGGAAAACTATTAGGTTTTATCGTCAGTAGGAGAGGCATCGAGGTCGATCCGACCAAGATTAAGGTCATCACTGAAATGCCGCCACCGTCTACAAAGAAAGAGGTCAGAGGCTTTTTAGGTAGAATCCAGTACATCAGTTGGTTCATTACACAGTTAACTCCAATATGCGCACCGATCTTCAAACTACTAAGAAAGGATTCACCAGTTGAGTGGAATGATGACTACCAAGCTGCATTTGACAAGATCAAGGGTTACCTCCTAAATCCTCCAGTATTGGTACCACCATACCTGGTAGACCCCTGATAATGTACCTATCCACGACAGAGTTTTCCATGGGCTGTGTGTTAGGGAAACACAATAAGACAGGAAGAAGAGAGCAGGCCATTTACTATCTGAGCAAGAAGTTTACTGATTATGAGGCGCGCTACTCTCATTTGGAGAAAGCATGCCTAGCTCTTATATGGGCTACTTAAAGGCTGTGCCACTACTTTCTATCTCAAGCCGTTCTACTCTTGGCCCGAATGGACCCATTGAAATATCTATTTGAAAAGCCAGCTCTCACTGGATGAACCGCACGATGGCAACTTTTATTATCAAATTTGACATCACATATGTCACTCAGAAATCGATCAAGGGGCAGGCGCTCACCGATCATCTTGCTGAGAACCCTCTGCCTGACTACGAGCCTCTAAGGACTGAGTTCCCCGATGAGGACATCCTGTTCATGACAGAAGATGATACAGAAGAAGTAGAGGAACCATGGGTAATGCACTTTGACATTGCATCGCATGTCGAGGGCCAAGGAGTTGGCGCCATCCTGATTTCACCAAGAGGATCCCATGTACCGATCTCTATCAAGCTCAACTTCCCCTGCACTAACAATATGGCTGAGTTTGAAGCTTGCACCACCGGTCTACAGGCAACTCTTGATCTGAATGTAACTCACCTTCGAGTTTTTGGCGATTCACAGTTAATCATATACCAGACGAATGGTGACTGGAAGACGAAAGATGAGAAACTGATCCCCTATCATGAACACCTCGAGGATCTAATAGCTTTCTTCCAAGATGTGACTTTCTCATACGTTCCCCGGATAAGGAATCACTTTGCCGACGCATTAGCAACATTGGCATCAATGATTGAAATCCCCTATGGTGTTGAGATGAAGCCGATGATGATCGAGCAGAGGAATGAGCCAGCCTTCTGCCTCCAGATTGAGGAACCTATAAAGCCTGATGATGAGCCGCCTTGGTTCTCAGACATCAAGAATTTCCTCGAGACCCTGACTTTTCCAGAGGGTACATCTAGGACAGACCGACGAACCATTCAACGCTTAGCAGCAGGTTACGTCATTTGCGGGGAATGCCTCTACAAGCGATCATACAATAACATCTTACTCAGGTGCCTCACCGAAAGTGAAGCGGTCTGTATTATGAAAGAAATCCATGAGGGGGTATGCGGAGCCCATATCAGCGGTCACATGCTCGCTAAGAAAATCCTGCGGCAAGGATACTTTTGGACCACTATGGAATCAGATTGTTGCAAACATGTTCAAAAATGCTACAAGTGTCAAGAACACTCCAGCCTGATACACGCTGTTGCCATTGATCTTCACTGCATGACCACTCCTTGGCCATTCGCTACTTGGGGCCTTGACGTTGTCAGAATGATTAATCCAAAAGCATCAAATGGACACCGGTTCATCCTTGTCGCCATTGAGTACTTCACCAAGTGGGTAGAAGTGACGTCATATGCCAACATCACGGCCAGTCACGTTGAGAAGTTTCTCAGGAATAATATTGTGTGCCGATTTTGAGTACCCAAAGATATCATCTCGGACAACGACAAAAACTTTACGAATAAGCGCATCTGAGACTTCTGCGAGCAATACAAGATCAAGCACCACCGCTCATCCCCTTATCGGCCCCAAACTAATGGAGCCGTGGAAGATGCGAACAAGACAGTAGTTCGCATCCTTGAGAAGATGGTAGTCACTTACAGAGATTGGAGCGAGCAGTTACCCTTCACGCTTTGGGCCTATAGAACGTAGATCCATACTGCTACAGGGGCAACACCATTCTCCCTTGTGTATGGAAGTGAGGTCGTCCTCCCAGTGGAGGTTGAAGTACCCTCGCTCTGAATCCTCATGGAATCAGGCTTACCCGAAGCAGAGAGAGAGAGATCACGCTTTGACCAGTTAAACTTATTGGACGAAAAGAGACTCCTGGCCTTATGTCACACTCAAGTTTACCAGGGGAGAATCGCACGCGCTTATAATAAACGTGTTTACGATTGAGATCTAAAGGTAGGAGACACTGTGTTGAAGAAGCTCTTCCCATCCATCCATGCCGATCCAAGAGGAAAGTTTAAGCCAAATTGGGAAGGATCATACGTCATTCGAGAAGTGCTACAGGGATACGCCATCCGCCTCGCCACCATGGACGGAGATCATCTTCTTAAGCCCATCAACGCTGGATACGTCCGACGGTTCTACTCTTAGTCTATTGCGATAAGGTAAGTATTGATGAAATAGATATGTGACTGCTTAAAAACCACCCAAAAGAGGCCATCATTCCAAGCACAGTGACCCCAAAAACATCCCCAAAATTTTTTATCCTTTGCTACCCTATTTTGGCCTGGGCCTTTCTTTCAATAAACCCATCCCCCCCAAAAAATATATATATCTACGAGTACGTATACCAAAAAAAAAAAAGGGAGAGAAAAGATGCATGTGTATAAAGTTACTATCAAATCTAAAAAAATCGAAAAAGTAAAACCTCAAAAAGAGATTGCCTAAAATGGAGAAAAAAAAGAACAAAAAAAAAAGGAAGACAAACAAAAAAATGTGTATAGAGGAATCACGGGGCATATACAGTAAAAACCCCCAAGGAGGAAAGTATGTTGAGATAACTGAAGCCGTATCAAGGAAACACTTTTTAGCCCATCATACCTTCAAATCCTGACCTAACCCATGGCCAAGCTACACCCTGAAGGAAGCCCTCTTTGTAGGTTCGCAAGTAATCATAATATCTGTTAAGTCAACATGAGCCGAGTCGTGAGACGACACCAGAACCCCATCCAGCCGGTTATGACAGAATCTCTGTCTATGTCGTGGCTTCCTGGTTCAAAAAAAGAGAAAAAGAAAAAAAAGGAAAGAAAGAAAAATTTGAGTTCAAAGCAAGATGGACGTGGTGAAAACCTGCAAGGGCACCGCGGGTAAGAACAGCGAACTCACACGGACCAGGTAAAAACCTGAAAAGGTACTTGGGGTAAGAAAGCGAACCCATGGACGTAGTGAAAACCTGAAAGGGCGCTACGGGTAAAAATAGGGATGACAGGCATGGCAAAAACCCTTCTTGGGCGCTGTGAGCAAAAACGTCAAAAAAAGATAGATTAGGAGAGGATCTGTTCTGGCTCACCTATTTTAGTCTGGACCCCTTGAGCCCCTTCCCCCTTCTGGTGTTGGGCCGCTCATGTTAAAATTAGATCGGATCCTAATCAAGTATGTCGTCTCTACCGCATCGTCTGACACATGACCAAAGGTAAGGCTAGAAGACCAATCAATTTCGGGGAAGCTGACTTATTCACGTTTAAAAAGAAGCGTCGGAAACTCCTAAATGGGGTTCGACCATGCTCAAAATGAGGACCCGCCGGTTGGCCTTGAAAATACCAACATCACAAAAAGGAGAAAATTTAAAAAAAGATAATGAATTTTCCTTTCCTATAAAAAGCCTCACACTGTGAGGGAGAAAATTTCAAAAAAGATAATAGATTTTCCTTTCCCATAAAAAGCCTCACACTGTGAGGGAGAAAAATTCAAAAAAGATAATAGATTTTCCTTTTCCATAAGAAAAACCTTATGCTGCGAGGCGCATGGAAGAAAATTCGAACACCAAAAAATATGTATATATGTGTATAGCAGATTCATTTCTTTTCTTACAAGCATCACGTATGAAGTGTCACGTCTCAAAAAGATAACAACATGACACACTTTTTACTTTCTGCCTTCTGTACAAATATAAAATAAACAAAAAAGGAAACAATCCAAAAAAGGAAGGAGATCTTTGTTAAGGGGCATCAGCCCCCCCTCTGTGTATATGATCTATGGTATGTGCAGAAACAGGTCAGGGGCAGGAACCACGCTTCAAGGCGCTGATCTCTGCAAGAAGAGAGTCCTCACAGGCATTTTGATCGGTCAACCACCTACCATGAAGACTCTTCTACCACCTCCATGAAGCGCCACAGATCATGAGACTCGCAAAAGCCCAACCAAGCAAGAACCCTACTCGGCCGTAGCAGCCCTCACCTCCGCCCTCTCGGCTCTGGCCCTCTACTTCCCCAAAGCCTTAGTCAAAGCCAGCTTCTCTACAAAAAGAGACTCAATTCTAGTCTGGAGCATCGTTTCCTTGAATGGTCAGGGTCCCATCTCTACTGCATCTATCGAAACAGGGTTAGGGGCAGGTAAGCTCTCAGATGCCAGCCAAACCTCTTAATTAGAAGAGAGGGCACCCCCCTGAACCAGGCTACACATGTGCGCCGATTGGCGGGTCTCCCAGAGGGTTGCTATGCGATCCAGGTCACAGAGAGAACCCTAAGAGAATATCAGGGAACACAAGGGCGGCCTCACAGTGCTCGACACGTGTTGGGTATATCCGAATTGACGAAGCACCCGAGATGGGAAATAGTAGGTACTACCGGTCAACCCCAAAAGTGTGATACCCTCCCAATCCCGAGAGCAGACAATTAGAAAGGTGTCGTCCAACCAGGGAAGTTGCCAAATCAACTCTGCATCAGATAGCCATAGGCTCAGTTCTTCGATGCTCCCATGGGGCAGCCTCGAGCAGTGTGTCAGAAAGCCCTGAGCCAATCCCCTCCTACCAAACAGAATCTCGGCACAGGCCCCATGATAGCCAAATGCTCTCCTAGCTAAATCTGAATGAGGAGTGGACTCCCGCAAAGAATCCCAACCTGGCCCGAGGCATCCAGGCCCCGATACATCTCATCCAAGACTAGGTGCACTAGTGAACTACCTCCCTCCAATTCGGTCAAAACATCACATAACCCGAGCGAAAATGTCTCGCCCCCAGTAAAGAAGAGAACTTCCGATAGAAAATAAAGGGCAAAGGCATTCACATTAAAAGGATCCTGGACCGGCAACTTTCGGAGACTCGAGTCGCCAAAAAGTTCTCTCAGGAATTTCACCGAGCACCTAGTGGGCTCGCCGGCAAAGCCCTTCTCATACCCACCCCTTTTCAAACCAAGAACCGTGTAGACCGCCTTTGCATACCCCAGTTTAGGCACCACTTTGGCAAGCCCCCGATGCATCCTCAAGCTGGTAATAGAAGCTAACTCCTCTAAGGATGGGGTGAGCTCCCTAGACCCGAATCTGAAGACATGAGCCCTATGTTCCCAGGACACCAAAGCCGCCTATAGGAGGTCGGGCAACAAAGGAATAGCAAGGAGAGAGGAAAGGTGGGATAACCCGAGCTGATCCAGAACAGTGAGCTCTCCCACAGCAAAGCTGGCGCACCACTTTTGCAAAAAATAGGGTCCCGAGTCTAAACAGGGAAGTACACTAACCCCCTCCCCCGTACGGGAATTTGGGCCAGGAAGCGGGTCCATAGACGTACAAAGATGTTCTATATAAAGCGTAGTCAATGTAGGGTGATGGACCCGCTTATCAAAGAAAAAAGGGAAGAGAGAGAAAAGAAAGAAAAAGGAGGGGCAAAAAGGCAAAGCCCGAGTGAATAGTGAGGCAAAGAGGGCTGGGCGCGGGTTATAAGGAACTCGTCGAGCACCAGTTACATGGGGCGTATATAATATATACGCCAAGGCAAAATTTCAAACTTTTAGCAAGGCGTATATATTATATACGCCAGGGTAACATGGCAGATGTTTTGCCAGGCGTATATATTATATACGCCCAGGCAAATTTTCAAAATTTTTGCTTGGCATATATAATATATATGTCCACTTGAAGAAGCAGGGCCACGTGATTTCCCCTCACATCGGGCCATGCTCTTTTTTTATTTTTCCTTCCCCAAGGGAGGGATGGGTGTCGCTCGGCCGACTTTTTCTCCTGGGGCAGCCCACAAGCGGGCACACTCACGTGCCCATGGGAAGCCGTCGGATGATGTGGCACCCATGGGACATATGCGGGTAATCACACGCGAGCTCCCCCCCATCATTGGAGGGGCTCTGGCCCGCTTCATGCCAAAAACAAAACCATAGAGGCAGAAAAATAAGCAAACAGAGCATTCATATAAACCATAAAAGTTGTGAGACCATCCAAAAAAATCAAAAGAAAATTATTACATATTCCCCAATATTCCAAAATCTAAACTGTTTCACTGTTTCAAATTTTCAGAAAATGAACTAATCCTGGGCAGCCCCCTTTGACTTCTTCTGACGTCGGGTCGCGCTTTGAAAGGTACGGGTCTCCCCCAACCGAGTCCATGCCTGAGAGATGCGGCCAAGCAGAGAACGCGACTCCTTTTCATGAGCACGCTGCATAAGCACACAAAGGGCCATCAGTTAGGGAAATAAGCAGAAAGTAAATATGAGGATGACTAGATGCGGTCAATATTCACTCACCACCTCAACCTCCCTAAGACAGACAATGTTACGGTAATATTTAGCTTGGTTTACGGCCGACTCATAATCCTGCAGCAAAAAGATAAAGAGAGGTATCAGTCACACAGGCCATCGGCATAATCCAAGAAAACAGAAGAGCAAGATAACAAGGGAGAAATTACCCCAGGGATCAGCTCAGGGGGTGGAATCCGGATAGCTTCAGCGGATATGCATGCCTTCTCAGCCACATCGGCACACATACGTGACAGAAAGGCATCATCCAAGCACTTAAAGGTCCCCTGGACCTCAGTTGGTGAACTGCCGGAAGCACCAGCCCCGGAAGGGTCGGAAGGTCCTGCACCAATAGCCTCACCAGGAATAGCTGCCTCCCCCCCCTCATCTGAATCGTCATCCTGTCCAAACTATAGAGAGAAACAGTCTTTGTTCAAAAAGCAGGGCAATCAAGATAATCATATAGAAGGCTGTTAATAGAAAGAGGAAAGAACATTACCTGAGATCGCGGACCACCAAAAGCCAACAAATTGGAGCCAGGCACCAATCGGGGCAGCAAAGAACGATAGGGCAGAGACTCGTACCACATCTGATATCCCCCAGGAAAGAGAAGGTCATCAATAGGGACCCTGTGGTGGAGAAAGCGAGTGGAAAGCATTTCGATAGAAACCTCGGGAGCCAATACATCAGCTGGAGGAGCTTGGGGCACGGTAAAAAGAGGTCGATACTGGTGAATCACCCCTCTTAAGTAATAGGCCCTATCCTAGGACCCATAGAAGAAAATAATGCGCCGATCTAACAAAAGGTGAGAAGGGCCCATTGCAGCCAGATTCCAGAAGGGGGATCCAACGTAGGGATCAAGGATGACCTGCTCAACAAAAAGAGGAGGAATTTATGCATTTGGTCAGAACCCACAACATAAAAGTGCTATCAAATTGGCAAAGAGAGAAATTGTTATACCTGCTCTAGGATCAGCAGATCAAACTGAGAGCGCAACCCTAACTCCAAGTGCTTCATACCTATGTCCCGGTGGCGGTTTGCATACCAATTTCTCATAAGGGGGAACGTGGGAACTTCGGAGAGAAGTAGAGTGTGACCAGGTTGAAAATGCAGATACCCCCACACCTGAGAAAGCAAGCAGATAAAAAAAGATATGCAAAAAAAAAAGAGGGGGGACGAATTGAGACCAAAGGATAAAATACCTCAACTGCAGGCCAGAAGCCCACAACGGAGCTGGAGTCCCCATGAACGACTCGCACCAGGCTAGACATGAGCACCGAGTAACTAGCACCTCCCCAGTCGAACCGATGTACAGTGTCCCAGTTCACCATAAGACTTAGTAGGGACAATGAGACCCGTCTTCCGCTGGTGTTTGAAAGGAGAGTCTTGCCGAGGAGGAACATCAGAGAAATGCGGGCCAACATCAGTGCACGCTCTGGCTCGAGATAGATGGCCGCATCAGGTTGGCCCAGATCCACTAACTCATGAGGCTCGAATAAGCCAACTAGCCAGGATAGCTTGACTTTGGAACCGTGAACGTTCCCGGAGGTCGGGTAGGCCCTTATCAGCCGAGTCACCCTATCAAAGTGCATTCAGGCAAGTATCACTGCACCCCTCCAATACAAACCCCAAAGATCATGGACCAATCTGCATGTGAGGGTCAACTCAGCCATGGCCATGTGAAATGTCATGGTCTCGGGGCGGAAGCGCTCTATCAGGGCCTTCAGATAGGCCATGTCACCCTCACGGGCAAGGTGAGATGAAATCCCCAAACCAAGCACTGTGTCCTTCCACCGGGGAGATAAAGTACGAGGCGCTAGAGGTCGAGCCAGCCACCCCGGAACATAATGTGGGGCAAAGGCTGTAAACAAAGGCATCGGTCAAATTGGAGAAAAGTGGTATAATGAAAGCATCAAAGGAAAAGACAAAGGGCTCATCTGTTTACCTAGCCAGCGATCCCAAAGTTGGAAATATGGGTATGTTGACAATGCAGGAGGCCAGTACAAGCGGCTTCACCTTGCATCTCGTACCAAGGTTGGGAGGAGCGTTGTGAAACAATGAACTGTTCGCCGTGAGGACCATGGCCATCTCGGACCCCTCCTGTGGACCCTGCCCTTCGTCGCCGAACATCTGAAAATATGCAACACATCGGTATAAGAAAGGGCTGCTAAAACAAAAAAAGAGAAAGAGGGAGAATAACAAAAAAAATGCGCTAATCCATAAAAAAAAGAAAAAAAAATGATGAATGAAGAATGAATGATGATGAATAATGAGGAAAATGAAAAAAGAGAGGGGAGCATAGAAATGATGAATCACATATACCTGAAGAAAAAAAATGCACTACAAAAAAAGAAGAACATCAAGCATTTCAAACCCAAAAAAAAAGGGATAAGGAGAAAAATAACAAAAATACAAAAAAAAAATATATAATAATATATGTGCAATAATCCATCATAAAAAAAAAAAATTACAAAAAAACAAAAAAAACAAACGAAAACAACAAACAAATGAGAACCAAGATGATGATGGATGATGAACGGTGATGATACATATAATCATAATTGATGAGATAATAAATAAAAAAAAAAAAAAAAAAAAAAAAAAAACAAACACAAAAAGAGGCATCACATATAATAAAAAAAAAAGAGGAGAGGCATCACATATAATAAAAAAAAAACAAGCAAGCATTACATATAATAAAAAAAAAAAAGGAAGAGAAAGAAACAACAAAACAACAAAAAAGAAGCATAGGCCTAACGAACCACATATAATAAAAAGAAAAAACAAAAAAAGAAGCATAGGTCTAAGGAACCACATATAATAAAAAGAGAAAAAAAAAAAAAAAAAGAAGAGCGTAGGCATGAGGATCACATATACCAAAAAATATATCTTTCGCAAAAAAAAAAGAGAGAAGGAACATCAAGCATCTCCAAAAAAAAAAAAAAAAAAAAAGGAACACAACATTATCAAAATTCAAAGAAAAATCGATGATTACCTTCAATGGGAGGGGAAATAGATCCAAGATCAGCGGAGAATAAACGTCTTTTGATCCGCACACGCAACTCCCGGTAATAGAACTCAAGAAAAAACAAATGCCAAAACCCTAAGGGGCTGTCCCGGACTCGAGAAAGGAGGGAAGAAGATAGAGTTTGAAAGAGGGGGTCCCTTTTGCGCTCGGGCTCGGGCAGTTTTAAAACTGCCAATTTTGGCAAGTCGTATATAAGATATACGCCCGGCCATTTTTTGCTGCAGATTGGCTAGGCGTATATACTATATACGCCCGACCAAAATCGGCAGTTTTAAAACTGCTCGGCCATTTTTTTGGCTTTGAGGCCTGACGGACCCCCTTGCATGCTACGAACCAAGGTCCGGTCCCTCTTAAAAGCCCACACACCATCAAGCAATGGTGCACACATCCCCAAACGGCCCTTCGAGCTCTCTTCGATTGGCCCAATGGGACCGTGCTACAACAAATGGATCTAGATCTGTAAGCACCCGCTGAGTGCTCCATAAAATCATAAAATCAAAAAAGGAGAAAAAGAAAATGCTGAAAAATGACACTGGTTCCCGAGGGAGCGTCGCAACGACTGTTTGCCCCCTTCCAAGAGCCGTGTTAAATCAATTCGGAATGATCGGGTTCGCTCGAAAGATCTCAAGCCCCATTTTACACAGGGACACCTCATACCTAGTCCGGCAGGCAAATGAACTCATCCATCATCGGTCGCTCCTGGGAATGTACACCTAGCCCCAGATCTTCCCCAGCAGAAGTTGAGACTTGATCCGCCAGGCAACCCAAGGACCTATCACTGAAATGCGCACGTCCTTAAGGTACATCAACACGGCAAGTTGATCTGCCTAAGGATACATGCAAAAATAAAAATAGTTTGAGCATGCTCAAAGTCTCGAACTGACATGTGCAAAAAAAAAGAGAAAAAGGAAAAAGAAGGAGAAGGTTCGGAGCAACTAACCTTTTGTTATGAAGTAAAAATCTAGAGTAGGTTGACCCCACCTTCCAAGCGTTAGCTCTGATCATCCACCTTCGGATCTATGTTGACCAAGAGTATACCCAACTTCAGACCATTCGAAAAGTCTATTGTTAGTCGAAACTGACCTGTCAAAAATGAAATTACAACCAACCAAACTACGTGCAAACATACAGATCGAAGGGTTCATTCCCTTTTTATTTCCTTTTACACAGGCTTAAAACCTGTATAGGCACGGTGTCCCTGTTGAATGTACGCACTTGCGTCTGGGTATCCACAGGATGGTCGTTTGTCCTCGTAAATTGTACCTTAGGGTCGAGGCTTCCGTTCGCGCCTATTTGCTGCTTATCGCTCCTGATGGGTGTCTGTCTGTGCATAGTTAGTAAGATGTGATTTCATTAGGGATGGAGGCTAGAATTGACCATCTCTTTCGATGGATGTTTGGTTCTAACTCGATCCTTTTTAGCTTTGTCTCAAGTTAAGGCACTCCGATTCATGTGAATCAGGAGCACCTCGCCACCGGAACGAGCATATCCCCAAGGTGCACCTATCCCCGGCAGAGCACATGCATTCTTAAAGCGTATCAACTGACATTTGATCCACTTAAAGAGTTGTGCAAGAATAAAATTGCCAGAGGTCCTTGAGCTTCGCTTAGAGGCCTCAAAACAAAAGAAAATTCAAAAATAAAACACAAAAAATTACTCTGAAAATGGGCATGCATTCCCAAGAAGTGTTGCTATATCAATATTCGCTCCTCTCGGGTAAATCATGCTAAAGCAACCTCGGGGTTGATGGGTTCACCCAGAAACTTTGAGCCTTACCTAGGTAAGGGCACCCGTGCCCAATCCAATGGAGCTATCAATACCTCATAGGAATGAACACATTATTTGTAGGCCTTCGCTTTGTGTGCTTCGCATCGATTCTGAAGCATAGATCGATCACCCCGTTTCATGGAGCTGTCTGGTTCAGATTAATACTCAACATCACAAATCTATAATTTCCCTCAGGAAGTGGACGATATCCCTACTAGCGGGCTTACACTTTTTGTGATCATCGCAGTTATGCCCAGTAATGTCGCAATGCGCTTGGGGACTGTTAGCTTTGAGGTACGGACGATATCCCGAAATGAGAGGGCTTAAATATACTCACCACCACCATGACTGTTTGAGAATTGAGTTGAACCAGGCGGACCCATCAAACGTGCCTTGGACCTCTTCGGATGTCTCTTGTCTTTGGCATCCGATCATTAGTGATCGAATACCAAAGAGGGGCATCTGTTGACACCCAAATTCGGCTCAAGGCCCGATCAGTCTATACTCCGAGAGAAATGCACCCCTGTGCTTCCGACGGCACCCCTGAACCCTTGGAAATCTATCCAGATATTTAGAAATCCCTTAAAACCCATTAGAGCCATTCCCCCAACCCTCAGAGATCACCCCTAAACCCTAGGATCCCTTCCCAGACTCAACTTAAACCCTTCTAAGCATTTGATGGGAGGAGAGCTATATTTTTTTATATATACCACTACTAAGGATGAGCCACATACCATTAGAAAGAGGACTTCTCCAGCTTTCCAACGAGCCAAAGATCACCCAATTTGGAGTTGTGATTCAAAAGTTATGGCCGTTTGAAGGTTCACATAAAATCATGATTTTTTGCTCAGGCGTATGTATTACATGCGCCCAGCAAATTTGGCCCCAGTTTGGTCAGGCGTATGTATTATATACGCATGGAATTTTTGGGCTAAATTTGGCCGAGCGTATATAATACATACGCCCAGCATAGGTGGCCACCAACACGGGCACCCATCTTCTCAGATTCCCCCTGGTTTTCTTGAATTTCACTGTGCATAAACTGGGCTTATGTCATATATACGCCCAGCTTAGCTACAGTATCTGTCATTAAATGCTCGAATTTCCTCCATTTGGTTTGACCCTTTGACCATCCCCTTGGTTAAGGTGGGTGTCTTGAGGTTGGTTGCACCCCCTTTGAGCTTATTGGCAACCCTTAAGTCACCCATGGTATCACCCCATCATCCGCCATTAAAACCAATTTCCCGAACCCCTAGGACCCTAAAAACCTAGAAAACCTTAGATGGAGGATTACCTAATTGCTAAACCAATTAGCTCTTAAGTAACCCTCTAACCCACCTCTTCTCTATAAA
Source organism: Chloranthus sessilifolius (assembly GCA_021018995.1). NCBI lineage: Eukaryota > Viridiplantae > Streptophyta > Magnoliopsida > Chloranthales > Chloranthaceae > Chloranthus > Chloranthus sessilifolius. Next base: position 101,444,361 of record CM037586.1, read on the forward strand.
TAGAGAGGTCCCCCTCTTCCCAAAAGGGTTGAAAAAATCAAGGTTGAAGAGATTAGGGTGAAAGCTTGAGCTAGGAGAGAGAGAGCCCTAGTGAGAGAAAGTTCTTTTCTTATTTCTTCAACCAGAATTCTAGCATGCTTAGTTCATCCTTTTCAACCCTTTTCAACCATTATATCACCTCCTTTTAGTTAAAGTTTAGTCCCTAGCTTCATCCTACACTTCCTATCTACTGAGTCCTAGCATTAGAACCTATCCCTCTATCGTTTAAGCCATTTAAAGCCATCATAAGCACGCCGAAGCGAAGGTCTTCTACGGTACAACAAGGGCCCATGAGCTTCGACTCACCCCTCTCTTCCTCTACCTTCTTGGTGTCTCCTCCGTCCAAGGATTCAAGCCGTTTTGCCACCGAAATTTCGGTTTGGCTCAAAGTTTGATAGGACCGCATTACCTTCGGGCAAGGGGAAGCTCCGCCCATTTATTTTTATTTTTTAGGCCATAGATAGACACCGCTATATGCGGGTTGATCGGGTGCCTAAACCCTTCCCGATCGATAACCGAAGCCCCTACCCTAGAGCCTTTGGCAAAGACCGATAAATCAGAGTCATATTTAGCACTTCGGTGCTCAAAATAATGATTTAAAGGTTTCCCGGGTCACCAAAAGCTCTGGGTGGCGACTCTACATTTTATTCCATCTCGAGTGCATCACCGCGACAGGTCCGAGAGGATCCATGCTCGCACACTAAGTGATTGCTTCACTCCGGTGACTTGGCTATCATATCATCGACATACACTTCAATTTCTTTATGCATCATGTCGTGAAATAGTGCGGTCATGGCTCTCTGGTATGTTGCACCGGCATTCTTCAGCCCAAATGGCATGACTTGATAGCAAAAGGTCCCCCAGGGGGGAAATGAGTGTTGTCTTCTCGTGATCAACCTCTGCCATCTTGATCTGATTGTATCCAGAGAATCCATCGATAAAAGAAAGCATCCCGTGCTTAGCAGTGTTATTGACCAAGATGTCGATGTGCGGCAATGGGAAATCATCCTTCGGGCTCGCCTTGTTCAAATTGCGAAAATCGACACACATTTGGACCTTTCCATCTTTCTTCGGCATAGGCACAATATTGGCTAGCCACTGTAGGTATTTAGATACTATGAGAAACCTCGCGTCATACTGCTTGATGACCTCGTCTTTGACTTTTAACATCCATTCGGGTCAGAGAGGTCTCAACTTATGCTTAACCGACTTCATATCAAGGTAGAGCGGCAACTCACGCTCGACCAAATCGGTGTCCAGACCAGGCATGTCCTCGTACGACCAGGCAAAAAGGTCTTGGTATGACCGAAGGAAGTCGATCATGCTTTTTCTTTCCTCGGAAGACAACGACATTACAATTTTGATAATTTGGGGAATCTCCTTAGTCCCTAGATTAACGTCCTTGATTTCCTCGACAATAAGGGTAGGGCCATACTCAAACTCATCAAACCGGTCGAGGAGCTCATTGGGGAGCTCCTCCAGAGGGATGTCCTCATCCAGACTCGTAACTCCAACCTCTTCTTGTATTTCTACAGGAAAGGGGTCGATTTTATGTGGGACAAGTATTTCATTAAGGGGTCTTTTTATGGGACTTTATCTGGAATTTTAAATGCGAATATTTTAGACTTTGTACTTTTTCAATGTTTTTGGGATTTTATATTCTTTTAATGTTTTTGAAATTTTGTATTTTTTCAATGTTTTTGAGATTTATAGTTTCTTTGGAGACGGACCCTTGGAAGCACGAGTCTATGTATATACAAGGTATTTCCTGCCAAGGGCTTACCTCACTTTTTATAGGTTTTTTTTTTTTAGAAAACGGTGCCAAATATTAGGCCACTCCCCGCTTCCAGGGTTTGTGGCAAAGATGCCCAATTACATACCTGAGGGGCCGCTCTTTTACCTGTTTGGATAGAGGCCGCTGACTGATACAATCCTTTGGATTCTGCCTCCATCATGGTGATCCCTATTTCGTTTGAGATGATGTCCTTAAATGTTAAAAAAGCTTTATGGTGATTCACCACAGGGGGAGTTTGTTCAGGTACGGGCCATCGTTCCTCAAAGAGGGATAACATAGCCAAGTCTATCTCCAGGCTAGGAAGGGTAATGTAGGGATTGGTGGGGTGAACCGGTGTTGTAGGTTTGTGTGGGGTTTTTCCTCTATGTGGATCCCCTTGGCTTTTACAGCTGTCGTCGCACAGACTTTCTTCTTGGCCTCTCTTACTTCTTCTTCTGTAGGCTTATAACCAAGCCCAAATCTAACTTTCTGCCCCCCTTTGGCTGTGACGGGCTCCTTCCTTCCTTGTAATCTGGGCCCAAGACCCCTTCCTTTTTGATAGCCCTCACTTTTGGAGCATAGCCACTGCTGCTACTATACCACCTCCAGTTTTTAGAATGATGCCCTCGATGGGCTCCGGGAGTATTGCTGACACCTCGTACTCGAAATTGTAGAGGTCAACGTCCTCAGCGGTGTGTGGTGCATCCAACATATTGGGTTTCTCAATGCTATTGGTGGCCTTTTCTTTCTCACTGTGTCCCTCTTCGATGATTATGATGATCTTATGCCCAGATGCAAATTTGAGTTTTTGGTGCAATGTGGAAGGTATGGCTCCGACTTCGTGTAACTATGGGTGTCCCAATGATAGATTAAATGAGGATTTAATGTCCATTACTTGAAACAATATGGAGTAGGTCATTGGCCCAATCAACAGCTCAAGGTCAACTTCTCTCCTTATCTCTCTCCTAGTATTGTCAAAACCTCGGGCACTAGTTCTCGTGGGTCTCAGCATGCATGGATCTACCCCGATCTTTGTGGCAATTCTTAGTGGGCATATATTCAACGCAAACCCATTATCGATTAGAACTAAAGGGATCGCCATATTTTCAGACTCAACGGTTATATTCAAAGATTTCGAGTGACTACCTCCTTCCACAGGTAAATCAACATCAAAAAATGAAATGGCATTGGGAGCCATTACTTGACCAATTATTTGCTCGACTTCATCTGGGCTAACCTGAAGCGATACATGAGTATTTTTTAATGCCCCCATTAAACCTTAGAAATGGAGTGGGGATGTCATCAATAGATCCCATACAGTAATAAGGGCAGGCATTCTTCTCAGCTGAGTCTCTAGTATATGTTCTCGACTCATTTTCTCAAACGGATTCACAGTGCTGTCTTTCTTTCCTTCTGGTTGGGCTTGAGCTGCTGCTGGTGCTTGTGAGTGCTTTGAGATCTTCCCAGATCAGGTAATGAAGTCCACTGCCCCTTCTTTGTGGCTGCCAACATTGATATATGTTTGTTCATAACTCAGGAGGACCTGATGAGGATCATAAGTTAGTCCAACAATTTGAAATGGTGTAGTTGCTAGTATCGGATGCACTTGCACTGCGGGCTCCGGAGGTGTGGGTAACACTTGATTTACCTCGATGATAGCTGGTTCGGTGGCAAAATTGGGCCAGATGGGGGTGGTGAAGCTTGTGAGTGATGTCGTGTTGTCGCTCCAAGTGTGCCAAAATTATGTGCATTATAAATCAAAAATTAAAGAATTAAAGAATGCTAAATTATATGGATGTTAACTTATGAAAGGGATATCAGCACATTGGGGCTAACACTGGCCTGCAAGATCAGGGCCAATTGTAGCAAGTTTTAAAAGTAAGTATTTCAAGATCGTCCACAGAGAAGTTTGTCTAAAATGAGAGATAAACCTCCAGATCTGTGCTACCAGATCTGGCTCTATAATTATCTAAAATAAAGAATAGATAAAAGAGAGTGTTGGGTTTTGTCACGTTTAACTAAAAGCAAATAAAGAAAAGAACTAACTACGTGATCCAGATCCGAGTTGTGGAGGTGTTTAAAATAAGACAAATGCAGAAATAATAGCTTCATGTATTTTAGCCTTTGAATTTTAATGGAGAATCTGTAGTTCAACAGAGCAGATTCAATCTTCATCTGGCTACCAAAGACAGATGTAAGAGAAATAAATCCGAATTAAGGAATAGGTTTAGACTTATGGTCGTGATTTGTCACGAGATCATCGCCTAGTCGTGGCCTATTCTTTATTTGAACATGAACATCACTGTAAATGCTGCTTGGATTAGGTTACCAACGCTAATTCGCACAGGGATGATGAATTAAGGGAAGTTGGATGCGGATGAGTGGATCTAAAGAAGTCTAATGCACTAAGGTGAACATTCAGAACCCTCGACATGACTCCAATGGAGAAGACACAAATTACAACAACCTTTTAAAATCCAACGTTACAATTACAGAGCACGGCTTAGAGAGCCCTCGACTTACGGTGAGAGCTTCTCGAGAGCCCTCGAGTTCTGATCTTGAATCCGAACTTGGAAGTACAAATCACTGCAATGGCTCTCAAAGGTAAAATACAAGAAGGGATTACAGGGGAATCGAGATGAGCTCGACGGAATGGGGAAACAGAGATGAAAACTCTAAAACTGGATACCCAAATTGGGCAAATGGTTCGTCTATTTATAGTTTTCCTAAGCCACTCGGATGTGTATCAACCAATTGGATAGATCTCAGATCAACCAATAGGAGTCGAGCACCGGGATCCGGATCTGCTCGCCAATCGAAATGCTTGATCCGGTTCAAATCGAGAAGCAGAGGCATCAATTCTTATGTAATTCAAAATCTGTTTCAGCTTCTAGTAGTTCCCGCCAAGTAATTTCATCTTTGGGTGTTCACATGGGGTGGAATATGCCTTTGGTTCGTGCTCAGAATCTTCCGGAATGTCCTTGGGTTTTAAAATGCATTGGGGCCCGTGCAAAGTTTCCTAAAATACCCTTGGACGAGCAAATCCCCGTAATGCCATTTCGCATAGTTTACGGGCTTTTTCGCATAGTAGTTTGGCTCCCGAATCTCTCTTCGCAACGCCTTTTGGCTCCAGAATCTCTTTTCGCTAAGCATTTTGGCTTCGGAAGTTCTTTTCGCAAAGCATTTTGGCTTCAGGAGATCTTTTTCAAAAGGTCATTCTTCTTTTCGAAAGGTCATTCTTCTATTCGAGGAGTGTTTTCTTCTTTCACAAAGTTCAAGGTTCTTTTGAATAGTAGAAGTTCTTCTTGAATTGACTTTTAGCTTCCATTCTTCTTTGCGAATGGATCCTTCTTCTTCTTTAGGTCTTTTCTTGCTCTTTTAGGACCTTTTTAGCCATTGCTGAGGCTATTTCTTCACTCCCTCTTTGAGTTTGACATGCGTTGTCAGCTTTTTGATCATTTTAGGATGGTTTTCGGATTTGGACCTGTCTTTTGGTTAGTTTGCAATATGAACACTAAAGCACTTATTTAGTCTTCTCAAGGGTCTTTCAAAGCTCATGTTTAGGGGAAAAAAATGGTATTTTTCACTACTTATCACACAAACTTAAGCTTTGCTAGTCCCCGAGCAAAGAAACATAAAAACAAAGTAAAGAGCCACTTTTGTAGGAAGCAGTGCATTTAGCATATGCAACAAGCCTTTTCAACCCCTAGGTGATCCCTAGAGGAGGAGTGAAGTCTCTGAGGGTTTTTGAAGGTACCCACAAACTTCTCCATGAAACGATTAACATCAGTGCAATATTATCAAATGAGCAATCAAGGAGGGGTTAGTTACTCTTGAATCAATGATGAAACAGAAAATTTGATTATTGTTTGCAGGATTTAAACATTTATAAACCTCATGAATGTTTCAATATTTCCAATCTGTGAACAAATAGAAACTCATACAAATGTGCCAGAGAAGCTCATCCTATGGATAAAAATTAGGTTATAAGTCATACTTAAGGTGCTCAAGTTCCAACCCAAACACTCACGTGGTATACTCTCAATGTTGTTTTTGTTGAGGGGTTCATTTTCACTCAAGCTCAAGAGCGCTTACATCTCCCAAATGGATCTGTAAGCATGTGCATAGGCATGATTCTTAGGCAATGGCATCATTGACATCTCCTCACCATAGATTAGGTCACTTCTTATCTCCACATGACAGCTCACTCAACTTTGGATCACAAGGGCTTTTAATCTAGGTTTGTTTGTATGGCTTATGGAGTGAAGTTTCAAGGAAAGGCAGTTTGAAAAGAGGTTTGAATTTGAGAACTCGGGAAGTGCGGAGATGGTTCATGACTCCACCTTTTTGAGTTTAGCTTCTTTCTTCTTCTTTTCGAGATTCTCACATTCACGGATCAGTTCTTTCTTTGATCTTGAATTTTCAACATAAAGTCCCTTTTTGCCTTTTTGCTTGCAACTTTTTCACATTGTTTGTCTCTTCTTTTCCACCATATTGCCTGCTTTTGAGGTATTTTCTCTTCATTTTCTTGATGTTGCCCGAAATGGTCCATCTTGATTCTTTCTCCTTTACCTCCTGAATTCTCGAGTGAGGAAGGCTGAATTGGTTCCATAGGTTAGTGCAAAAAGTACTTTTGAGTATTTTGATGAAGAATTGTAGGATTTATAGCTCAAATGGGGTACAAACAGGGGCAGATTTTTCTTGGTTGGTTCATAGGTTCAAGCTGTCCAAAGAAGGCCTTGATCTTTTCCTCGAGTTTCATGAGTCGTTACTTGTTTTAATTTGGAGTTTCCTAACTTCTAGTGGATCTAATGCCTCACCAATCCTTTGAATCGAAAAAAATTGCCTCATCACTCTTCGTGAGATGGAAAATATATGGGCTCAATTCTCACCGGTTATGGTTTTTCCTTGAGCTTTTAAGTATATCTTTACCTTTTCTCTTCCTTTGACTTGCTAAATCTTTGATACGAGGTTTTCATGGTGCTAGCATCGTGGAAATGTAGAATATTGAAAGGTTTATGATGTCTACATTTGGCAAAGAAATTTTAAATTTTCTAGTTGTCATGATTCTAAAGTAAATTAATACATTTCCTAATTACTTAGGTGATTCTGCTGCCCTTATGTTAACTATTCCTAAGCGGGACTTGTGCCACACCCCAAACCTATGGGGAAAAGGTCCTCACCGGTTCAAAGGTGGTGGACAATTATTAGGGAAGACAATGAAACAACAATAATGACAGACATTGAAAGCACATCAGAAATTTGGATAGAAAATAAAAGGAAAAAGGGAAAGGGAGTAGGGGAGGGGTTGTAAGTTTTTAAATAGGGAGAACAAAAAGCATGGTTAGGCACGACTTATAATGTAAAAAAAATTGCAATAGAATAAAAGCGTAAAATAAGAAAATAAGAAAGAGACAAGAATTGGGCTTGTAAACTAGCTACCTACTGTGGACTAAGTGCGAAGTGGTGCAACTAACGAGCTGGTCACCACAGGAGTTGGGCTTCTTTGGTGGTAGGGGCCGAGGCTCGGGGCTGGTTGAGGCTCCATTTCCACTTGCAAAGATGCCCACCCACACTTTCGTGGCTTGGTTCTCTGTCATGCTCGTGACAGAAGAACTAGCTCGCTCAAAGTGCTATGGGTTCGTAGGGCAGCAATAGGTGCAGTGCAGGCGAGGCATGGGCTGGTTCTCCTACTTCCTCATTCTTCTTAACATGGCCGACTTGTGGTCCGTGCTTTCTTGCCAAAGTTGTGAGGAGTGAGTACCTCAAAGGGCTCTTCCTATTAATGTCAAACTTGGCTCTTAAGAGGGTGTAATGGAGTCTTCCAAAGGGAGGCTAGCAATCTTACATTCCTTTTTACCTTGGCACTCACATCACCATTGCTTCGGGATCACATGGGGGCATTGAAGAATTGCCCCTTAGAGAAGTGAAAGAGGGCTTCTAAGATGGGGGTTCGCCTCTCTTGGTGTGCCCAAGAATAAAAACTCCCTGAGTATGGAATCCATCGATGAGATATTGGGGCAGATCTCTTCTCATTATTGATTGCCCAGAACCCACCATGCCCTGTGTCAAATGGGCAGCCATATCTCTGAAAGAGGCAACTTTAGGAGCGTCAAGGGTCCATCAGATTGAATTGAAAAGGTATCCCTAGGGCATGTCCAATGTCCTCTGATCCTGATTAAGTCACGCTTGTCTATAAAAATAACTAGGGTTGGCACATCAAGATGTTCCTCTGTGTGACTGTGGTGAGGTTCGATACCACAGCCTTTGTCATCCTTGGGTAAATTTTCTCGTGTAATGGAGTGAGGATGGTGCCGAGGAAGCCTCTGAGATATCTTAAAGATAGCATAATCAGTTTGGAGGAGAAAAAGTTTCATCCACCAATAGCTCGTGTATGAGCTCGGGCATCAATGAATGGGTTAGGCAAAACCAAAGGAATGGGTAATGGGGAATGACTAGGACTGCCTGCTCGAGGCAGGTAAAAGAAGAAAGAAAACTAAGAATGAAAAAATCTAAACTATATGCGTGAGAAAATAAAAATGTAAAATCAAGATATGAGCAAGGAAATGGAAAACATGATATACAAATGCAAGAAAAATCAACAAAACAATGCTAGAGCGCTAAATAAAATCTAACAAATAGAAGGATTACTATGCAAATGAAAGGAAACTAATGCTAATAACAGAGAAACAAGAAAAGCAAGGTAAGGAATGAATACAAAGTTAAAAAGAAAAGAAAAGTGTTGATACAAAACTGAATTTGTGAATGCAAAATAAGAAAACAAAGTTAGAAACTAGCTATACTCACGTAAAAAATGACGAAAATCAAGAAACGAGGACACATTAACCTAAGAAAAAAAAATTCACGATCTAAAAAGAATTTGAAACTAAAATTCCTAAAACCGAAAATCTAATGCCAAATGATTCATAAGATTCATAAGATTGACCCCTTTGTTGATGATGGGTATGAAAAAAATAATAAAGCATGGGAGCACATATTAAAAGCAGGGTTCACACAATAACTGAGACCCATTTATGATGAAGAAATCAAGGAAAATAAAATTAGTGAGTCCATTGAATATTCAAAACAGCCTATGATCCACTACTCATAATCCTACATGATTCCTAAAAAAAAAAAATGATCTCGAGTCCGGATGGGAAAAGTGGATGCAAATGGAAAAACATCCTAAGATATCTATATTGTTTTTATAATTTTCTAATTTTTATTATACTTTTTTTTTTTACTTGTTTTGATCAGCCGGGCTCAACAAGAGCCCTTATTTACTGCTGAAAATAATGAGAAACAACTCAAAGATTTTCTATTTGTGTTTCTTTTATTTTGTATTTGGTTTTGTAAAAAAATAAAAAATCGGCATGCCTAAAAGATGAAAATTATAATCAAAACAAACATTAAACACAAAGCAGAATCACTTTGGTTCTCAAGAATTTAAAAATAGAAATGAATGCAAAGGAGAAGGATGCAAACTCAAGCGGATCTGCTCCGACTTTTGGTCCAGATGCTCTTGTTGAATGCCCAGATCCGCAAACATCCAAAAACCGCAGCTAGACCTTATTCAAGTATTGACAAAAAATAAAAGAAAAACTCAAAGCACGCCCAAATTTGACAAAAGACAAAAGAGTGGCAGCATTTATTCAAATAACTAGAAGGCAAAGAATAAAAACTAAAAATAAAAAAAAAAAAAAAAAAATTTCGCGTAAGAAAACAGGTTTTCTATACAAAATCAGAGACATTTAATCAAGCACTTGGAATGCAAAGTGTTTAAAGCAAAAATTAAAATAAATGAAAATAAACATAGGTCTATCTATTTTAGAACAAACTTCCCGCCTAAAAACTTGTTGTCGCTCCAAGTGTGCCAAAATTATGTGCATTATAAATCAATAATTAAAGAATTAAAGAATGCTAAATTATATGGATGTTAACTTATGAAAGGGATATCAGCACATTGGGGCTAACACTGGCCTGCAAGATCAGGGCCAATTGTAGCAAGTTTTAAAAGTAAGTATTTCAAGATCGTCCACAGAGAAGTTTGTCTAAAATGAGAGATAAACCTCCAGATCTGTGCTACCAGATCTGGCTCTATAATTATCTAAAATAAAGAATAGATAAAAGAGAGTGTTGGGTTTTGTCACGTTTAACTAAAAGCAAATAAAGAAAAGAACACGTGATCGGATCCGAGTTGTGGAGGTGTTTAAAATAAGACAAATGCGAAATAATAGCTTCATGTATTTTAGCCTTTGAATTTTAATGGAGAAGTAGTTCAACAGGCAGATTCAATCTTCATCGGCTACCAAAGACAGATGTAAGAGAAATAAATCCGAATTAAGGAATAGGTTTAGACTTATGGCTGTGATTTGTCACAGATCATCAGCTAGCTGTGGCCTATTCTTTAGTTCAGAACATGAACATCACTGTAAATGCTGCTTGAATTAGGTTACCAACGCTAATTCGCACAGGGATGATGAATTAAGGGAAGTTGGATGCGGATGAGTGAATCTAAAGAAGTCTAATGCACTAAGGTGAACATTCAGAACCCTCGACATGACTCCAATGGAGAAGACACAAATTACAGCAACCTTTTAAAATCCAACGTTACAATTACAGAGCACGGCTTCTTAGAGAGCCCTCAGACTTTACTTACAGTCTGAGCTTCTCAGAGAGCCCTCAGATTTACAGTCTTGAATCCGAACTTGAAAGTACAAATCACTCACAATGGCTCTCAAAGGTAAACTACAAGAAGGGATTACAGGGGGTTCAGATAAGCTATCTGACCGGAATGGGGGAAACAGAGATGAAAACTCTAAAATCTGGATACCCAAATTGGGCAAATGGTTCGTCTATTTATAGTTTTCCCTAAGCCAGCTCAGATGTGTATCAACCAATCAGAATTGGATAGATCTGTATCAACCAATAGGAGTCGAGCACCAGGATCCAGATCTGTTCTGGCCAATCAGAAATGCTTGATCTGGTTCAGCCAATCAGGAAACAGAGGCATCAATTCATATGTAATTCAAAAATCTGTTTGAGCTTCTAGAAGTTCCCAAGTAATTTCATCTTTGGGTGTTCACATGGGTGGAATATGCCTTTGGTTCGTGCTCGAATCTTCCTAATGTCCTTGGGTTTTAAAATGCATTAGCGCGTGCAAAGTTTCCTAAAATACCCTTGGACGAGCAAATCCCGAATGCCATTTCGCATAGTTTAAGGCTTTTAGCAAAGTAGTTTGGCTCGAAGTTCTTTTCAAAAGCATTTTGCTTCAAGTTCTTTTATAAAGCATTTTGGCTTCAGAAGTTCTTTTCGCAAAGCATTTTGGCTTCAGGAGATCTTTTCGCAAAGGTCATTCTTCTTTTCGCAAAGGTCATTCTTCTATTCGAGGAGTGTTTTCTTCTTTTCGCAAAGTTCAAGGTTCTTTGCGAATAGTAGAAGTTCTTTGCGAATTGACTTTTAGCTTCCATTCTTCTTTGCGAATGGATCCTTCTTCTTCTTCAGGTCTTTTCTTGCTCTTTTAGGACCTTTTTAGCCATTGCTGAGGCTATTTCTTCACTCCCTCTTTGAGTTTGACATGCGTTGTCAGCTTTTTGATCATTTTAGGATGGTTTTCGGATTTGGACCTGTCTTTTTGGTTAGCTGCAATATGAACACTAAAGCACTTATTTAGTCTTCTCAAGGGTCTTTCAAAGCTCATGTTTAGGGGTAAAAAAATGGTATTTTTCACTACTTATCATGTCGCCAGGGGAAAAGGGGTAGGGGTAGGCCATTAGTAGTTGATGGGTGCCGGCAAGGGATTAGGGGCAGGGGTAGGCCATTGGTAGTTGATGGGTGTTGGTGGGCGATTGGGGGTATGATGGGCTACTGGATAATTGACGGGGGTGGTGGTATATGGTTGATATGCATTTATGTGCACATAATTGATGGGTGTGGGTGATGGAAAGTAAGCCCTAAGATCTAAGGGTTCGGCTTGTAGTGTTAGGCTGGGAAAGTAGTATGATAAATTTAGGGGTTTGATCACTCCAACATTCCTTTCTTCACAGTTCCTTGGTAATGATGCCACATAGCTCTTCTGATCATTAATATAATCAGACAGGTCAAACTCAAATTCACACTCTTCTATCATCCCGATGGTGGGTCTGAGACCTGCTCCTCCGGTAGGATGTGGGGGCAACGGTACTTGATGGATGTTGGCATGCCGATTTACTTGAGAAGGTGCCGGTGGAATGATTTTCCCGGCATCGATCAAATCTTGAATTGCATGCTTCGATGGGAAGCAGCGGTCAGTCGGGGTGACCCGAACCCTGATGAAAATTATAGTGGGTATTCGAGTCATAGTTCTTTGGGATCGAGTGAGGAGGAGGTTAGGGTTGATGAATGGTGACTAATCCCTTTTCTATTAATAAAGGTAAAAGTATACTTAATGATTGCCCTAAGGGCATGAACACTCAGTCGTAACGGGCTCTCCTTTGCTCTGGAGTCATCTGTAATCCTTGACCATTCCCTGCTCTCTGCATCTGCTCAGTTCTGACTGACGCTGGTTGCGCTGCTTGAAATTAGAACAGGACTATATGATTATTGGGCCTGGCAATGTTCTGGACATCGGCCCCGGTTCTCTTATCATTCCTCTATTCTGAAAATCTCCTAACCCCATTGCTCCACTTGGTATATTTTTATTCAGGCGCCCTTCCCTGATGGCATCTTCACAATGATTGGCATTTCTTACCAAATCAGTGAAGCTGGACTGCTGCTGGTACACCAAAAAGTCTGAGATCACTGGCAAAGTATTTTTTGAAATCATTTTGATCTGCTCATCTTCAGGTATCCTATTTATGACCTGAGTCGCTAGTGCTCTCCATCGCTCTAAGTAGTTGCTGAAGGTCTCATTCGGGTTCTACCTTACACGGGCCAAGTCTGACTTACGTGAGTCGATGTCAATGTTATAGGCATATTGCTCTTGGAACAGGTGCGTTAAGTCCTTTCATGTTTTCATCATAGATGGTTTCAAAGATGTGAACCATCTCAAAGCCGGACTGGTTAAACTCTTTTGAAAGACTTTTATCAGTAGTTTTTTGTCCCCTCTATATTGGCACATGTCCCCACAGTAGGACTTGAGGTGTGCTATAGGATTGCCGGTGCCATTGTATTTGTTGAAGGCCAACATTTTAAATTTGGGAGGCAAGGGGACCTCAGCTAACAAACAAAAATCTGTGAAGTTCATGGCATGGATTTCAGAACCACCCATTTTTATTAATTGCTTCTATATTTTGTCCAACTATTCTTTTAGCTGCTCTAATTCTTTAGACATGGGAGCCACTTTCACGGCAGTTGGTTGGATTTCACTTTGGGATACTAGAGGGTGGGAAATGATAGGAGGAGGGTTGAAGTTGGTTAATCCCTCGCATAGGCTCCGCTGTTCCTAATCTTGTCCTCTTCATACTATTGATCGGCATAATGTGCAATGAGAGCGGGATTCTCATGCTGGTATTGCATGGACTGTATGGGCATGACAAGAGTGGGGGCTGGGTGAGTCCATTGGGGATGAGGGAAAGTTGGATGGATGATGGGATGAGTGGAAGTTAGATTTTAGAGAGGGACCTGATGAGGCCATTGAGCATGGGGGAAGGTTTGAAGCTGACTTTGGGATGTAGGGATATGCGTAAATTGGGGTTGATGTAAGGCATGGGTTTGAGCTGGGTATGAGGGTTGTGAGTGGGTGAAATTTTGAAAAAATTGTGAAGGGTATTGGTGTGAGGTTCCAAGGTTTTGGGCTTAGGTCTAGGCCATGAAGCCTTGGTCATGATAGTTTTGGGCCATGGGCCCTTGATGGGTTTGGGGCATGGGCCCTTGGTGAGTCTGGGCCATGGGCCCTTGGCGGGTTTGGCCCATTGGGCCTTGGTGGGTCTAGGCCATGGGCCCTTAGTGGGTTTGAGCCATGAGCCCCTGGTGGGTCTCGCCCATTGGGCCTTGATGGGTATGGGACATGGACCCTTGATGGGTCTAGCCCATTGGGCCTTGATGGGTCTGGCCCATTAGGCCTTGGTGGGTCTGGGCCACATGCCCTTGGTGGGTCTAGGCCATGGGCCCTTGATGGGTCTGGGTCATGGGCCCTTGAAAGGTATGGGTTATTGGATTTTAGGCCATGGGCCATTGGGACATGTGGGAAATGGAGGTTTGGGCCATTAGGCCTTAGGGCATATGGGTAGTGGGGGTTTGGGTAGTTTGGATGATGGGGGGTTGATGGGGGTCATGGGGGAATGAGGCGTGGAGGCTTGCTAGGGTGTGGGATGGATCCATGGGGGTGTGGTGTGGAGGGGATGTGTTGGGAGGCCTTCCATTTGTTATAGGTTTGGAACATCTCCTCCATCATGGACATGGAAGGAGGATCAGATGGAGATGGGTCATTTGAGGGTTGGAGGGGTGTGGATGGGGTTTGGGAAAAGGAAAAATTGGGCATGGCCCCGGTAAAATTGGGCATGACCCGGGTGAGGGGTGGGATATGAGCGGGGTTGAAGGAATGAGGTGGGGCCATGGTGGATGAAATGGGCATACATGGGGAAGATGTATGGGACATGGATGTGGAAAATGAGAAAGGAAAATTGGCCATGGCTTCGCGAGAGATGGGTATGGCTTGGGTAAATGGAGGGATGTGTGGGGGATTGGATGTGGTATGGATGGATGTGGGTGGATCAGGTTGGGAGGATGAGAAATAGGGCATGTTGGTCAAGGTAGAAGATGGGTATTGAATGGGTGTGGAAGTGAGATGAGATGGGTTGGAGATGGCCATGGATGAAGGCATGGTTTGGGAAAATGATGGGAAATTTACCTTTTGGGTATTTTGGGAAATGGTGGAAGGGAAAATGAGGGCACCGAATGGGCCGGTTATAGTGAGGTTTGCATGGGTGGAATTGAAAGCCTCTTTGGTGTGGGAATGGGTTGGAGAATGTGGCGGGGATGAGTCAGGATTGGCATAAGCAGAGTCCACGGCCCACGACATGTCTCGGTATCGGTTTGGGTATGGGTGCCTCTGATGGGGCCCGTAAAGCTTCCTCCTTCCCCTACGAGATGACAAAGGGTACGATGATGCCGTTGTACTGGCACCAATCAAGACTCTATTTTTAATTTTTGATTTTAGTTATTTAAAAAAAAAAAATTTACCAGTGAAAACAATGATTCCAAAGTCTTTAATGTTCCCTTCTCGGGTGGCTTTCATGCCCTAAATAAGAATGATTCCGAAGCACTTTGGAAGAATCAAAGGAAGACCTTTGATCTATTGAAGGCACGAAAATCGTTGTAAACAATCCGAACCCCCAACATGAGTCAAAGAGAAGTCTCCTTTTGACCGGCGGGGGCATATTGGGTGGTGGAGATGGCGGGGACCAAACAGAGGCACTAAGACACTAATCGAGGGACTTGGGAGGTGGAGAAGGCCACAAGTTCGGGCAGCTGCTGTCCAAAATAGACTTGGCGCAACTAATACTTGCACCAGAGCAAAAATTCCCTGAATAAATCTAGCGCAACTATTAGTTGTGCCAATGTACTTCTGGGGAATTTTGCATTGGCGAAACTAATATTTGCGCCAGGCAAAATTGGGTTTCCAGAACTCTTGACAGAAGCAAACAGCAACCCGAATTGAGTCTCCTTTTGGTTTTTTGTGGAAGCTGGGCTTTTGGGAACTGACTGATTTTTTTAGTGAATCGTTCTCTCCTCACTGAACCTATGGGCTTGAGTCCGGTATAACTCGCTAGCGCACTCCCCAAAGGGTTTTAAGCTTGAAGGAATAGGTGGCCCACATGATATACCTCTGGCGCAAGCGCCTTCTCAGATACTAGGTGGGCTTGGACTTCTAAATCATCACAACTAGAGGTTGCCGCCATACTAAGACCCGGGTGGTTGTATGTGTGCCTAGTAACCCAACCCTTTAAAAATCTACCCTACAAAGACAAATTGATTAAGTCCCCTTTATTGGTTCAGTTTTAATTTTTTTTTAAAAAGAATTTTATGGGAGTTTTCTTAAGTCCAAAAATCAGGTGCCGCCACTACGGGTCGGCGTCCACTGTTCGGATATGATTGCACAAGTAGGCCCGCCAATCGGTTAAGGCACTTTAAATGAAGGAAAAGTAAAGAAAAGTAAATGAAAATGTACAAATAGACCCGTCGATCGGCTAAGGTGATTAAAATGACAGAATCGTAAAGAAAATTAAAGACTATGCGCAAGTAGGCCCGCTAAATGGCTAAGGCACGTAAATGACGTAAAAGTAGGGGTAAGTAAACAACTAAATTGGAATGGGTGAGTAAAAAATAAAAATAAATAACAACAATAAAAAGTTTAGTAAATCAAAAATAAATGGGCCAAGTGCAAGGGGAAGCTCTACTAACTACTCCCCAGAGAGTCGCCATCTGTGCAACCGTGGGATTTTTTATGATCCCGTCAAGACGATGAACTCTCTAACGAAAAAATATAGAGTCGTCACCTGGAGCTTTTGGTGTCCTGAGAAACCTAGATCATTTTTATAAGCACCAAAGTGCCACAAATATGACTCTGAATCTGGTCCACACCAAAGGTTCTTGGGTAGGGGCTTCGGTTATCGATTGGGAAGGTGTTAGGCACCCAATCAACCTGCTAAATACGATCACTACTTATGGCCAAAATAAAAATAATAAAAAGGAAATTGAAAAGGCTTCCCCTTGCCCAAATGGGTCTTAAAATTCTATTTGTGCCCCTCCATTCCTACCGAAAATTCGGCGGTGTAACGGCACAAATGGGGAAAATTGGAGCTCTCGGGCCCTTGTTGCACCACTGTAGATCCTTGCGTTGGCTTGCTTCGGTGAGCTTTTGAAGGCTTGTATGGTATGGAATGGGGTTCTAACTCCTAAGGCTTGATAGCTAAGAGGTAGAGAGGGAAGGCTAGGGGGTAACACACACCTAACCTAGAGTTTTTATTATGAAATGCTATGGTCTAAAGGAAGTTTTAGAATTGTAAAATTTGTATGGGAATGGTGCACCAAAGGGAGAAAGATCTTTTCACTTAAGCTCTTTCTCTCTTAGGCAAATTTTCTCAACCTCTAATCCAAGGGGAGGGGGGTTCTATTTATAGGAAAAGGGATAGGAGGCCACTTAGATGCTAAGCAAGATTAGGAATTAGGTAATTTAGCATCTAAGGTTTCCTAGGATTTTTGGAGTCTTGAAATATGTGAATAGGTGCTCCAATGGTGGATGATTGGATGAGGCTTTAAACCACTTAAGGGGTTGCACATAGATAGTAAACGGGTGCAATAGAACTAGCAAAACACACCCCAAAGGTCAAGATGGTCAACAAATCAAACCCTAATCTCAATTTTTAAGGCAAAAACCAAAGATTACTGTTCATATGTCTGGCATAACTATTAGTTACACCAGGCATATGCACAGTAAAATAGTGCATGGATAGTGCCTGGGAAGTTGGCTGCCCGCGGGGGACCCACCTTAATGCTGACATTTCTTGGGAGAGATGGCTTAGCGCAACTAATAGTTGGGTTACACCCACCTATAACTGATGCAACTATTAGTTGCGCCAAGCCATTTTCCAGGAGAAATGGCTTGGCACAACTATTAGTTGTGCCAAATCCCTATGGGGGTCATTATGAAATTATAGTTCTGCCTTTTGGGTTCGGGATGTGATATCTTTTCGTACACAGCTCTAATCGGGTTGATTCTTGGTTCGTTGGAAAGCTGAGGACTTCTACTTTTTAATGGAATGAGATTCGATTATAGTAGAAGGTCTCAGCTAGTCCCGGTGCACTCTTCTTCGTCCATTACCTTGGAAGGTTAGGGTTAGGTTCGAAATGGGTTCTAAGGGTTAGGATGAGTTTCTAAGGGTTCGGAAAGGTTCCTAAGAGATCTAGGGTGATTCCTAAAGGTTTGGGATGGCTCCTAAGGTTTCGAAAGGATTCCTAAGGGTTCCATATATGCCATCAAAAGCTTAGAGACGCGCCTCTCTCGAAATGTGTTTTGATCGGTCCTTGGGCCAAATTTGGGTGTCTATAGCGCGCATCGTTGTGATGGGCCCGGAAGATCCACAGTTTCACAGATGGTGACTTTGCTGAGGATAGCTACTAGAGCTTCCCCTTGAATTTTTCCATTTATTTTTATTTTCTAACATTTTATTGTTGTTTTATTACTATTTTTTATTTTTACTCACCCCTACTTTTATGTCATTTACAAGCCTTAGCCGATTGGCGGGCGTACTTGGGCACCGCATTTAAATTTCTTAACATTTTCGCATTTTAAGTGCCTTAGCCGGTTGACGGGCCTACTTGTGCATTGTCCTTTAATTTTCTTTACTTTTACGTCATTTAAAGTGCCTTAGCCATTTGGCGGGCCTACATGAGCCTTTACTTTTTCCGCAAACATATTCCGCCAGTGGATGCCGGCCCATAGAGGCGGCATGGGATCATCACCCCTGGTCTTTGAACTATAAGAAAACTCCCATAAAAGTAAAAATTAAAATTGAACCAACGAGGGGGACTTAAAATTGATTTTTTACGGGATAGATTTTTACGGGTTGGGGTATTTAGGCACACATACAAATTTCCGGTTCTTAGTATGGTGACAATCCCTAGTGGTGATGATCCAAAAAAGTTCTAGCCCACCTAATACCTGAGAAAGTGCATGTGCTTGAGGTATATCAGGTGGGTAACCTTCTCATTACCAAGCTTAAAATCAGGGAAAAGTGAGCATTAGCAGACCCGCACCAGCCTTGTAACCCTTAGGATCAGTGAGGAGAGACCCGGTTCATTTAAGCAGTCAGTCCCCGGAAGCATAGCTTCCAGAAAAACTAAGTTGAAAGACTCATTTTGAGCTGATATCCCTGCTGTCATAAACTGTCAAAACCCTATTTTGCCTAGTGCCACTAATACATGCGTCAAGGTAAAAATCCCTAGAAGTGCACTGGCGCATGTATTAGTTGCGCCAGCTTTAGGTGCTTGCACTTTTGACCTGGCACACCTATTAGTTGCGCCAAGCCTGTGTTAGATAGAGTAGCCTATATCTATGATTTGTTCCACCCTCCCGGATTCCCCAATTAGTATTTTTAGTGCCTTTATTTGGGCCCTACAATTTTTGACACCCAGTACGTCCTCATCGGTCAAGAGAAGGTGACTTCTTTTTCACTCGTTCCGGGGTATAAGCTTATTTACATTGGTTTCCGTGCCTTCAATAGATCAAGGGGTATCCCTTTGATTCTTCCGAAATGCTTCGGATCCTTTGCCGCAGGACCTATTTAGGGTATGAGAGCCACCCAAAAAGGAAATTCAAAAGGCTCAAGAATCCTTGATCTTTTCACTTATAAAAATTCCAAATTTTTTTTTTTATTAAAAATAAAAACCCAAAAAATTAGAGTTTTCTGGTGCTAACACGATGGCATCATTGTACCCTCCGCCATCCTACAAAGGGAGAAGGAGGAAGCTTTACGGGCCCCATCAAAGGCACCCGTACCCTACCCGATACCGAGCCATGTCGTGGGCTATGGATCCGGCATATGCCAATCTTGACTCATCCCTGCCACATTCCCCGACCCACTCCCACACGGAAGAGATGTTCACTTTCGTCCCCCTCACCCAATCAGCCTTCACCATTACCGGCCCATTTGGCGCCCCCATTCTCCATCATTTTCTCAAGCCATTCCCCCATCCATGTCCATCCCCGATTCATCCCATATTTCATCCACCTCCTTTCAAAATCCAACCCAATTCCTCGCCTTCAATACCATACCACATTTCCCATTTTCCTGATCTGCACCCAATCCACCCGCATATACTCATGCCGCACCCGTTCACCCCACCAATCCCCACATTACCCTTCCTAGCCTGGAAATTGACCTATCCGTGTTGTCCCTCTTTGAGGAACGACATTCCATACCTACACAATCTCCCTAATCTATGTCAAATATGACTATATTTCGCACCCTAATGTCTACGTTTAGTCATCTGATGAAAGCAATCTGATAGCTATTCTATAGTTTTAGTGGTTGTAGGTGTTTTTGACCGTTGAATCTTTAAAAGTGCATAATTGAGCGTAATTAAGGGTTACATGAGAACATTGGACCAAAGAGTCAGTGAAAGCACTGAAAGTCATGAAGAAATTAGATTGATCCAGCCATGTCTATGAGAATAAAGATATCACATATTGTCATCAATTGATTGAATCTCAGGAATTAATCGATTGATTTGGATGATAGCTTTTCCCCCTTAAATTTGAATTTAAACGAATTCAATCGATTGAGATGTGTAAATCAATCGATTAAATTCAAATTCAAATTAATCCACCAAAAATTTAAATTTGAAGTCAATCGATTGACCTATATATGGAAACTCTTCCATCCGAGCCCTATATAAACGAGACAGTGTTAATAATTTGGGTATGCTTTTTTTTAGGCCTTTTTGGCCAATTTTTAGTAGTTTTTCTTTAGGATTTTTCTCCTTAGTTTTTTATTTTAATTTTAGCTTTATTTTTTTAATATAATTAAATTGTAATTAGGAATCAAAGCTTTGTAAGGTTCCAGATTTTTTCCTAAAAGATCTGAGCATTTGATAAATCAAAGAGCATTTTTATGATGGTTTTGGATCTGTGCCTTGCGTGTGGATCGAAGATGAACGACTAAAACCGTTCATTCAAGGAGGAAGCGACCCCTAGATAAGTAATTAATTTATTTTCATTCAATCATTTCTTTTTACAGATATTGAATCGTATGGATTTAAGTGTGTGCCTATTGTTTATCTTCGAATGCTCATTTATAATCGTCGATCTTGGTTATCGGTGACAATAAATGAGTTATTCCACCTAGATATGATCTTGTAGATTGATTTATTATTAATGTTGTGATTTTGAATGTGAGATACGCTATGCCTTTCACATAATTCATGCCGTAGTTGGATGAGTCATAGTGTTTGGATAGGGTATGCTGGATCAATAATTACATACTTTTTGAATAGTTTTAGTTGTAGTAAAATAAGGGTTAATATTTGTATTTATTGTAATAATTATTGAATCGTACGGCTTTTAGTTTGAGCATATTGTTTTATCGTCGAATACTCATTTATAGTCGTTGATCGTGTGATTGGCGACAATGAAAGAGTCATTCCACCTAGATATGATCTTATTGCTATGATTTCGATTGTGAGATACGCTATGCCTTTCGCACGATTCATGCCGTAGTTGGATGAGTCATAGTGTTTGGATAGGGTATGCCGGATCAATAATCATACTCTTTATGATTCATTTTTCTTGTAGTTAAATGAGGGTAAATAATTTAACATTGAAATGTGTGATTGATTGTTGGTAGAAAAATTACAAATCTAGGGTTAGCGGACTCCTTGATCATCTTTTCATCATTGTTTAATTTTTCACTATTTTCCTTGTATAAGCTTTGTTTAGATTTCTTTATTCGTATTAGTGTAGTTATTATTTTTCATCGTAAACAAAGATCTCGCCTTTGGTACTTCCTTAGGTTCTTTTCATACTTCTAAAAATTAATTAAATTTCACGCTTCCCTGTGAGTTCAGCACCCTTAATTTCACCGTGTTTCAATAGATCTTGTGCACTTGAAAGGATACAATTTAAAAACGATCAAGTTTTTGGCACCATTGTCGGAGAAGCATCGAAATTTTATTAATTTTCATGAGTGTTTAGTTTTATTTTAAAAATAAATAAATAAATAAATTATTTTGCTCGAACTGTGGATTTTGTTCCCTGTTTTGCCAGTCAATTGATTGATTTATGATATTCAATCAATCGACTGGCACACAAAATCAAGGGTACTATTATATGCTCTGTGACTAGTCAATCGATCGATTTGTGAAAATCAAACGATTGACTGAGAAGCAAAAAGTTGCCAACTCTGTGCCAAATCAATCGTTTTTAGATTTTGAAATTTAAATTCAAAATTTTGAATTTTGAATTTTGAATTTTAAAATTTTGAATTTTGAAATTTGAAATTTTGATTTTGAATTTTAAATTTTAAATTTTAATTTTAATTTGAAATTAAAATTTGAATTTGAATTTTGAATTTTGAAATTCGAAATTTGAATTTAAAATTTAAAATTTAAAATTTTTTATTTTTTATTTTAATTTTGAATTTTGAATTCTAAATTTGAATTTTTAATTTTAAATTTGAATTTAAATTTTGAAATTTGAAAATTTTGAAATTTAAATTTTGATTTTGGTTTTGAATTGGTAAGATTTTATTTTCTTTCCTTCTTTTCTTGTGTAGGATTTGTAGGATTTTCTTTTTTTCCTTTCTTTTCTTTTGTAGGATCTTTTAGGTTTTTTAGGATTTTAAAGATCTTTTAGGATTTTTAGAATTTTTAGGATATGTAGGATTTTTTTTTAGTTTATTGCCTTTTTTGATTTTTAGGATTGGAAATATTTTATTTCTTTCCTTTCTTTTCTTTTGTAGGATTTTTGTTAGGATTTAGAGGATTTGTAGGTTTTCTTTTAGATTTTGAAATTTAAATTTTAAATTTTAAATTTTAATTTTAAATTTGAATTTGAATTTTGAATTTTGAATTTTAAATTTGAAATTTTGAAATTTGAATTTGAATTTGATATTCAAATTTTGAATTTGATTTTTAAATTTAAATTTTGAATTTGAATTTGAATTTTGAATTTGAATTTGAAATTCGAATTTTGAATATTTGAATTTTGAATTTGAATTTGATGTTTTGAATTTGAATTTGAAATTTGAAAATTTAAAATTTGATTTTGAATTTTTAAAATTTTGGATTTTTAGATTTATAGGTTTTTAAAAGTTTTTTACCTTTTACTTAATTTTTTATTAGTAATTTTCTAATTATAGTTTACTTGTTGCCAGATTTGGAGATCGAGGTTCGAATCTACTAAAGCTTCGAATGGGACACCAGCGAGAGGCCAAGGTACGCACCTTTGTTTCTAAATTTTGTTAGGTTTTTGTAGTTATATTTTTATTTTTTAGTTTTTGATTATGTGAGATGAAGTTTCCTACAAATTCGATGCCCCCATCTTTTGATGAGTTTAACTATGAGACTCCATTCCCAAATTTGGAAGAATATGAGGAGAATGATTGTCATTGGTGGGAACCAAATTAGCGTTGTGAATTAAATCATCCTTATATGCAAAAATTCTCAGACCAATCTTAGTTTGACCCACAATATTCACATTCCCCATGGGGGGAGAATGATCAAAATTGGTGGGAACCAAATCAGGGTTATGAATTAAATCAGCCTTATGTGCAAAATTTCTCAGACCAACCTCAGTTTGACCCACAATATTCACAATCCCCATGGGATGAATATGGGGAGAATGATCCTAATTGGTGGGAACCAGATCAAGGTTGTGAATTAAATCAGCTTTCTATGCGAAATTTTTTTGACCAACTTTAGTTTAGCCCACAATATTCACAATCCTCATGGATTTCTGATTTAGTACGGAATTTGATAATTGAGGTGATAGAACTCCGCGCCCAATCGGCCAATTATTATAAATTATATATCCAGTCTCAGGTGAAAGTTCACCATCTAAGGAGGCAGTGGGCCGATATTGCGGATATCTATTTAAATTATATTCTACAAGAACAATGGAGTTCTGATTTAAAAGACCGAAGTTTAACTATGATAAAACAATTCCTCTCCCAATCGGTCAACTATTTTGGATTATATAACCATTCTCTTAAGGAACTTGAGCATCAAATATAACCTCGCAAGACCTGATTTGGGAAGAAGAAACTACCCCCGCCCATGAGCCTGAAGATGAGACTATGACCTTTTGGGGCGGGCATGGGAAAGATTTCAAGGAAGACATGGTTGGCCCACATAACATTGAAACACCGGCGGATAGCCAACCTATTTGTGTTACTCTTCTAATACCAAAAGAACAATTGCATGAGGAGGACACAATTCCTTATTTTACATCGATTGAGCAGTCGAGCATTAATATGAGGCACCTTATGTGCCTAGCGATCCATTTTTATAATGCATCAATGAACCCACAAGTTGATTGATTTTAAATAATAATTTATTCGGTGCTCTCAAATTGCCAACTCGTGCTAGAACCGAATATTCATGGTTTACAGGGTGGATAGGTTTGTTGAAAATCTACCCACCAAAAGTCTCAAGCCTCTAATTTATAGAAAGGATAGTCAAAACATGCTAGATGAACGGCTCTTTCTTGTTCCTATCGTAGTTTGAGGGTGGTCCGGCTGAAGACCATAAAACAAAATCTTAGCGCTTCTTGAGAGGCAACCCAAGCCCCTTGTACGTTATTGATTTAGGGATTTTAATAGATTTAATTAGTATGATTTTGACGGTTTAAAAAAAATAAATAAAAATTGACTGTCCTATTGTTGTTTAAATGTTTACAGTTTTGTGTAATGAGGACATAGCACCACTTAGGTTTGGGGGTGGTGTGCTCAAATGCATGGTTCATGATTTTGCATTATACATTTAACAACAGTTTACATGCACCCTCAATACCATGTTAAAAAAAAAAAAAAACCATCATTGTTTATTTTTGGCGTAGTTTTTAAACTGTAGTCGTTGATCCATGAAAATTTTAATTTTTAAATATTCATGTCATGGTAAAACTGCTGTTGTTTAGGATAATTAACTCAATTATGAATATTTAAAGATTAATTTGAAATTTATACTTAGAAAAAATTTTGCACCTTCGTCACGTAGAGGTTCGGAAATCAAAAGTTTGTCCAAATTTAGAATTTTAGGATCCTAAGAAAGACTAAACCCCGTGAGCTTTAGAACTTTTTTCTCGTTCTTGATGAGTGCTAAAATAAATTGGGAGTATCTTTGAAATTCGTGCTTAATTGTTGAAATCTCATACAATTTTTATTTTGCATGCTTTATATCATTGTACTAGAACTCACTGTATTTAAACTCAAGACAAATAGGCATCATTACCATCATGAAAGGAAATGATGAAAGGCCATCTTTGACTCATTTGTGCCCAAAATGCCCCACCTTATATTGATTTATCTTTTTGCACCCCCTTTGAGTCTTGATTACAAAATTTTGCCCTAAATATTTCGTGTTAAGTTATATTAACCATACCCCACACCAATTTGAAAAAAAAATACCAAACTTTACCTTTCAATCTCTGAAAAATTGAAAAAGAAGGATGAGAACAAGAGAGAAAGTGGAGAGTCATAGCAATAATACTTGCAAGGAACATAGGATAGAAAAATATGTGAAAAAAAGGGGAGAGAAAAAGAAAAAAATATATCTTTGTGCAAGAGGTAGAGAAATGAGAAATATGTGAAAAACAGAAGGTGGTGTTAAAAAGAAAAAAAAAAAAAAGGAATGAAAAGAAGGAGAAAAGTTGATAAAAAGAAAAAGGGAAATTTTGAAAAATCGAAGAAAGAAAGTGTGCAAAGTTAGAAAATCAATGTAACGTCCCGAAAATTCTGAGCTTAAATAGTACACCTCGGGAAGCGGACCGACTGGTCACATCTTTGATCGGGTCAACATTGACTTGGTTGACTTAGTAGATCATATGTGAGATGAAGTGTATGATAGAAACCACTAAGTTGAACTATGTATTCATATGTATACACGCACGCACATTAGTTAGCTATATGAGTTTAACACCTAATGTAAAATTTAGGTTATAAAGAAAAAGGAGAAGAGAATTTATTTCTCTTTGATAAGGTTGTTAAGAAGAGTAAAGAGAGAGAGGGAATTGTTGTGAAATCTAGGATGGGTATATTAAATGTGAGGGATTGATTTATGATCGAAAGGCTAGCGGATCGAGCTCGGTATCGAGGTGAAATTAGAGATTTGGGTTGTGAAACCCTAGTGAGCTATAGCTTGGGATCAAGGGATCCAACCGATAGAAAAGGTAAGTCAATTATTTAAAACTAGTTTAGATGCTAGATTATAAATTTGAGTGATTTAGTTTAAGATATATGATGAATGGTGTGGATGATGAGGAGGTGGGATCTAGATGATAGAACACAATCAGATATGGAAATGGGCAAAATCAATCGAACGAAATTAGAATTCATTCAATCGATTTTGACCAATGAAGAGAGAGGTGAAATAAGGGATCTGAGGAAATCGTTCAATCAATTTCTTAAATCGTTCAATCAATTTGTGAACCTGTGTGAACGATTTAAAATCGTTCAATCGGTTTACTAGGGGACAAAAGTAAGATAAAATGGATTTATGAGGAAATTGATTGAATGAAATAAAATCGTTCGATTGATTTTGGATTTCGTTCGATCAAATTTTCAAATCGTTCAATCGATTTGGACAAATTTAGGCTTTTATGGGGTTTTTCATTCGAGCTGTTCATATGTTGGGGTTAGGCTTCTAACCCAATGTTTTTACACTTATATTGATGAGTTATATATGTTTGGCCAGGTCTAGTTATGCTGAACATAGTGATGGTTGAGTACGGCTCGGATTGAAGGATCCGTGGATTGTAATCACGTGTGAGGTAGGAGAATGTCTAAACTTGTACCCTTAATTACGAGAACATGTACGTAGTGATAGTGTATGAATGTATGTTTCTTAAAAGCTGAGTTGAGATTAAAACATGTTTTTCCTTAAAAGCTAAGTAGCATGTTTTTCTTTAAAGCTAAGTTGAAAATGTAAAATGCTAAGAGTAGTGTTTGGAAGAAATGGTGTATGGGCATACACAGATAAATGAGAAAAATTAACAAGTAAAAGAGTTAAACCATCCTAGGGATGCATATGTGTTATGGGCATGTAAATGATGCATCAGAAGGTGTGACATCCCAGGGATGTATGGTGGATGTAAAGATCCACGAAATGGAAGGTCCATGAATGGGATAGAACAGGCTGAGAAATTACTATGTATGTAGCACAATTTACATGGTGAATAACTATATGTAGTGCACAATTGATTTAAAGTTTGTAGAATACCCCACCGACACGGCGGTATACCCGTGACTGACTCGGCAGGATATCCGTGACCGGTACGACGGCCAATCCGTATACCAGTAGACATCCCAGGGATGTATAGTAGCTATGTGCCCATCGCCTATTAGAAAGGGACGTGGATTGGTTTACATAAAAAATAGTTTGATTAGATGACGATGGAGGGTATTCCATCGGGGCTCAATGGTATATTGCACGGGAATTATTTAAGTTAATCATTTTAAGTCATGAGACTAGCCTTGTTGCAATCATCAGAACTAGTAAACATCAGATATCATGGGTAGAGTAGCAAATGCAGTCAGTTTATTTTTCTTGCATCTCAAACTATTTTAAATAAATTTACGTTGATGAATTCATTCCTTATTCCTGTCATGATATATGTGAGTGAGAAAGATGCACTTGTTCAGACATTGTCCCTATTAAGCTAGGATGTAACTCACCCTTTGACTATACGTCACTGGTGCAGAGTTAAGACCGGCTTCTGAAGAGGTTGATCCCGAGGACTCAAGAGTATATTCCAAGAGAGAGAGGAGTCTGAGTCCCCTCTTGAGAGGTTCTGTTAGAAGACCCTCTCCGTACTTTGATATTTTGAGAGAGATATTTACGGCTTGGTACGTCCAGCCATGTTTTGTAAGGATAAGGTTATATGTAATATTCTTTTGTCGAACCATCTAAAGTGACCGTAGTTACGGCACTGATAGTTCGTGTTGATTCTCTTACCCATGCAGAAGCATGGGATTAGAACGATCTTTTGAGTACTTATTTTGGTGTTAAATAGTAGAACTGGAGAGTTATTCTGCTTTAGTTTTGTCTATGCTTTTACTATGGTTGTGGGATTGTACCAAGTGTTCCGCCTATGTATCTGGGACACGACCTCAAGGGTCGTGTTGATGGCATGGGTTTCGAGGTGTCAAAATCCAGGCTGTCACAGTTGGTATCAAAGTAGTTTCTTTAGAATTTTTGACAAGTCATGGATTTTGTCAGAGTGAAGGGATCTACTGCTAATGAAACTTTGGTTTCATGTGCAGAGCGTGATGTCTTCTAGGAGAAGGGGTCGACCTAGAGGTAGCCAGAATAGGAACCAGAGAGGTGAAGAGGAGTTTCGAGCATGGTTTAGTAGAGACCAAAGAGATCCTTATGAAAGGGAGGATCGGAGGGGTGATGCGACTGATCGTATCGCATTAGCCATGGAGGCTATGGCCGCTGCGATGGCCCAACAGACGCAGCAGACTGCATTACTGGCTGAGCAAACGGCATTGTTGGCGGCTAATAACGTCACTAGTCATCAGCCGCCACCACCACCTCCTCCGGCATTGTTGCCCTCTTCATTCATAGATTTTAGGAGATTGAGACCTCCTAGCTTCTACGGGCAGACGAACCCATTGGAAGCCGAAAAATGGTTGAACCAGATGGAAAAGCTTCTGGATAGGTTGCAGAGTACAGAGGATGAGAAGGTAGGTTGGGCCTCCTTCCAGCTTGAGGGCGATGCTTATCCCTGGTGGAAGTCGGTATTAAGAAAAAGAGAGATTGAGAGCCCTCATCGCCTATGGACTTGGGCAGAGTTTGTCAGAGAGTTTAATCAGAAATACTTTCCCAAACAGGTGAGAGTTTAAATGAGAAGAGAGTTTGTAAATCTTCAACAAGGGAGCCTGACTGTGAGAGAATATGGCATGGAGTTTACACGTCTGTCACGATTCGCGCCTGAGTTAGTATCCACAGAAATTATGAAGGCTGCCAAGTTTGAGGAAGGTTTGAGACCCAATGTCCATGAGTGAGTATCGATCTTTGAGCTTGAAAACTATGCGGATGTGATGGGAAAAGCGATAGTGGTTGTTGGTTGGTATTTAGACTGCTGCTATTTTATTAAGAATAGTGGAGTAGAATAAATCCAGAGTGGAGATGTGGAGATGGGTCATTACAGCAAGTCTAAAACACACACAGTCCTGCAAGATACAGGGTCCATTGTAGTAAGTTTTGATAAGTAAGAGTTTGTCTCACAGAGAAATTGATTAAGAACCCAAAATGGGCTATAATAGTAGGCCTCTAGATCTGGCTACAGATCTGACAATCCTAAAGAAAGAGAGTTGGGTGTCATGATTATACTAAATTAATCTTAAAAACAGAGAAATAAAATGTAGCCCTATCTTAAAGAAAGGGTTAAGAGGAAGATGGTGGTAGTGTGTGCCAAAATAAAATATAAAAATTATGAGAAGTAAGCAGGTCAAGCTAGAGTTAAAGCAGTGATGTAACTCAGATTTAGTCAGTCTCTGTAGTGTTCCTTGCTGAGACGCTATTAAAAGCCTCAACAAGGTAAAAATATCTGGTTTAACTCATGCCATTTGGGACGCTCTTAGGGCTATACTCTGTCCACTCTAATGGTCACAGGGTATCCGATAGGGTCTGTCAAATCCTATTGGTTAAAACAGACATTGCCAATCTAACCTAGGGGAGTGGGCTGATCATTCCCCCAGCCACTGGGCAAGATCCAGCCATGAATGCTAATGCGGCACTATGTAATGCCAGTGCTACAAGCTCCCCAGATTTGCACACAGACCTGGCTGATATCCATAGGTATTCCAACCCATAAGATCCAAAGTGCTTTGCTAAGGCCAACTGCTCACTAGTGCCTATAAAAAGGACCATGCAGCAAGTTGAATAAGGCTTTAGATTCAGCTGGTTATTGCTACAAATGGCCTACAATGACTCAGTCTCAAGCTGCAATTACTACAAAGAGATCATATCTAACATCTAATGTCGGCTAGGTAAAATAGAGGGGAGCCAATTCCTATACAAACCTCCTCACAAGGCTCTAGAAGCTCATGTGTAGGGGAGAAGAATCCTTCTCAAACATCTGAATGGGCACAACCTTAGGGCTATACTCTGTCCACTTGAATGGTCATAGGGTATCCCATTGGTCTGTCCATCCCACAGAGGCTTGAGAAAGGATATGAAAACTGCTGCAACCACTGTAGTCCACAGGCCTCCGAGCTCTCGGGATCTTGCTATAGATCCAGTATTGCTTTCCATGGGGCTATCAAACCAAGAGAAATCAGATGGTAAATAATAGACCTACTAGAAACTAAATGTGCTAGTCTCAAATACATGGATACTATAGACATCTAAAGAAACCATTAGATCTTTAGATTCAATTAGGCATTAAAACAGTAATCCATTGATGAACATAAAACTTAAAATGAACTGTCTCCAGCCTGCAGCCTGTACACAACTGCTCATCTAAAAATCCTAATGTATGCCAAAAATCTATTACAAATTGAAAATAAAACTAAACCTAGCTGCTTACAGGGGGGTTAGCCAGCAAGTGCTGGACTAAGAGAGAAGAAAAATAAGAAAAAGAGATGATCAAACCCTAACCCTAGCTTGCTGGAGTTCCCAGTGGATAGAGGATGAAGGAAAGATAAAAATAATAAACTCTAAGTACAACTTATATACTTTATCAAAATAGCCTTGGCTCTAAAGATATTAACCCTAATTTTTCTAGTAGGCGGGCACTGTTTCAACCCTTGGATGCCTGAAGCTATGCACCTCGAAATCCACACCTCGAGAAGTGTGCCCTAGCCTTGGGAAATTCCTAAAAAGTCCTTTAGTTAAAACAGAGAAGTGGAGAGCCTAAGCTTCGCGAGGCTGGTATCTGCTTTTAGCTCATTCTCACAGTTGCTTTGCCTTCGCGGAGTTGCCTTTGGCTAGTGGGAAGTGTTTGCTCGTGCGTTAGATATTCATTTGATCATGCAGTTCGCTGGCGTTACAATGTTGTCGCGGAGATGGTCTGAAGAGCCAGGATTTCTTGCTCAGTTGAGCTTCAGAAGCTCTCTCTCGCTAAGTACTCACGCAGTCATGCTCTTGCGCTCGCATAGTCAATGGTAAGGCTTTAGAGTGCGTGAGATCTGCGAGAAGGGAATTCTGGGCATCTCTCTCTCCCAGGGCTATGCAAGAACTCCACGAGGTGACATTTTGTTCAGTGTACATATGGACACGAGCAATCCACATTTTTAACTTCATATTCTGATAGAATAATCTCACTATCCTTGGGAAAACCAGCTGCATTAGGGGCCTCAACAGGGGAAGCAGAGATGCATTGGTCAGATACTCAATGGAGGCAAAGGTCTTTGCTCAAAGTAGGCTTTATTAAAAATGGTTTCAGCCTCTAGCGGAATTGCCGACACAAACTCAGAAGGGACCCTGAGATATTCAGTATTCTCTTCCTCCACAACCTCAGGGGCCACAGTCTTGCCCTTCATCTATTTCTTCTTTGATGTTTTAGGGCTCTCAGCAGGTGGGTGCTCTCTGGCACTCTTCTTTGGGGGAGATTTCTTCTTTTCCTTGAAAATTGTGGGGTTAGCACCAGGTGAGGGCACCGCAAAGGTCTCCAATGTGGAAGCCTCTGCAATCCTTATGGATTTTCTAGTTGCCACAGGGCTGCCACTAGGAGCAGGGTAGCATAGCTGCCAATGTATCGATGAATTTTGAACTCTTGGCCATGGGTGCTCAAAAATTTTAAAATGAGGGTTCACAAATCTCAAAAAATGCAGAACGCAATGAGTAAACACCGAAACACTAAATTTTGGCCCTACTCTTCTCTGAAGATCAAATCAATCATAACACAAAGAGGAAATGGAGATCGTACCATTTAAGAGCTAGGGTTCCACCTCAACGTGTTCATAGCGGCTCAAATCCCCTCAAACCTTGTTCAAAGAGACCGGAAGGTGCTAGGGAACAAAATGGTAAGAGGAAAAAGCTTAAGGTGGAGTGGCTTAAGGGGTAGAGAAGAAAGAAAAAATTGGGAGCTCTGGTTGAGTGCGCCGGAAACTAGGGAAAATAGATGAAATGAAGAAAATGAGGGATTTCGCTGAGGTTATAGAGCAAATCCCACGGTTCACGCAGTTGGCAATAGGTGCTCGCGGAGTAGGATTTTTGCGCAGTTGGCTTTTAAGTTTGTGAGATGTTCTGTGCATTGAAGGGCAAACTGCCTCACATTGAGAATTGCGGAGCTGACTCAGTGGTGCTAGTGCATGAGGCTCTGTGCTGCTTCAGAGAGTTACCTCGTGCAAAATAGCACTAAAGTCATGCTTCACATACAGATTTGGTTCGCGGAGCAGAAGTAGCTCCGTGAGGTAATTTTTTACAGC
The DNA here is from genome assembly GCA_021018995.1 of Chloranthus sessilifolius. Classification (NCBI taxonomy): domain Eukaryota; kingdom Viridiplantae; phylum Streptophyta; class Magnoliopsida; order Chloranthales; family Chloranthaceae; genus Chloranthus; species Chloranthus sessilifolius. Next base: position 101,476,245 of record CM037586.1, read on the forward strand.
CTTTGCTCATGCTTTTAGCACGCGAGGAAGCCCAGTGGTGGCTCGCACAGCAACTTTAAGCTTTCTTTAGCTCAGCGAGGTAGCATTTCTTCTCAATCTTTACCCTGTTAGCTCAGTGCAGCACATTGGTTAGTGCATCCATGCTGTTGTGTACCCAACCACTGTGCATGGGCACCAAACCTCAGACAAGTGATTCACTTCAATCATGAAACACATATGCCCATTTAAATCGACAAATTCATCAACATTGCAGGATTCTAAAGATAGTTTTTCAGATCAAGTTCAATGCAATTATGATGAGAGCACCTCAACCAATCATCCACAATCATGAACAACAAATTCCAATGACAAAAATGCACAAGTATCCAACACAAAATTCAAAAATAAACAGATAAAGTAAGACAAGCAAATCATCATAACACTAAAAACACCACTAACGGAATTCTATAGAACACAAATCAAAATATAATTTTCATGCATATGGTACACTTATTACCAATGTTTGGATCACTGAGCACTAGCTTCCTCCTGAGTAGAGGATGCATCACCAATCATATACTGACCTTTCGGATTTGTCAGAGGTTGACTAGGCAATTTTCCTTCTTCCCTCCTATTCAGAGTATTACAAATCTGTCCCAGTTGGTCCTCAATCTTCTTGATGCTCTGTCCATGAGAATTGACAGTTTGCACCAAGCTCCCCAAATTCTGTATTGAAGCCAGCATCTATTCTTCAAATGAAGAGGATATGGGCTATTGTGGGGGCAGGGCCAACTGGTTAGATTGTGGGGTAGGTAACAGAAAATTTTACCTTGGTGGGTAACCTTGATTATACTAGTGCTGGGGTCTGTAAGGAGCTACCATTTGCTACTACTGGGACTAAGGATAAGAATCTTGTCTCCACCTCAAATTTTGTTGGTTCCTCCAAGAATACCGAGCAGGCTACTGCCTAAAAGTTTGAGCAGCATTGGCATGCTCCATAACAAAATCAGGAAATTAGTTGGCAGATGGACAATCTTCAATAGAATGTGTGGGAGATTGGCATATCAGGCATACCTCCTCCACCTGTGCAACCATTCGGGGCTGCATGACATTCATCAATTTGTCAAACTTCAAGCTTAGGTTGTCCACCTTCCTCTCCCGATCACCTTACACCTTCACTTCATATATTCCACCTCTAGGGGTGGCCTCTTTCACCATCTTAGCTGGAATCTGACTGTTATTGCGTGACAGACTCCTGCTGTATGAAAATTTCCCCTATTATGTCAAACAACTCCCATGCTTCCTCAGCTGTCTTGTGGAGGTAGCTACCACCACAGGAAGCATCCACCATATCCCTGCTTTTGGCATTAATTCCTTGATAAAATAGTTGAACAAGTTGCCACATTGGGATTTGGTGGTGGGGGCATTGTTTTAACATCTCCTGGAATCTTTTCCAAGCTTCATTAAAAGTCTCAATTGAGGACTGAGTGAATGAAAAAATATCCTCATCTGGCTTTTTTTATTCATGGGAAAAAATGTAGCCAGGAATTTGGTTTGAAGGTCACTCCATGACTGTATGCTGTGATAGCCACGTGTTGGCTTTGTCCTTTAGTGAGAAAGGAAAAAAGCCTCAATTTAGTGGCCTCAGGCCAAGCCAGCAATGTTGAAGGTAGTGCAAAGTGCTAAAAACTGGTCAATAGGCTTGTAGGGATCTTCTTTACTCAGCCCATGAAATAAAGACAGCATACTGATGATGGAGGATTTAATTTCATAGTTCCTCTCAACAGAGGGAAACTGAATGCAGAAGGGGGAGGTGTACTCCCCAGGTGCATTGTATTCTTTTAATGTCCTCTGCCTCTCAGCCATGATAGCTGGTTCAGTTTCAATAGCAGGGCCCTGTGGTGTGTGTCTAGGTCTAAGAACCCTTTCAACCTCTGGATTTGGAAGTTCTAGCTCAGGGTTTAAAGACCTTCTATCATGCATATACCCACACCCACAGTAAGTACAGAAAATGCTCACAAGCACACACAAAGAATATTTCAAACAAAAATTAGCAGCTACACAGATTTACACTAAACAAATAAAGGGAAGCAAGTATAAATAGACTGAGCCTTAGGGGGAAGGAAGTGCAAACAGAGCTAGCTACACTCCAGCTGCAACTTTAGCTTCTCCCTTCTTCTGCTGTCCATTTCTATAAAATTTCATAAAGAATCAGTAGTACTTTTATTCTAGATTAGTCACAGCTACAAAGAATTGGTTAGTCTAAATTATAATATAACTCAGGCTTACTAAAAAGATCAATATCCCCGGCAGCGACGCCAAAAGCTTATTGGTCAGTATTCAGACTGCTGCTATTTTATTAAGAACAGTGGAGTAGAATAAATCCAGAGTGGAGATGTGATGTGTCATTACAGCAAGTCTAAAACACACAGTCCTGCAAGATACAGGGTCCATTGTAGCAAGTTTTAATAAGTAAGAGTTTATCCCACAGAATCCAAAATGGGCTATAATAGTAGACCTCCAAATCTGGCTATAGATCTGACAATCCTAAAGAAAGGGAGTTGGGTGTCACGACTACACTAAATTAATCCTAAAAATAGAGAAATAAAATATAGCCCTATCCTGAAGAAAGGGTTAGGAGGAAGATGGTGGTAGTGTGTGCCAAAATAAAATACAAAAATTATGAGAAGTAAGCAGGTCAAGCTAGAGTTAAAGCAGTGATGTAACTCAGATTTAGTCAGTCTCTACAGTGTTCCTTGCTGAGATGCTATTAAAAGCCTCAATAAGGTAAAAATATCTGATTTAACCCATGCCATTCGGGGCGCTCTTCGGGCTGTACTCTGTCCACTCTAATGGTCACAGGGTATCCGATAGAGTCTGTCAAATCCCATTGGTTAAAACAGACATTGCCAATCTAACCCAGGGGAGTGGGCTGATCATTCTCCCAGCCACTGGGCCAGATCTAACCATGAATGCTATTGCAATACTATGTAATGCCAGTACTACAAGCTCCCCATATCTGTGCATAGACCTGGCTGACTTCCATAGGTATTCCAACCCATAAGATCCTAAGTGCTTTGCTAAGGCCAACTGCTCACTAGTGCCCACAAAAAGGACCATGCAACAGATCGAATAAGGCTTTTGATTCAGTTGGTCATTGTTATAAACGGCCTACAATGACTCGGCCTCAACCTGCAATTACTATAAAGAGATCAGATATAACATTTGATGTCGGCTAGGTAAAGCAGAGGGGAGCCAGTTTCTGTACAAACCTCCTCACAAGGCTCTAGAATCTCATTTGTAGGGGAGAAGAATCCTTCTCAAACATGTGAATGGACACAACCTTAAGGCTATACTCTATCCACTTAAATGGTCACAGGGTATCCCATTGGTATGTCCATCCAACAGAGGCCTGAGAAAGAACATGAAAACTGCTGCAACCACGATGGTCCACAGGCCTCCGAGCTCCCTGGACTCGCTACAGATCCAGTGTTACTTTCCATGGGGTTATCAAACCAAGGAAAATTAGATGATAAATAATAGACCTACTAGAAACTGAATGGGCTAGTCTCAAATACATGGATCCTAAATCCCAATGTACACCAAAAAGCTTAAAATGAACACAAAACTTAAAATGAACTTTCTTCAGGCCGCACCCTGTACACAACTACTCATCCAAAAATCCCAATGTATACCAAAAAGCTATTACAAACTGAAAATAAAACTAAACCTAGTTGCTTACAGGGAGGTTAGCCAGTAAGTGATGGGGTAAGAGAGAAGAAAAATAAGAAAAAGAGATGATCAAACCCTAACCCTAGCCTCCTGGAGTTCTCAGCCGACAGAGGATGAAGGAAAGATAAAAATAATAAACTCTAAATACAATTTATATACTCTGTCAAAATGGCCTTGGCTCTAAAGAGATTAACCCTAATTTTTCCAGCAGGCGTGGCACTGTTTCAACCCTTGGATGCCTGGAGATATGCGCCTCAAAATCTGCACCTCAGGAAGTGTGCCATAGCCTTAGGAAATTCCTAAAAAGTCCTTCAGTTAAAACTGAGAAGTGGAGAGCCCGAGCTTCGCGAGGCTGGTATCTGCTTTTAGCTCATTCGCACAGCTGCTTTGCCTTCACGGATTTGCCTTTGGCTGGTAGGAAGTGCTTGCTCACACGTTAGCTATTCATTTGATCGCGTAGTCACTGACACTATAATGCTGTCACAGAGATGATCTGGAGCACCAGGATTTCTCGTTTAGTTGAGCTTCAGAAGCTCTCTCTCGCTAAGTACTCGCGTAGTCAATGGTAAGGCTTTAGAGTGCGTGAGATCTGCACAAAGAGAATTCTGGGCATCTCTCTCCTCCAAGGCTATGCGAGAACTCTGTGAGGTGACATTTTGTTCAGTGTACATATGGACTCACTGTGTTCTTCGTGCGACTGCTTTGAGGCTTGATCTCCGCGAGAGCTTCGCGACCACAGATTCTGGGGACTTTAACCTGCGTGATCTTTGTGAGGTCATTTCAGCTGTCCTTTTGACTGTGTGGCGTATTTGCGTGAGGGTCTCTTCCATTGCATCTTTACCTTTGCAAGGAAGCTCCTCAACTCTGCGAGGTCTATCTTTTGCTACTCTGGTGCATTGCACTTGCTGCTGTCGCAGTCTCCTCCTTTCTCAGCTAACTTCATTCATCTGCTAGACTTTGGTAAATGGTGATCAACAATAATGAGTCACCATGGTGAGCACTACTAAGGTGTACCATTAGGCTTTGTCTCAGCTATCATCTTTGCGTGTATTTTCTCTCTTTTGGGCCAAAAAGCAAGGAGTTTATATTAAGTTGCACATTTTATTGCTAACTACAAAACACACTTAACAAATGGTTATTAGTCTGCTTCAAGGTCTAACAAATGCTAAGTTAAGAGGTGAAAAGTGATACTTTTCAATGAATAAGTGGCTGAGAGGGATATTAGTAATATGTACAAGCGGAGGGAGCAACAAGATAAAGGTAGAACCTTTCAAGGGAGAACGAGTGAGTATGACTCTGTGTTAAGTAGTAAAAAATGCCAGTTTTCACCCCTTAACCTAACCTTTGATGGACTTGTGAGCACATTAATAAACCTCTATTGAGTCTGTTTTATAGATAGCAATAAAAGATAGGAAAAATGTTGAAAACCACTCAAGAATGCCACACAAAGAAGTCCATCTCTCAGCACAGTGCAGACCCAGCAATGGCACATAAGAGGGCTGCACACCATTGGGCCCTTGGAGCGTGTGGCTATAGCAGGGTAAGGCAAAGAAAGTGAAAATAGGTTGAAAACATCCTATCGAGAGGTCATCTGAAGACTTCGATAGGAGCTAAAAGCAAAGAAAGAAGGAATTTGTGCAGTTGGAAAGGTTTCGATAGGATATGAAGGCAGAAGAAGAATGGATTCATGTTGATTGAGGAGTTTGATAGGATCCAAGAACCTATTGAGCAGCTGAAAGAAAGGAAGGAACCATCCTATCAAAAGCCTGCCTGAGGTGTAAGAGGAACCTATCGAATGGTTTCCTGAACCTATCGAGATGGAGACTCGAGAGCGAAACCTATCAAAATGGTCCTCCAACCTATCGAAAAGCTTCCCCAACTTGTCAAATGCTCCAAGCAGAGGGCTGAGAATGCTGAAGCTTTAAGAGAATGCTCATCCTATCGGAACTTATCGAAGAGATCTGAGAACCTAGCGAAAGGACCAAAAAGCTCTATTTGAACCTATCAAAATCATGTGAAAAACTTCTCAGAAAATCAGTGATTCACACGCTGCAACTTGGTGACCTGCTGCACGCAAACTGAGGCATATTGGTGACTGGCATGACGATTCAAAAGATGCCCTAGGAAACTCTAACCAATCAACATGCTCTAACATAACTCTAACAAACTCTAAGGACCTTCTAGAAGGGAAGATTGGCAGGAAAAATAAGAGAGAAAGCCATATACCCAATTATAATTGGGGGAGATGGAGATTTGGATCAATTTTTGGAGATCTGAGCTTGCAGTGAAAGTCCATTTTCCCACTTTTAGCTCAACCATGGTTGGCTAATTCCATTGGAGCAGCGAAGAGAGAGGTTAGATCTATAATTGGATAAGGTTGAGAGTGTTATTGTAGGTTAATTGCTGCACAAACTACAGATTTGAGAGCATTTCATTGTAGAGCGAGTTTTATTGCAATGTAAATGTTGTTTCTATTGATTTAATTAGATTTATAATTCCTTTTGTTTCATTTGGTGCTCGATCGGATTTGTGTAGAGGAGTCTGTTGATCAGCTCACCCACTTAAGTGGTAGACCTCTTGGATACCATCTGATCTCCCTAGATCTAATATCCCTATAGTTTCTTATGTCTGTGACCTGGAAATTATAGCATCTGTAGTGGTTTTAATGCTCCGGTTGAAACCTTTGGTTTGGAGGAATTCCATAGGATGATCTGTGACCATTAAAGTGAACAGATCATAGCCTTAAGAGCAGTCCAATCTCTTGTTTCAATTGAATTCTTCTACCATAGACCTTTGGATCGGATGAAGTCTATAGGATGGTCTATGACCATTAAAGTGGACAGATCATAACCCTAAGATCAGTTAAATCCTTTGGTTTAGAGTGGAACCTTCTACCCTGCAGCTGTGCTTGCAGCCAGCTGAGGGATTTGTGTGCTTTGAAACCCCTGTAACATGATCAGCTCGACCTGATCACAGTGAAACCAATATCCAAGCTGCTCTTCTCCATTTTCTATTTTTAAACCTTCCATTTGCAAGATCTAGATCTCTGGACTCAATCTCAGTAGTTTACATTTCAAGTATAGTTTAGTTCACCCTATTTAACCTCTCCCCTTTTTCTTAGCTTCCTTAGCATTAGTTAAGGTGCCAGATCTCTTACAAATCTGGTGATTTACCATATTTTAAACTTACCTCCCTGTGGACATTCCCTTACTTATTAAAACTTGCTAGAAAGGACCCTGTATCTTGCAGGCCTAGGATATTCTAGATGTGCTGAATCCATCCCCTGTTTTACTATCATCATAAAATAAATCAGCACATTGAAATACCCCAACAAGTTTTTGGCGCCGCTGCCGGGGAGATGTTTTTAAAATTGGTAGATCTAAGTTTGATTTAGTTTAGACCATAGATCTGCAGTAGTTTGTTTGATTTTTTTTACTAACTCTGTTTGTAAGTTTTGTTGTTTTCCAGTATTCTATTTTTCTTTCATCAGATCTAAAGCTACTACGAAAGAGGAGCATTGTTCTGGAGGCTGCTCTTGAGCTTGCATCCCTCTACTCCCCTTCATTTGTTAGATCTGTTAATTTTTAGATTCAGTAGTCATTTGTTTTTGTTCGTGTTTGTTGTGTTTGAAGAATTGCTCTGCATTAGATCTTGAGTGGTGTATGTTTGGGAGAAGAACTCTCTAACCTCAGATTGTCCCTTTAAATCCAGAGGTTGAAAGGCTTTTTTGATCTAGACAAACTCCACTCACATCTGCTGTAGCTGAATTTCCATAAATGGGTGAGCAACAGTAGCCTAGAACTCTCAAGGAATTTAATGCACCAAAGGTTTATAATTCCCCCTTCTGCATTTTGTTCCCAGCTACTCAAGAAAATTATGAAATAAAGTCTTCCATAATCCAGATGCTACCCTCATTCCATGGTCTGACCAAAGAGGATCCTTATAAACACATTGATGAATTCTTAGGACTCTGCACCACTTTCAACATCACAGGTTTGGGGGAGGAAGCAACTAGGATGAGACTCTTTCCTTTTTCATTGAAGGATAGAGCCAGGACCTGGTTGTCAATGCTTTCATTCAACAGCATTCAGTCCTGGAGTGATCTTCAATGTCAGTTTTTGGCCAAATTCTTCCCCATGTCCAAAACAAGCCAGTTGAGGAAGGGTATCATCTCATTTGCCCAAGATCCAACTGAGGATTTTCACCAAGCTAGGGAGAGATTCAAGGAACTCCTAAAGAAATGCCCCCACCATCAAATCCCTGAATGGCAATTGGTTCAAAGTTTTTACCAAGGGATTGATTCGAAAAGCAGAGACATGGTAGATGCTTCTTGTGGTGGCACCTACCTCCATAAAATTGCTGAGGAGGCCTGGGTGTTGTTTGATATCATTAGTGAGAACTCCATGCAGAGGGAGACCTTATCTAGGGACCTAGATCCTCTTGGATTGGTGAAAGGAAATACCACCAGAGGGAAGATATATGAGGTAAATGTGCAAAGTGATTTGGAGAGGAAAGTGGATAGTCTGACACTGAAATTTGATAAGCTCATGGGAGCAATGCAGTCACCCATGGCTGCTAGGGTGGAGGAGGTATGTGCTATCTGCCAATCCCCTACCCACCCCATTGAAGAATGCCCATCAGCTGTCCAGCTTCCAGATTTTGTTACGGAGCATGTGACTGCCACTCAGTCCTATGGGCAACAACCTACTGCTGGGTATCAATGGAGGAACCACCCCATCTTAAGGTGGAGACAAGATGCATACCCAAACCAGCAGCAACAGCCACAGTAGTCTATGCCCTACAGAAATGCTCAACCTTACCACTAGAGTTATGTTCCCCAGTCTCATTACCAGAAGCCCATGACCCAGCCTGTGGGCCAGCCTGTGCAACAACCTGCACCCCCTCTAGCTGTGAGATCACCTTCTTTCGAGGAACAAGTTCTGGCCTCACTGCAGAACTTGGGTCCCTTAACTCAAACTGTGCACTCTCATAGCCAAAGCATCAAAAAGATAGAAGACCATCTTGGTCAGTTGTCTAATACATTGACTAAGAGACAAGAAGGGAGGCTGCCTAGCCAACAACTGGATAACCCAAGGAGACAGTATGTAGTTGGTGAAGTTTCCTCCACCTATGAGGAAGCCAAATCCATTACTACATTAAGAAGTGGAAGGCTAGTTGGTAACCAAGAAGCCAAATCCATCATTTTCTCTATTTTACCTTGCCCTTTATCGAAAGGGGAAGGTGCTTGCAATGCTTTAGGAAATGGCAAATGTGGGATTGCTCCCTTATTTGTAGCCTTAGCCAATTAGCCTATCGAATCATCCCTTTTGAAAGTTGTGTCAGCTAAGCTTTCGATAGGACGCATGAACCTATCGAAACCATCCAATGCATCCTATCGAAATTGTATTTCACCCCTTATATACCTTTCAATAGGTCATTTGTGCCTCACTCCCTACCCTCTGTAAAAACCCTAGCTCTCTTCCTCTCTCTTTCACCTCCCTCCTTCTCCACTAAATCCTCACAGAATCGTCAGCTATTCAGTCTGCCATTTTGTACGCGCATTGAGCTTGCGCAAAGGAGTGTTGTGCATCTGATTTTGGAGAAATTGGAGCTGTGTATTGCGATATCTGTTAAACCCTAAGAATTTTGGGGTAAGTTGCCTTCCCACCGCCAATTTGTTGTTGTTCTAATTGTTAACCTCTGAATTCCATTACAAGTTGGTGAGTGAACAATCCCTGAGAGTAAATGACTGAGCTTGAGGAAACCCTAGCAAACCTACTCCAGAGACCAGTTGCTTCTACCCCCAAATCTTCCAAGAAATTGAAGCCAGTTTCCAAACCACCTGTTAAGAGGAAGATCTCTAAAGAGACACCCATGAAGGTCCCTAAATCCAAGAAAGCAAAAGCTGTAGAAATTCATGAGCCTGTGGTGGAAACACCCTTAGAGAGAATTGATCCTACAGTAGAGCTTCTAGCTGGGTTAACTACCCCCAATGAGTTTATAGAAAATTTAAGTCTTGTCCCTGAGACAGATTTTGATCTGGCATATTTTGCCAACATTGGGGAGTGCTAGGGGACATTGGAATATTTAGAGAAAGAAGGATTATTGCCCCTGCTTTCACCCTTGAAGGAAAATGTGTACCCTAGGTTGGTGAAATTGTGGTACTAGAACCTGACAAAGAATTGTTGACAAAGAAGGTGGTGCCCGAAGCTGAGGATGTACTTGAAATCTTGATTGATGACTGGCAGCTGATTGTCGATTGTAGAGACATTGGGATGGCTTTGGGAGTCCCATATCAATTTGACTCCACCAGAGCTGAGGGAGCACCTATAGGGGCTACATTTAGGGAAATGGCTAAACAGCTTACGAACGGAATAGTGGGCTCTGGTGAATCCCTGATGAGAAGAGACCTCCATCCTATCCTAAGACCTAAGACTCATTGATACCATTTTGAGGAAAAATATCCATGTCACTAGCCACTTGCAAGAGAGAAGGGCCCCATTAGTGGATGCCCTATACTACTGTTCAAAGGGACAATTTGTGAATGCACCTAAGCTGATTTTTGAAACAATGGTGGACATCAATGACAAGGTGCTGAAGAGACAAGCTTTTGCTAAGGGAGGAGGTCTACCCTTCTGCAGACTCATCACATGTCTGCTCAAGACTAGAAAGTATGTGATCAAGAGAAATGAGCCAATGGAGAAGCTGACCATAAAAGTGTATGGAAAGCGGGAATGATCCACCAGTCTCACTTTGATTAAGAAGAGTAAGCCAGTTGGAATGGAGGAGGCTGAGAAGGCACCCACTACAGTGGCAGCAGATATTTTGGCCGAGATACCCTCATCCATCCCTCCCCCTACCATACCTGTCCCATTACCTACACCTCCACCCACGTTGCTTTCTCCTTTTGTATCAGTCCCTCTTCCAAAAGACCCCTTTCCACCCACCTCTGAAACAATTTTACCTTCACTCACCACTCAGGTTTTCCAACCTGAAGTCCTTGAACCTCCCACATTCTCTGAGCTTATCCCTACCATTTCTTCTCCACCCATTACCCAACCCATTTCTAATTTCCCCCCTCCACAACCCCCTCTACATACACAGGGTGTGGACCAGTTCACCACTACCGGGTTCGCTGCCCTCCTGACTTCAATTATGGAGGATGTTGCTCATGAATACACTCCGCTTCCTGACTCCCCACGCCCCACTCCTCCTCATTTCAACCATGCACCCTCCTCTCCTTTCCATCCCATTCCAACACCCGTTCCATCTACCCCCACCATGCCTGACACGTTCACCCAAATTCTCTCACTCCTACAGTCCATTCAATCTCAATTGACCATAAACACTGACAACCAAACCCTCATGTGCGCCTGCCTCCAATCAATTCAATCCACCCTTACCCCATCCTCTCCAACTCCTCAACCCCCTCCCACCTCTCCTCTTTCACCTATCCACGTACCCATACATTTATCTCCTCCTCATTCACCCATAGCTTCACCACCCCTGGCTGTTGCCCAAGCTGAGGAGGTAGCAGCCCCATCTCTCCCCACACCTTCATCTGTTCTCCCTTCATCACCATCTATAATTGCTTTTGCAGTGGCTGAATCACCCATCACCTACTCCCCCCCTCCCACTCCACCTATTTTCAAAGATGCCTCCACCCAAACTGATCCATGGGAGGATCTGGTTCTCTCCCCCCTCCTCTTCATCCACTACACCCCTATCCTTGCCCATTGTCCTTAGACAAAATATGTACATTCCCCCTTACCTCACCCTGCTGTATGCCATGAGGGACAACCCTTACATCCAAAGGGATGTCCTGAGAGGGATGGCTGCACTCCGAGCTTCCCTGTAAGCCCCTTATGAGGAGAGGATTTCCAACATAGTATTGGAGCACAAAATCAAGCTCTGAGATATCTCTCAAGGGTGGTACGAAATTCTGACTCGTTATAAGTCCGCAAAACAGTTGGTAGCTGCTGAGAGTCTAATTTCCAAATATGAGAGGAAGAATTCTGAGCTTCTCAAGAAGAAATTAGCCAATGCTTAGGAGATACTCAAGGCCACTAAGGAACTCTCTGATGCCAACCTGCTCTATGCCGCAAAACAAATTGACATATTGGAGAAAAAGGTTGCTTCCTTTACCTCTCAACCCTTTCAACCTACCCCTCTAGCTACCGTACCTCCTACTAAGCCTCCCTCCACTCACTCCTGTCCCCCTTCTACAACTCAACCTCCTCCTACCCCACATGTGGATGTTCACCCTCCTCCAGCCCAGGAACCTCCCCCTACTCAACCTGCCCCTCCAAAATCTAAAAGGGCCCCTACTAAGAAGAAAGTTACTGCCAAAAGATCCGCCCCCTCTGCTGCTTCTGTCAAGAAAGGAAAGAAGCCTGCTGCCTAGTCTAAAGAGGCTCACCCCACCAAGCCCCCAACCCAACCTGACGCCTCTTTAACCATACTCTCTAGGGAGGAAAGAAGGAAGGCTGTTGCGGCTCTCGGATTGGACCCCACTGCCCTTTTTCCTTCTGATTTAGATTCAGATTCTATTGCTGTTGTTGATCCAAAAGAAAACAACCCGCTGCCCAGTCTGAGGAGGCAACAAAGAACCCACAACAGAAAGCAAAATCTAAAGGATAGGCTCCTTTATCTAAGGATGAGCTAAAAAACTTGGCCGACCTCTATGGTTGGCCAGATGATGCATGTAAATAAATGTGGCAGTTTGTTGTTTTAGTTTCTTTCTAACTTATCACATGTATATATTTGCCATATTAATACAATTTTATCTTCATGTATTTTTGTTTTTTTTTTACTGTGTCAATATTTTCTTCCCATGCCTCTCTCTTGATTTCATTGTGTTAAACTGTGAGGACACAATTTAATTTAGGTTTGGGGGTATAGCAGGTATGCCAATGAAATGAGTTAATGATAGTGTAGCTAGGCTAAAAAGGAGTGTTTGGAATTAGTTAGAGTAAATTCTCACTTAATTTTTTTTGGAAAAGAGGAAATTAAAAAACTGTTGAAACTAAAATAATATGTAGTCCAAAAGGCTTCATGAGGCAAATGTCAACAATTTTCGAAAAATAATTTTGATGTGTAGTAAACCTGAAATGAGAGAAGATTGTGAAGATACACCCCTAAAAATTTGATGAAAGGCCATATACAATGAGATTTGGGCCTGAGAATTTTTCTTTGAAGAGTGTCTTGGCAAATTCTTCTACTCTAAGGACTGATTGAACTCAATTCTGCTCACTAGAAGTTAGGCAAATCCAAGTTGAAATAACTCGACAGCACTCATGACATGGAGGACATGAAATAAGGCCATCCCCTGGACAGTTTGAGCTTAAAGATCCTACCCTTTGAACTACCCTTGATACACCCACTTTTAGCATTAAAGATCCTAGTTTCTTTGATGGAAACCAGAAAATTCAAACCCACAAAACCCTTTTTACCTAATACAGCTTGTCCCTCACTCTGAGATTTCAGAAGGTAAAAGCTGGTGTGATTTTTGTTCCATACAGAGAAAAAGTCATTTGGTGGTGTTGTGGATTCAAAAAAAAAAAAAAGAAAAGGGATGAGAAAGAGAAGTCACTTCATTTGAAAATCTACAAGAAGATAAGAAGCTGAAATTCCAAAAAGAAAGTAAAGAGGTGCTAAAATGAAGAAGGTTGAGCTGCAAACCACCTCCTTACCTTTACTGACTTCTCAATTTGAACCCCTTTTACCCTTTCATTCTTTTACAAACCTCATCCCTAAGCCACATTACAACCGAATGAAAATACCTTATTGATCTGAAATAAATTGAGCTGTCATGTGGAGATAAGGATTTGTTTTAATCTATGGTGAAAAGAATTAGAAAATTTCAGGAATTAGAGCAATGCCTATGCTCATGCTTGCAGTCCTATTTGAGGGTTGTAACTGCTCTTGAGCTGCGTGAAATTCTACACCCTTCATTTTCTTTGTTGTGAGTGAACAGCCCTGGTGAGACTTGGGTCTGAAATTCAATGTGATGGGGGTAGTATCAAAATGAAATTCTCAAGTGAAAGGTGAGCCATGCATTAATTTTTAGGAGAAATGCCTTGACATGAGCTGAGTGATGGTAAAGGATCACAGCAGACTTTTAAGTTTTGAACTGATTTTTTTTTCTGTTGAAATTCCACTAATAAATTGAAAAGACATGGTGTGAATTTATTCTATTTACTGAAACTCTGTTTTAGCAGGATGCACTACTATTAACTAACTTTATGGGAGAAGTTTATGGGTACCTTCATTGAAAACCCTCAGGAGACTTCACTCCTCCACTAGGGATCACCTAAGGGTTTAAAAGGCTTGATGCACATGGTAAATGCATCCATGATCCCTACGAAAGTGGCATTTTTATTTCTCTTTAATTTTCCTTTGCTCAGGGACTAGAAAAGCTTAGGTTTGGGGGTGTGTTAAGTAGTGAAAAATGCCAATTTTCACCCCTTAACCTGACCTTTGATGGACATGTGAGCACATTAATAAACCTCTGTTGAGTTTGTTTTGTAGATAGCAATAAAAGATAGGAAAAATGCAAAAAATCACTCAAGAATGCCACACAAAGAAGTCCATCTCTCAGCACAGTACAGAACTAGTAATGGCACACAAGAGGGCTACACACCATTGGGCCCTTGGAGCGCGTGGCTACAATAGGGTAAGGCGAAGGAAGTGAAAACAGGCTGAAAACATCCTATCGAGAGGTCATCTGAAGTCTTCGATAGGAGCTGAAAGGAAAGAAAGGAGGAATTTGTGTAGTTGGAAAGGTTTCGATAGGATCTGAAGGCAGAAGAAGAATGGATTCGTATGGATTAGGAGTTCAATAGGATCCAAGAACCTATCGAGCAGTTGAAAGAAAGGAAGAAACCATCCTATCGAAAGCCTGCCTGAGGTGTAAGAGGAACCTATCGAATGGTTTCCTGAACCTATCGAGATGGAGACACGGGAGCGGAACCTATCGAAATGGTCCTCCAACCTATCGAAAAGCTTCCCCAACCTGTCGAATGCTCCAGGCAGAGGGCTGAGAATGCTGAAGCTTTAAGAGAAGGCTCATCCTATCGGAATCTATCGAAGAGATCTGAGAACCTAGCGAAAGGACCAAAAAGCTCCATTTTAACCTATCGAAATCATGTGAAGAACTTCTCAAAAAATTGGTGATTCACACGCTGCAACTTGGTGACTTGCTGCATGCAAACCGAGCCACATTGGTGACCGACACGACGATCTAAAAGATGCTCTAGGAACCCTAACCAACCCACGTGCTCTAACAGAACTCTAACAAACTCTAAGGACCTTTTAGAAGGGAAGATTGGCGAGAAAAATAAGAGAGAAAGCTATATATGGAGATCCCCAATTGCAATTGGGGGAGATGGAGAATTGGATCAATTTTTGGAGATCTGAGCTTGCAGTGAAAGTCCATTTTCCCACTTTTAGCTCAACCATGGTTGGCTAATTCCCTTGGAGCAGTGAAGAGAGAGGTTAGATCTATAATTGGGTAAGGTTGAGAGTGTTATTGTAGGTTAATTGCTGCACAAACTACATATCTGAGAGCATTTCATTGTAGAGCGAGTTTTATTGTAATGTAAATATTGTTTTTATTGATTTAATTAGATTTATAGTACCTTTTGTTTCATTTGGTGCTCAATCGAATTTGTGTAGAGGAGTCTGTTGATCAGCTCACCCACTTAAGTGGTAGACCTCTTGGATACCATCTGATCTCCCTAGATCTAATATCCCTATAGTTTCTTATGTCTGTGACCTGGAAATTATAGCATCTGTAGTGGTTTTAATGCTCCGGTTGAAACCTTTGGTTTGGAGGAATTCCATAGGATGATCTGTGACCATTAAAGTGGACAGATCATAGCCTTAAGAGCAGTCCAATCTCTTGTTTCAATTGAATTCTTCTACCATAGACCTTTGGATCGGATGAAGTCTATAGGATGGTCTGTGACCATTAAAGTGGACAGATCATAACCCTAAGATCAGTTAAATCCTTTGGTTTAGAGTGGAACCTTCTACCCTGCAGCTGTGCTTGCAGCCAGCTGAGGGATTTGTGTGCTTTGAAACCCCTGTAACATGATCAGCTCAACCTGATCACAGTGAAACCAATATCCAAGCTGCTCTTCTCCATTTTCTATTTTTAAACCTTCCATTTGCAAGATCTAGATCTCTGGACTCAATCTCAGTAGTTTACATTTCAAGTATAGTTTAGTTCAAGTGACAACCCTATTTAACCTCTCCCCTTTTTCTTAGCTTCCTTAGCATTAGTTAAGGTGCCAAATCTCTTACAAATCTGGTGATTTACCATATTTTAAACTTACCTCCCTGTGGACATTCCCTTACTTATTAAAACTTGCTACAAAGGACCCTGTATCTTGCAGGCCTAGGATATTCTAGATGTGCTGAATCCATCCCCTGTTTTACTATCATCACACAATAAATCAGCACATTGAAATACCCCAACACTCGGGGAATAAAAAGCCGAGGTTTACGGCACCAGCTCTGATCCCTAGGCAGATTGCTTACCCAAGTTATTCCAAGCCACCTATATCCACATTGGCTAGACCACAGGAGTGTCCGCTACTCAAGGCTTCTCACGAGCAGCCTTTTCTACACCAAATGAGACTTGTGCAAAGTGTGGCAAGTCTCACAGAATAGTTGATTGTAGATGAGGAATGAGGGGATGCTACAAATGTGGAAAGATCGGCCATATGATCCGGGAGTGTTCAAAGCTGAATAAGGGAAGAACGACTTCTGTTTCTGCACCAAGACCAATCCAAGTGAAGAAGTCGGTCGAACAAGGAAGGGGCTATGCAGTTACGACTCAGGACGCTCAGAATTCAAATGATATCATACAAGGTGAGCTTTATTTGGATAAATTTATACATTGTGTTAAGTGTATTGAAAATTTTGTTTTAAATAGAGAAGGTGCTTCTATCTAGGTTGTATTGTGAAAGTAATTGATCTTACATATTATATTTTGTTGTGCTGCATGAGTGAAATGCTCAAAGGTGTATGCTTTATAGGTACTTTGGAAGTATATGGGAAGGAGAGTTATGTAGCGTGCATGGCTAGAGCGTTGATAGATGCAAGGTCTACTCATTCCTTTGTCACTCCTTGATTCGTAAGGAAGATGAAAGTTAAGCCAGTAACTTTGGATTTTGTCTTGGTAGTGTCTATCTCGACTGGAAAATTGGTTGATACAAACTTAGTCTGCAAGTCAATGATAGTAGCCATTAGAGATGGGGACGTCTTTGAGCTACCAACAAATTTAATTATGTTGGACATATAGGGATTCGACGTGATCCTTGGCACGGACTGGTTGTCACAACATTGTGCAACAATCGATTGTAAGAACAAGGTTGTCATATGTAGGCCGAATAGGAGAAGATCATTCCGATTCAGAGGGGTGAGAACAAAGTTTCTGCCACTTGTGTCCACCATCAAAGCTGAACGTCTGATCAGAAATAATTGCAGTGGGTACTCGGCCTTTTTAAAAGATGACAAAGAAGGGAAGAACGTTATTTCTGAGATCGCAGTGGTAAGCGAGCTCGACGGCGTCTTTCCAGAAGAGTTACTAGGACTACCTCCGGATAGAGAGGTGGAGTTTGCTATCAACTTGAAACCTGGAACGGAGCAAGTTTCTAAGGCACCATATAGAATGGCTCCGACCGAGTTGAAGGAATTGAAAGAGTAGTTTCAAGAGCTCTTGGACAAGGGGTTTGTAAGACCGAGTGTGTCTCCTTGTGGAGCACCTGTCTTGTTTGTAAAGAAGAAGGATGGGTCAATGAGGTTGTGCATTGACTACCATCGGTTGAACAAACTCACTATAAAGAACAGGTATCTATTGTCGAGGATAGATGACTTGTTTGACCAGCTACACGGGGCAAGATATTTTTCTAAGATTGACTTACGATCTGGATATCATCAACTTAGGGTCAAGGCAGAGGATGCCTAAAAGACTGCTTTTAGGACGAGATACGGGCACTACATATTCTTAGTGATGCCATTTGGTTTGACGAATGCGCCGACATCATTTATGGATTTGATGAATCGGGTGTTTAAACCACACCTGGACCCTTGCATTGTAGTATTCATCGAGGATATCCTGATCTACTCCAAATCAAAGAAGGAACATGAAGAACACTTGAGAACCGCTCTACAAACTTTGCGTGAATACCAATTGTACGCAAGCTTAGTAAGTGCATGTTTTGGTTGGAGAAAGTTAGCTTTTTGGGACATGTTGTATCAAAGGAAGGTGTCACGGTGGATCCAGCTAAGATCAAGGCCGTAGTGCAATGGGAACAACCCAAGACAGTCACAAATATACGCAGTTTCCTTGGTTTAGCTGGGTATTATAGGCATTTTGTGGAGGGATTTTCAAAGATATCAGGTCCACTGACAAAGCTCACAAGGAAGGATGTTAGGTTCGAGTGGACCGACGCGTGTGAAGCAAGTTTCCAAGAACTTAAGAAGCGGCTTACTTCAGCTCCAGTACTTGCCATTCCTTTAGGTAGTGAAGGTTTTATGGTTTATAGCAATGCTTCTCATAACGGTTTAGGCTGTGTACTCAACCAGCACAAGAAAGTAATCGCTTATGGGTCGAGGCAGCTAAAAGACCATGAGAGAAATTACCCGACACATGACCTCGAGCTAGCAGCGGTCATATTCGCATTGAAGATCTAGAGATACTATTTATACGGGGAGACTTTTGAGATATTCACTGACCATAAGAGTCTCCGATATTTATTCACACAGAAAGAATTGAATATGAGGCAATAAAGGTGGATGGAGTTTCTCAAAGATTACGATTGCTCCATTCAATATCACCCAGGCAAGGCTAATGTAGTAGCAGATGCTTTGAGTCGTACAGGTTCGGCTCAGTTAGCTAGCCTTGTGATGGGAATGTATAGGTGGAAATTGTTTAAAGACTTGTCATTGTATGATGCGAGCATTGATGTACAATCTTCTGGGGCTCTTTTAGCCAATATTTCAGTGAGGCCGACAATTTTTGAACACATTCATGAGTTACAGATGAAAGACTCCGAGTTGGTCAAGATTCGATAGGAGGTGATTGAAGGCACCAAACCAGATTTCTCTATAAGGGAGGATGGCTCTTTGTTGTTCAGGGGACGCCTCTGTATTCCAAATGATGTCGGTCTATGGCAAACTATTTTAGATGAAGCCCACAAGTCTAAATACGTGATCCATCCTGGCAGCACCAAAATGTATCAAGATATGCGAAAGAGCTATTGGTGGCGAGGTCTGAAACGAGATGTAGCCGAGTACGTGCCAAGATGTTTGACATGTCAGCAGGTGAAGGTCGATCATAGACACCCTGTTGGGTTATTACAACCTCTACCCATACCAGAATGGAAATAAGAGTCAATCTCCATGGATTTCATAGTTGGGTTGTTGCGAACAGTAAAGAGGAATAACGCTATATGGGTTGTCGTAGATAGACTGATGAAGTCAACTCACTTCTTTCCCTACAACACGATGTACACGGCAGGAAGACTTGCGGAACTCTATATGATGGAGATCGTACGGTTGCTCGACATTCCAAGCAGTATTGTCTCTGATCGTGACCCATTGTATACTTTAAAATTTTGGCAGAAGTTTCAGGAAGGTATGGGCACTCGATTGGATTTTAGTTCGACGTTCCATCCGCAGACCGATGGACAAACAGAGCGAGTGAATCAAGTGATAGAGGATATGCTTAGGGCGTGTATGCTAGAGTTGCAAGGATCATGGGATCAACATCTACCATTGATCGAATTTGCATACAATAATAGTTTTGAAGCAAGCATCGGAATGACATCGTATGAAGCTCTCTATGGAAGGCGATGCAAATTGCCTATCAACTGGGAAGACATCGGAGAGAAGTTTGTATTGGGTTCAGAAATTCTTGAAGATAACACCATGGTTGTACGTATGATAAGAGCGAGGCTTAAATCGGCTCAGAGTAGGTAGAAGAGTTATGCAGATGTCAAAAGAACGAGCCTAGACTTTACCATTGGCAATCATTTTTTTGTGAAAATGTCACCCATGAGGGGTGTGATGAGGTTTGGAAAGAAGGGAAAGTTGAGTCCCCATTACATAGGACCCTTTGAAGTTTTGAGTCGAGTCGATGAAGTAGCCTATCGCATCGGATTGCCTTCGTTGTTTGATAGAGTGCACAATGTCTTTCATGTCTCTATGCTCTGAAAATACGTAAAGGATCCTACACGCATCTTGGGAGATCAGTCGATTGAGCTGCATGAAGACATGACTAAGGTTGAAGAAGCGACCCAAATTTTGGATCGAAAAGAACAGACTTTACACACTAAACACATTCCTTTAGTGCTTGCCAAGTGGGGAAATCACCCAGTCGAAGAAGTGACTTGGGAGCGCGAGGCCGAAATCAGGGAACTATATCCCCGCTTGTTTGAACAACAGTAGATGAGCTCAAGTCTGCACTTTATTCTGTAATTATAAGTTAGAATTTACAATGTGTGAGTGAATATGTATAAGATTGTATTGAGATTTGTTTTGTAATTATAAGTATATGGAAAGTTGTTTGTTTTGTACTTGTGTGTCGAACTTGGCGTAGTTATTAGGAACGAGCTGCTACCAAATTGGTGAAGCTACTAGCTAAGTGGTGGATTGGTTAAACACATGGGTGATCTATGAATATCATTATCAATCACACTGTGATGAATTATTTTTGGTGGGACTAGAAGCTAGTTCATTGCAAAATTTGAGGGACATGTAGAAACAACCTCAATTCAATTTTTTTGAATCTTGTTCGATCGAAATTGTATTTCGTTCGATTGAATTTCTGAAGGATTAATGCTGCAGTGTTGCCAGAAAATTGTTTGATCAATTTTCAAATCGTTTGAACGAAATGCAAAGGCCAGTGGGAGTTTTAGCTGTTGCCAAAAATCGTTTAATCGATTTTCCAAAATCGTTCGAACGAAATTGATTGGCCAGTGGAGTGAAAAATGACCCAAAAATGAGGTTTATCAAGTCGTTCAATCGAAATTAAAAATCGATCAAACGAAATTTTATGGCCCCCTTTAACTAATGGAATTTGTTCGATCAAAATTAACATCCGTTCGAACGAATTTTGGGGCTGGCATTAATGTGTGAAAACCGATCGAACGAATTGGAAAATCGTTCGATCGATTTCGAACATGATATATATTTGGATTCGATTTTTTCCATTCATTCAAAATCCAACAAGCCTCTTTTGTTTTCTTTCTTCTTGGGAGAGTTCTAGGGTTTGTGAGAGGCATCGGTTTTCGTCGATTCCAGCCATCTTCAAGTTCGGATCTGCATGAAAACACCTCCTCATAACGCAAAGAGGTAACCGCTAACCTCTCTTGACTCTGTAAGCTTTCAATTTTCTTCATACCCTAGGATTTTGAGAAGTTAGGGTTAAACCCTTGCCCATAAACCCTAGTTTTGTAGTTGCTCTATAATGCCACCAAAAACTCGCTAAACCACGACGAGTGCGACACCGAAGAAACCCACTCCGGGTTCCTCTTCGCAACAATAACCAAAGAAACCACCTATGGGTTCTTCGTCTGCACCACCTACACAAGCACCACGCCCACCACTCCCACATGAGTGACCAAATGAATGGTGGTCTGATAAGGACTTTAAGCTCGAGTGGATCATCAATCCAAAAATTTTCGCCAAGCGAGATGAGACACATTGGGCTTTCAACTACATTTCCACAGTGGGCTTGACTGGAATACTTCACCCATGTAAGGATAGTTATTACCCTAGATTAGTGAGACTATTCTATCAACATATGGAAGTGATTAAGGACCCGACCATCCTAAAGACCAAAATCGATAATAGGCCTTATACATTCACATTTGATGACGTGGCCGATGCTTTGGAGTGTTTCCACACTTTTAATCACGAAGATATTGCCCTAGCAGAACCTTTCCCGGCCACTCTAGATTACAAATATGTCGCGGTTGAGATGACCCATGACCGGACGGGTTCGGGTCACTCTATTAAATGTGTCAACTTATCACGCGGGCTTTGGATGCTCGATTCAATAATTCACTGCAATTTGTACCCTTTGCGCCATCAAATTGAAAGGGTGGGTGAAGTCCAAATGGCTCTCTTTACGGCCTTCAGTGGTCGATGGTTTAACGCGCCCAAAATGGTCATTGAAGGGCTCAAGTATGCTCATAAAAAGATCCTTAGATGAGGGAGATGCTAAGAAATCCATAGATGACATGCCTTATGCCCGACTAATTTCACTGATGGTTGAGGATTATGAGGGAGGTGACATGTACACCCTCTCCAAGAGTGAACCAAAACTAACGGGTAATGTCCAACCATTTACTATGGTTGATTGGAATCGGACCTCTGTGAAGTTGGTTAAGAAGCCATTAGTCAAAGAACCACCACAACCAGAACCACAAGGTCCAGACCAGCCAGCACACGACACCCCTATTCATGACGAGCCTGCTGCTACCTTTCCATTGTAGCAGCCTGTTAGATGCCGTGCGCAGACGCACGCACCACCACCACCTAAGGGCGCTCCTACGCCGACTGTCACTGATCATTATGCCTTGTTGGAGGCAAACATTCAACAAATGGCAGAGAATAATTGCCTTCTCAACCGCCGATTGGATTACTACGATGCATTGCAAGCCGAGGAGATGCGCTTTATGTACCCCATCGACTATCTCCAGCGTATGGCGGCAGCGCAGCCCTGGACCCCGGGAGCGTCGACTTCGGGTGCAAGAGAGAAGGGTGACGGCGGCGATCAGCCAGGCGATGCAACATCTTGAGGGATGTTTTTATTTGGGTTTAAATTTCAGTTGTTTTTGAAAAAATTTTGGGCGTCGTAATTATTAAAACAGGTACCAAGGACATGTGTCCTTCTTAACAATTGTGGCATGGTTGCCAACTCAAATGATCTGTGCATGCCTTTTGTATATGCTTTATATATATATATATATATATCTGTGTGTGTGTGTGTTCTAATTTTGCTATGGACAATGTTCACATCGTCTAAAATCATTGGGTGTGCTCTTTGGTTTTCATGTTGTCGATTTTGTGTGTCCTTGTCGGTTTTTGCTTGCAGGATGTGTGCTTGTGTAGCTAATTGTATGGTTGTTTTTAAATGCCAAATTTGTGCACCTGTTATGGCACGTGTTCCTTTGTTTTACCTACAGCAACTGTGCTTTGTTGTATCGCCTCTATTGTTGGGATTATGCAGGTATTGTCGTGGTTATTCTATTTTAGATGACCTATGCTGTGTGTGTGGGCTCCCATGCCATGGTGTGTGGGGGGGGGGCCTTGAGAATAATTTTTGCAGACGAAAATTCCCACGGAGGAGTGAATGTAACATCCCAGAAATTCTGAGCTTAAATAGTGCACCTCAGGAAGCAGACCAACTGGTCACATCTTTGACCGGGTCAATGTTGACTTGGTTGACTTAGTAGTTCATATGTGAGATGAGGTGTATGATAGAAACCATTAAGTTGGACTATGTATCCATATGTATACACGCACACACATTAGTTAGCTCTATGGGTTTAACACCTAATGTAAAATTTAGGTTATAAAGAAAAAGCAGAAGAAAATTTATTTCTCTTTGATAAGGTTGTTGAGAAGAGTAAAGAGAGAGAGTGAATGAGAGAGAAAATTGTTGTCAAATCTAGGATGGGTATATTAAATGTGAGGGATTGATTTATGATCAGAAGACTAGCGGATCGAGCTCGGTATCGAGGTAAAATTAGAGATTTGGGGGTTTGTGCAACCCTAGTGAGCTAAAGGTTGGGATCAAGGGATCTAAGCGATAGAAAAGGTTAGTCAATTATTTTAAACTAGTTTAGATGCTAGATTATAAATTTGAGTGGTTTAGTTTGAGAAATATATGATGAATGGTGTGGATGATGAGGAGGTGGGTTCTAAATGATAGAACACGATCAGATCTGGAAATGGGCAAAATCGATCGAACGAAATTAGAATTCATTCAATCGATTTTGACCAATGAAGAGAGAGGCGAACTAGGGGATCTGAGGAAATCATTCAATTGATTTCTTAAATCGTTTGATCAATTTGTGAACCTATGTGAACGATTTAAAATCGTTCAATCGGTTTACTAGGGGACAAAAATAAGATAAAATGGATTTCTAAGGAAATCGATTGACCGAAATAAAATCGTTCGATCAATTTTGGATTTCGTTCGATCGATTTAAAATTGTTCGATCGATTTGGACAAATTCAGGCTGTTGTGGGTTTTTCATTTGAGTTGTTCATGTGTTGGGGTTAAGCTTCTAACTCAATGTTTTTACACTTATAGTGATGAGTTATATATGTTTGGCCAAGCCTAGTTATGCCGAATATAGTGATGGTTGAGTACGGCTCGGATTGAAGGATCCGTAGATAGTAATCACGTGTGAGGTAGGGGAATGTCTAAACTTATACCCTTAATTACGAGAACATGTACGTAGTGATAGTGTATGAATGTATGTTTTTTAAAAGTTGTGTCGAGATTAAAGCATATTTTTGCTTAAAAACTAAGTAGCATGGTTTTCTTTAAAGCTAAGTTGAAAATGTAAAATGCTAAGAGTAGTGTTTGGAAGAAATGGTGTATGGGCATACACAGATAAATGAGAAAATTAATAAGTAAAAGAGTTAAACCATCCTAGGGATGCATATGTGTTATGGGCATCTAAATGATGCATCAGAAGCTGTGACATCCTAGGGATGTATGGTGGATGTAAAGATCCATGAAATGGAAGGTCCATGAATGGGATAGAACAGGCTGAGAAATTCTATATATGTAGCACAATTTACATGGTGAATAACTATATGTAGTGCACAATTGATTTAAAGTTTATAGAATACCTCACCGACACAGCGGTATACCCGTGACTGACTCGACAGGATATCCGTAACCGGTACGACGGCCAATCCGTACACCAGTAGACATCCCAGGGATGTATAGTAGCTATGTGCCCGTCGCCTATGAGAAAGGGACGTGGGTCGGTTTACATGAAAAATAGTCTGATTAGATGACGATGAAGGGAATTCCATCAGGGCTCGATGCTATATTGCTAGGGGATTATTTAAGTTAATTATTTTAAGTCATGAGACGAGCCTTGTTGTAATCATTCAAACTAGTAAACATCAGATATCATGGGTAGAGTAACAAATGCAGTCGGTTTATTTTTCATGCATCTCAAACTATTTTAAATAAATTTACGTTGATGAATTCATTCCTTATTCTTGTCATGATATATATATATGAGTAAGAAAGATGCACTTGTTCAGGCATTGTCCCTATTAAGCTAGGATGTAGCTCACCCTTTGACTATACGTCACAGGTGCAGAGTTAAGAGCAGCTTCTGGAGAGGTTGATCCCGAGGACCCAGAGTATATTCTAGGAGAGGAGTCTGAGCCCCCTCCTGAGAGGTTCTTTTAGAAGACCCTCTACATACTTTGATATTTTGAGAGAGATATTTACGGCTTGGTACGTCCAGCCATGTTTTGTAAGGACAAGGTTATATGAAATATTCTTTTGTCGAATCGTCTAGGGTGACCGTAGTTACGGTACTGATGGTTCGGATTGGTTCTCTTATCCATGCAGAAGCATGGGATTAGAACGATCTTTTGAGTACTTATTTTGGTGTTAAATAGTAAAATTGGAGAGTTGTTCTGCTTTAGTTTTGTCTTTGTTTTTACTATAGTTGTGGGATTATACCAAGTGTTCCGCCTATGTATCTGGGATACGGCCTCGAGGGTCGTATTGATGGCATGGGTTTTGGGGTGCCAAAATTAAGGCTATCACAATCAAATTGTGTTTCTTTTTTTGGTTTCTCCGAGAAATTTGATCCCCAATTTTCCTTTCTTTCTTAACCTTCACCCAAGCCCTGTTACAACCTTGAAAAAGACCTTCTTGATCCAATCATGAGTGGTAAATGCCTTGTGGAGAGTGATAGCACAATGTCTATGGTGCTTGGTATAACGTTCTTAGGATACAAATATCTTTCACCATGAGATTTCTTTTAATTCTTCGATGCACCGTATTTCTTATATCATGTGGGACCTTTTTATTTGTGTTGTAACTCTCTCTCATATGTGTGCAAAAATTGAACCATTCATCGGAGCAATTTTATTTTTAGTGTATACCTAAGGTGAGGATTGAGTTGAGAGTTGGGATCTAATGATTTCCAGTTTGGATTAATCTAGCGATAGAATGATTTAAGCATTGGCACATGCACACACGACACTCTAGGCATGAATAAAAAATTAGTCTAAAGATTAGAGCATTGGGTTAATTGGAATAAGCAACAGTGAAATTATCATAGCATCATTATTTGAGAATGAACATTTGCATGCTGAAATGATTATTGATTTTGGATTTTAAAAGTATTATATAAACCGATTTTTGAAAAAAAAATTATCGGTGGTTTTGAAAACTGATTTTAGAAGTTTGTGGGTATCTTCACTGTAAACCCTCGGGAGACAACTCCTCCACTAGGGATCACCTAGGGGTTTAAAGGCTTATTGCATATGCTAAATGCAATCGTACTCCCTACGAAAGTGGCATTTAATTTTTTTTAGGATGTTAGTTTTATTTACTTTGACATATTTATCATTCCCTTTGCTCGAGGACTAGCAAAGTGTAGGTTTGGGGGTGTGATTTACGCCGAAATATGACTATATTTCGCACCCTAATATCTATGTTTAGCCATCCCATGAAAGCAATCTGGCGGCTGTTGTGTAGCTTTAGTAGTTGCAGGTGTTTTTGACCATTAAATCTTGAAAGCGCATAATTGAGCGTAATTAAGGGTTACATGAGAACATTGGACCAAAGGGTCATCGAAAGCACCAAAACTAGTGAAGAAATCAGATTGATCCGACCTTGTCTATGAGAATGGAGATATCACATATTGCCATCAATCGATTGAATCTCAGGAATCAATCGATTGATTTGCATGACAGATTTTCCCCCTTAAATTTGAATTTAAACTAATTCAATCGATTAAGACGTGTAAATCAATCGATTGAATTTAAATTCAAATTAATCCGCCAAAAATTCAAATTTGAAGTCAATCGATTGAAATTGGAAATTCAATCGATTGACCTATATATGGAAACTATTCCATCCGAGCCCTATATAAATGAGGCAGTGTTAAGGGTTTGGGCATGCTTCTTTTTAGGCCTTTTTGGCCAATTTTTAGTAGTTTTTCTTTAGGGTTTTTCTCCTTGGTTTTTTATTTTTGTTTTAGCTTTAGTTTTTTTTATATAATTAGATTATAATTAGGAAC
This sequence comes from Chloranthus sessilifolius, assembly GCA_021018995.1. Lineage (NCBI taxonomy): Eukaryota > Viridiplantae > Streptophyta > Magnoliopsida > Chloranthales > Chloranthaceae > Chloranthus > Chloranthus sessilifolius. Next base: position 101,503,265 of record CM037586.1, read on the forward strand.
CAAAGCTTTGTAAGGTTCCGGATCTTTTCTTAAAAGATCTGAGCATTTGCTAAATCAAAGAGCATTTTTATAATGGCTTTGGATCTATGCCTTGCGTGTGGATTGGAGGTGAATGGTTAAAACCATTCATTCAAGGAGGAAGCAACCCCTAGATAAGTAATTAATTTATTTTCATTTAATCATTTCTTTTTACAGATATTGAATCGTATGGCTTTAAGTGTGTGCCTATTATTTAACATCGAATGCTCATTTATAGCCATCAATCTTGGTTATCGGTAACAATAAAAGAGTTATTCCACCTAGATCTGATCTTGTAGACTGATTTAGGATGCCATACGAGTGAATATTAATGTTGTGATTTTGAATGTGAGATACGCTATACCTTTCGCATGATTCATGCCATGGTTAGATGAGTCATAATGTTTGGGTAGGGTATGCCGGATCAATAATCACATACTTTTCGAATCGTTTTACTTGTAGTAAAATGATGGCTAATATTCGTATTCATTGTCATAATTATTGAATCGTACGGCTTTCAGTTTGAGCATATTATTTTATCGTCAAATACTCATTTATAGTCGTTGATCGTGTGGTTGGCGACAATAAAAGAGTCATTCTACCTAGATTTGATCTTATAGACTGATCTACGATGTTGTATAATTGATTCTTACTACTGTGATTTCGAATGTGAGATACGCTATGCCTTTCGCATGATTCATGCCGTGGTTGGATGAGTCATAGTGTTTGGATAGGGTATGTCAGATCAATAATCACACTCTTTACAATTCATTTTTCTTGTAGTTAAATGAGGGTAAATAATTTGACATTGAAATATGTGATTGATTGTTAGTAGAAAAATTACAAATCTAGGGTTAGCAGACTCCTTGATCATCTTTTCATCGTTGTTTGATTTTTCACTATTTTCCTTGCATAAGCTTTGTTTAGATTTCTTTATTCGTGTTAGCGTAGTTGTTATTTTTCATCGTAAACAAAGATCTCGCCTTTAGTACTTCCTTAGGTTCTTTTTACGCTTCTAGAAATTAATTAAATTCCATGCTTCCCTGTGGGTTCGACACCCTTGATTTCACCGTGCTTTAATAGATCTTGTGCACTTGTAAAGGTACAATTTAAAACCGATCACTCCCCCTGTGGTAAATCACCACAAAACGGTGTTGACGTTTGATGATAAAATCTTAGACGGACTCGGGATCAACAGGATGGAGGCTGACTCCGAAGTACCCTATCGGTTAGCGCCCTCCATCCAAATAGGTAAAAGAGCGGCTTCTCAGGTATGTAATTGGGCGTCTGTGCCCCAAACCCTGGAAGCAGGGAGTGGCCAAAATTCTGGCACCCATTTTTTTTAAAAAATGACCTATAAAAAATGAGATAAGCCATTGGCAACCAATACCGTGTATATATGGGGACCCTCTTTGCCAAGGGCCCATTTTTGAAGAAAAAAAAAATCCTAAAAATATAAAAAATATATAAAATCTAAAAATATTGTCTTTCAAAATTCTAAATAAAATCCCAGAAAAAGATGCCTTGACTCATATACTCGTCCCACATGAAATCGACCCCTTTCCTGTAGAAATACAAGAAGAGGTAGGAATCACGAGTCTGGATGAGGAAATCCCTATGGAGGAGCTCCCTAATGAGGTCCTTGAGCAGTTTGTCGATTTTGAGCATGGCCCTACCCTGATTGTTGAAGAAATAGAGGATGTCAACCTGGGGACTGAGAGAATTCCCCGCATTACCAAGATCAAAATGTCGTTATCTCCCGAAGAAAGAAAAAGCATAATCGATTTTCTTTGGTCATATCAAGACATTTTTACCTGGTCATACAAGAGCATGCCTGGTTTGGATATCGATTTGGTCGAGCATGAGTTGTCGCTCTATCCTAATATGAAGCCGGTCAAGCAGAAGCTAAGAGGTCTCCGACCCGAGTGGATGTTGAAAGTAAAGGACGAGGTCATTAAACAGTATGACGCGGGGTTTCTCATGGTATCTAAGTACCCACAGTGGTTAGCCAACATCTTCCCGGTACCGAAGAAAGATAGAAAGGTCTGCATGTGCATCGATTTCTGAAACTTGAACAAGGCGAGCCTGAAGGACGATTTCCTGTTGCCACACATTGACATTTTGGTTGATAATACCGCTAAGCATGGGACGCTTTCATTCATGGATGGATTCTCAGGATATAATCAGATTAACATGGCAAAGGCTGATCGATAGAAGACAGCGTTTATCACTCCTTGGGGAACCTTTTGCTACCGAGTCATGACATTCAGACTGAAGAATGCTAGTGTAACCTATCAGAGGGCCATGACAGCGTTGTTTCACGACATGATGTACCGAGAAATTGAGGTGTACGTCGATGACATAATTTCCAAGTCACCGGAGAGAGGGTAATCACTTAATAAACCTCCAGAAGCTGTTTGAAAGGCTGGGAAAGTACAGATTACGTCTGAATCCATAGAAGTGCGCATTTGGCGCTATGTCTGGAAAATTGTTAGGATTCATAGTCAGCAGGAGAGGTATCAAAGTTGACCCGATCAAGGTGAAAGCCATCACGAAAATTCCATCGCCGTCTACTGAGAAAGAAGTCAGAGGGTTCTTGGGTAGGATACAGTATATCAGTTGATTTACTACACAACTAACTCCAATCTGCACGCCGATCTTCAAGCTACTGAGAAAATATTCACCTGTTGAATGGAAAGATGATTGTCAGGCTGCTTTCGATAAAATCAAGGGATATCTTCTCAACCTGCCAGTTTTAGTGCCACCTGAGCCGGGGAGACCACTCTTAATGTATCTCTCCATGACGGAAGTTTCGATGGGATGTGCCCTAGGGCAACATGACGAGATAGGAAGAAGGGAACAGGCCATCCACTATCTCAGCAAGAAGCTCACCAACTACGAGACGCGCTATTCTCATCTAGAGAAATTATGTTTAGCTCTCGTATGGGCTACACAGAGGCTCCGCCATTACTTGCTATCCCAGGCCGTTTTACTTTTAGCCCGAATAGACCCATTAAAGTACTTGTTCGAAAAGCCAGCTCTCATTAGACAAACTGCACGCTGGAAGCTCCTTCTATCCAAGTTTGACATCACATATGTAACTCAGAAGTCGATCAAGGAGCAGGCACCCGCTGATCATCTTGCCGAGAATCCACTGCCCGATTATGAGCCTTTGAGAATTGAATTTCCTGATGAAGATATCCTATTTATGACAGAGGACGATACAGAAGAAGCAGAGGAACCTTCGGTAATGCATTTCGATGGGACAACAAATGCCGAAGGTTAGGGAGTTGTCGCTATCCTAATCTCGCCAAAAGGATCACATGTACCAGTTTCCATCAAGCTCAACTTCCCATATACGAACAACATGGCCGAGTACGAAGCTTGTGCAACCGGCTTACAGGTGACTCTTGATCTGAATGTAACTCACCTCCGAGTATTTGGTGATTCGCAATTGATCATATGCTAGACAAGTGGAGATTAGAAGACGAAAGATGAGAAACTGATCCCCTACCATGAACATCTTGAGGATCTGATAGCATGTTTCAAGGATGTGACATTCTTCTATGTCTCGCGGATAAGGAATCGCTTCACCGGTGCATTAGCAACTTTAGCGTCGATGGTAGAAATCCCATATGGTATTGAGATGAATCTGATCATGATTAAGCAAAGGTACTAGCCGACCTTCTGCCTACAGATTGAGGAACTCCTAAGGTCTGATGATGAGCCACCTTGGTTCTCAGATATCAAGAATTTCCTCGAGACACGAACTTTCCCTGAGGATACGTCCAAAATAGATCGACAGACCATTCAATAACTAGCTGTGGGCTACGTCATTTGCAGGGAATGCCTTACAAGCGATCCTATAATAACATTTTACTCAGGTGTCTTACTGAGGGTGAGGCAGTCAACATTATGAAGGAGATCCACGAGGGAGTATGCGGGGCTCACGTTAGCGGGCACATGCTTGCAAGGAAGATCCTACGGCAAGGATACTTTTGGACCACTATGGAATCATATTGCTATAAACACATTCAGAAATGCTACAAGTGTCAGCAACACTCCAGTCTGATACATGCTCTGGCTATTGATCTACATAGTATGACCACTCCATGGCCCTTCGCCACCTGGGGCCTTGATGTCGTGGGAATGATTAACCCAAAAGCATCAAACGGACATCAGTTCATCCTTATCGCCATCGAGTACTTCACCAAGTAGGTAGAGGTAGCGTCCTACACCAACATCATGACCTAGCATGTCGAGAAGTTCCTTAAGAATAATATTGTGTGCCGATTTGGTATACCTAAGGATATCATCAAGGACAATGGCACAAACTTTGCGAATAAGCGCATCCGAGCCTTCTGCGAGCAGTACAAGATTAAGCATCATCGCTCGTCACCTTATCGGCCACAAACTAATGGAGCCGTGGAAGCTGCGAGTAATACAGTCATTCTCATCCTCGAGAAAATGGTCATCACTTACAGAGATTAGACCAAAATGGTACCATTCACATTGTGGGCCTACAGAACGTCAATCCATACCGCTACAGGGGCAACACTATTCTCCCTCGTATATGGAACTGATGCTGTCCTACCTGTAGAAGTTAAGGTACCGTCACTCTGAATCCTCCTTGAATCAGGCTTACCCGAAATAGAGAGAGAGAGGTCCCGCTTTGAACAGTTGAGCCTACAAGACGAGAAAAGGCTCCTAGCCCTATGTCATACCCAAGTGTACCAGGGGCGAATCACACACGCTTATAATAAACATGTCCGTGGTCGAGATCTAAAGGTGGGAGACATTGTGCTGAAGAAAATCTTCCCATCCCTCCACACTGATCTGAGAGGAAAATTCAAGCCTAATTGGGAAGGACCTTACGTCATTAAGGAAGTACTTCCGGGATACGCCATCCGCCTCGCCACCATGGACAGAGATCATTTTTCTGAGCCCATCAACGCTGGATATGTCCAACTGTTCTACTCTTAGTCTCTTTCGGCAAGGTAAGTATTGATGAAATACATGCGTGACTACTTAAGAATCACACAAAAGAGGCCATCATTCCAAGCCCAGTAACTAAAAAGCCTACCTAAAATAATCATACCCCTTACTACACTATTTGAGCCTTGGTCTTTCTTTCAATAAACCCTTCCCCGGAAAAGAAAAAAATGTGTGTATATATACCAAAAAAAGAGGAGATTGGAAATACTATCAAAGTCAAAAAAAAAGGGGAGAAAAGAAAATTTCGAAAAGTAAAACACCAAAAAGAGATTATGCAACAGTGGGATTTGTGACCATTCCGTTGCGGCGATGCGCTCGCTTATAAAAAAACAAAATATAGAGTCGCCACCCGGAGCTTTCGGTATCCTAGGAAACCTAGTTCATTTTGATGAGCACCGAAGTGCTAAAAATATGACTCTGAATCCGGTCTACACCAAAGGCTCTTGGGTAGGGGCTTCGGTTATCGATCGGGAAGGTGTTAGGCACCCGATCAACCCACTTAACACGGTCACTACTTATGGCAAAAAATAAATAAAGCAAAAGAAAGGAAAATAGCTTCCTCTGACCCAAAAGGGGTTAGAATCCTATTTGTGCCCCTCCGATCCTACCGAAAAGTCGGCGGTGTAACGACACAAATGGGAGGATGGAGGGAGCTAGAAAGAGATAGGAGAAGAAAGGGGAGAGCCGGAGCCCTCGGGCCCTTGTAGCACCGTAGGAGAGCCTTGCGTGGCTTGCTTTGATGAGCTCTTGAAGGCTTTGTATGGTATGGAATAGGGTTCTAAATCCTAAAACTTAAAGCTAAGAGGTGGAGAAGGGAGGCTAGAGGATCACACACACCTAGGCTAAGGGTTTTGGATGTAAGAACAAGCTTGGAAAGGGGTTTTGGAATTCTAGAATTTATATGAAAAATGGAGTACAAAAGGGAGGAAGAACTTCTCACTTTGAGCTCTTTCTCTCTTAAGCAAAATTTTAAACCCCTAAACCAAGGGGTGGGGGGCTCTATTTATAGGAAATTGGTGGATTAGGAAACCACTTAAGAGCTGAATGGGTTTAGCAATTAGGTAATCTCACATCTAAGGATTCCTAGGGTTTTTAGAGCCTTGAGATGTGTGAGAAGGTCCTCCAATAGTGGATGATGGGGTGAGGCCTTAAGCCACATGAAGGGTTGCAAATAGGCATTAAAAGGGTACAACAGAACTATCAAAACACACCCCAAGGATCAAGGTGGTCAACAAGTCACACCCCAATCACGATTTCCAGAGTAAAATTCAGACATTACTGTTCATATGCTTGGCGCAACTAATAGTTGCGCCAGGCAAATGTACAGTAAAACAGTTTTCAACAGTGCCTGGAAATTGGTTCGCGAGGGTGGGCCCCATCTTTAACCTTGGCGCAACTATTAGTTGCGCCAAGCTTAAAATCTAGGAGAATTATCCTGGCGCAACTAATAGTTGCACCAGACAAAATTATAACTAGCGCAACTATTAGTTGCGCCAAATCCCTAGGGGGGCCCACATGAATTTACACTTCTGCCCTCCGGGTTCGATCCGCCATATCTTTTGATGTATACCTCCAATTGGGGGGTTTCTTAGACCGTTGGAAAGATAACGACCTTTACTTTTCAATGATATGAGATTCGATCCTAGTAGAGGGCCGTAGCTAGTTTCGATGCACCCCTCCTCAACCATTTTCTTGATAAGGTTAGGTTTAGGTTTAGAACGGGTTCTAAGGGTCGGGATTGATTTCTAAAGATTCAGGTTAGGTTCCTAAGGGATCTAGGGTGATTTCTAAGGGTTTGGAAAGGTTCCTAAGGGTTATAGGGGGGGTTCCTAAAGGTTTCATACATGTCATCAAAAGCTCAGAATTGTACCTCTCTCGAAAGGTGTTTCGATCAGGCCTTGGGCCAAATTTGGGTGTCTACAGATGCCCCTCTTTGGTATCCGATCACTAATGATTGAATGCCAAAGAAAAAGAGACATCTAAAGAGGCCCAAGGCATTACTGACGGGTTTGCTACATTCAGAATGAACTTCAAACATCAAATGAGTAACACGGTGAGAAAACAAAAGCCCTGGGATGCCAGGCTAAACATTCGTTTCTCGAGATAATCGGTTCCCAAGCGCTTAGCGACATTACTGGGCATAACCGAGGTGGAATGAGTTGCGAACTCTCTATAGTCAAGAAAGATATTCGCTTCTTGAGATGATTTTGAAGGTATCTAAAATTCACTCTAAATGCAACAACTTCATGAGTAAAAGGGGGGGGGGATCGACTCACATTCAAAGATAGGCGCAAAGTTAGCATACGCAAGGCTACATAGTTTGCGTTCAATCCTACGAGGCATTTGATGGCCCCATTTAACTGTTCGTGGGTGCCCCTGCTGAAAGCAGGGTTCGAGGTCTTTGGGCAAACCCATCGACCCCGAAGTTTATTTAGCATGACTGCCCGAGCGAAGTGAATAGATGTCACAACGCTTTTTGGGGGAGTGCGTGCCATTTTCGAAAGCATGCCTTAAATTAACATGGCCTAGAGCATCCAACTTTGATTACCTCGAGCAGATCCAACAAAATATTGGGGTATCTCCATGAAGGGACATCCAATCCTGGTCTCTGCTGACAATGATCATAAACATCAATTAACTATACATAATCATGCACCCATCAAGGGCAATAAGCAACAACAAATGCAATGGAAGCCTCGACCCAAACTCACCTGGGTACAATTTACGGGGACAAACAACCATCATACGAATGCCTAGACGCATGACGTAAACTTTATAGGGATACTGCTGCCCATACAAGTTTAAGCCTGCAGAAAATAAAAAGGGAAATGAACCCTTCTGAATGCATGGTTGCACATAGTTTGATTGACATGTAATCTCATTCTCGACAGGTTGGTCTCAACCAACGATTGATCTTTGCCAATGGAGAATCTGAAGCTTAAGATACTTAAGTTCATATGGATCCAAACTAGGGTGCTCATTGCGAAAATTTAGTAGTGGAGTTGACTCGATCGAAACATTGACTGTTTGACCGGGACTGACACCGTTGCTCCTACCTTAAAGCAGGATCCAAAGATCCGAGGCGAACCTCCAACTCATGACTTTAATATGGCATAGCTGCATTGCTGATAAAATATTGATATTTTACCGCCTTATGTTTGTGCATCTCTATGGGGATATCTGTTTTTTATTTTTCTTATCATTTTATGTGATTTTTTAAAAAAAATTTCAACTGTTATTTTATGTGTTTTTTTTTAAATTTTGAAGCTTTTATTTTATGTGATTTTTGGAATTTTGAAGCTATTATTTTATGTGATTTTTTTCTTCTTCTTTTTTTATATTATTTTCGTGAATACTTCCGGCTTCTCTGTGGGGATTTTTTCATTTTTGTTGGACTTTCTTTACATTTTCCTGTGTAGGACCGGAGTGCTCATTGATCTCGATCTATTTTTATTCTAGCACGGCTTTCTTGGTAAGTCTAAGGATGATCAAAATGGCGCCTTGGGAGCGCGTGCCTCTGCTAGGAGCGACAAAACAATAAAAAAGAGTGGGGGGACCGATCTTCCCATCTTGCCCGTACCAGGCCCAAGACCCGGCCTAAGTGACTGGCGCAACTATTAGTTGCGCTAGGCCACTAGGGGCCTCAAAATAGACTGGCACAACTAATAATTGCGCCAAGCAAAAGGTGAGAAACAATTTGCCTGGCGCAACTAAACCTGGCGCAACTATTAGTTGCACCAGGCTTGGCTGGGGGGAATTTAAACAGCCCGAGTTCGGGCTGGGGGCTTTAATTCAAATTTTTCTCCCCCTCCTTCCTCTTTGAAACCGAAAACTGCCCCCCTCCTTTATATTGCCTCTATGCGTGCCCCATTGCCGTTGCTTTGCTTGTGTGGATCGATCGTCGGCTCACGCTAGATCAAAGACCCCTTTTCTCTATAAAGGTAACCATTAAAACCCATTTTCTTTGATTTTTCTTACTTTTTCTTGTAGATTTGGTCATGATCTTGTATTCTTTTATGAGTAATGGTTTATTTATATGGTGTGTATGTTTATTGATAAAGTGTGGATCATTATTCATGAACAATGCCCTATTTTATTATTTCATGGATTTATTGGTGCCTAATATTTATATTTTTTTATTATTTTTATTTGTGTATATGGAAAGGGATTTTTGGTTTATATTTTTTGCAAAGAAAATTTTTTTGTTTTTGTTTTTATTAAAATAAAGCAAAGGGTTTTTTTTGTTTGATTTTTTTGGTTGATTTTTTTATTTTTGTAAGTAAAGGATTTTTTTTGTTTTTGTTTTTATATTTGCAAAGTAAAGTGAAGAGAATTTTTTTGTTTTTGGTTTTTACTTTTTATTTTGACAAACAAAGTAAAGGATTATTATTTTAATCTTTTTTTTTATTTTTTTACTTTGGTGAATAAGGTAAAGGAAAAAAAAATTTTGTTTTTGGTTTTTTTTAGTTTTAGGAACACGAAGAAATGGCTGTTAGTTTTTTCGTTGGGACCTAAGGAGAAGAGAAAGATTTTTTTGTTTAGAAGCGTGATGATGATTTCTTTCTCTCCCTTTTTTTTTGCTTTTGTTTTCCTAGACATAAAGGGAGGATTTTTTTTTAATTTTTCTGTGTAAAAGAAGGGCTTTTTTTTATTATTTTTTAGAAACATAAAAGAATGATTTTATTTGATTCTAACTTGCTTTATTCTCAAAGATAGGAAGGGGAAATTTTATTTATTTGTCATTTTATGAAGAAACGATTTTTTTGCATTTTCAACCAAAAAGGGATCTCTTTTGTTTTTGTTTAGGCATGTGTATCTCTCATTTATGAAAATATGTGAAAAGAAAGGGGAAGGGTGAGCATACTTACCTCCCTTTTACAGCATAGAATATCATGGCTCTTTATCATTGATCTGCTTTGACGTGATTACTTTTTGTTGCCCCAAAATGTCGGGTGAGGGTGAGCATATTCCCGAGGAGGGCCACGAGGAGGGGCCCGAGATTGTATACGGCCCGCGGGGGGAGTAGTTCATCTAGGTAGATTGGAGAGTGGGCCCGTGGCTCGAGATGCAAGGCGAGGCCGCCCGAGTCGACCTCCTTCACCAATAGCATACCCACATTTCAAATTTCGAGATAGCGGGAAAGGTAAAACAGAGGTTCAATTCATTTCCATTATACAGTTTTTGCTTTGCCCCTGTGATTTGACGCACATTTTCTTGGGTGCAGGACCTGCCCAACATTGTATTCCGTGGCGGGTGGCTTGACTTCCAAGATTTCTACCTCTATGTCCCTCCTGTAGTAAAGGTCCTTCTGGCACAGGTGGGCTTCAGAGAATTTCTATCTTGCCCCGCCATGAGGGCCGACGCTACCTATCTGAAAGCCTTGATTGAACGATTTTGCCCCGAGACGATGACCTTTCACATGCCGTATGCAGAGATGACCTTGACGCCCGTCGATTGGGCCATGATTACCGGCATCAGGATAGGGGGGATACCGATATTCGATCTCACGGTGCCGAGTTGAGAAGACATCATTCGATTGATTGGGGCCTATCCCCCTCACGGGCAGACACATGGCACCGAGGTCAAGATGTCTTGGCTGACCTCACTTTATACACCTGATGAGTTAGTGGATCTAGGTCAGCCAGACAGGGTGCTCTACATCACGCTGGAGCGGGCGATCGTCCTAGCCCGCATCACTCTCCTGGTCCTGCTCGGTAAGACCCTTTTTACCAATGCAAGCGGTGGCCGAGTTAGCATAGCCTTGCTAAGTGTGATGGACAACTGGGGTGACGTCCACAGGTATGACTAGGGAGGGGCAGGGTATGCATGGCTGATGTACAATTTATCTCGGGTCACGACCGGGGATTCAAAGCCTGCTGTTGGATTTTGGGGGCTGCCCTGGAGGTAATTCCTCATTCCTTTTCCTTTGCCATTTTTATTGAACGATCTATATACCCGCTCTTGTGCAATGCCCCCTTTTCAGGTATGGGGATATCATCACTTTCACCCTGGGTGCCCATTTCTTTTCTCGGAGGTGCTCACCTATCCCCTCCTCAGCAACTAGAATCAGGCCCGGCGCCGCGATGTAGGTTTAAAGCACTTGGAGATGGGTCTGAGGTCCCAACTCGACTTGATGGTTCCTAAGCAAGTAAAACTCTCATTCAACTTTGTTTGTTCTTAGCTCAAAAATCTCCTTTTACTGATGTACTAACTGCTTGGATTCTTTTTTTTTTTTACTTCGACAGATCTTCCCTGACCCGTACCTTGCATCCCCCTTCTGGGACCGAGCAGCTGTAGGCGCTTCCCACCTATTTAACAATCACCGCGTCATTTTCTTCTATGGAGCATGGGCCAAATTTTATTATCTGGGAGAGCGAGTGGTGCACCAATTCCAGGGTTATTATGCCATACCTGTGGACCCTCCGACGGATGTTTGGTATCCTGTTGGCAGTATCAAGGAGCTTATTGTGGCCTTCTTTAACAATGGGCTTCCCATCCATGCTCTCCATGTGCCCGGGGACTATCATCTTTGGTACGAGTGCCTGCCGTACCGATTTATCTTGCCGCACTTTATACCTAGCACCAATTTTCTTTCTTTCGACGGCCCACTCGATCAGGTAATTCTTCTTAGCTTGGATTAGTTCCCTTTATGCTTTAGTTCGGTCCTTCATTCCTTCTAAGCGAAGCTTTATTTTATTCACAGTTTGCTCTAGGGGATGATTCGGATAGTGAAGGTGGGACGAGTGCAGCTGATATGTCAGGGGAAGATCCCTCCGATGTTGGACCTTCTGGTGTGGGTCCCTCGGGCGAGGGCTCTTCGGGTTGTGGTCCGTCAGGTACCTCTCATGCTGGTATCCCTGGTGGTGATCCGTGGACGTGGATCGACAAGCGCGGCTTTCTGCTCAGGCGGCCCGTGTCCCTCCTCCTGAGGTGGTTCCAAGGGTAAGTCTGCTGACGACCCAATCTCTTTCCGTTTCAGCCTCCTATTGCACATGCTTTAAGATTGCCCTGACAACTGATGTTATATCATTCTAAACGTAGGACTTTAACTCGGCCATGGAATATGCAGAGTATCATCGCCATCTTGCAGAGCTTAGGGAGGTGGAGACGGTGAGTACCTTGCTGCTCTACTCCTCTCATTCATTTCATTATCATTTGTCCCTTAACTAATCCTTACTCTTGACTTTGACTGTGCCTTGCAGCGTGCCCGTGCTAAGGAGTCGCACTCCTTGCTTAGTAGGATCTCGCAGGTGTGGTCTAGGGTAGGAGACATACAGAACTTCCAGAGCTCTTCTCACCGTCGCAAGAAATCAAAGGGCGAGAGCAAGGAATAGGCTTTTAGTTTTTGTTTTACAAACTCAGTAATCTTTGGAATTTGATTTGGATTTGTTTAATCATTTTGGGGATGGTTGATGTGATACTTTGGATCATTATTTTTGGAAAATATTTTTAGTATTTCTACTTTGATTTTACGCCATGATCTCTTTTCATCGGACCTGTTTCTCTGCAGGATGTGTTTGCCCAAAATGTTCTCAGAAAGTGACTCCTTGGGCGTATGCTTTGATGTAGGATCAGTCCTGCATATGGATAAACCCAAACAGTTAGTGAAAGGAGGTGTGTGAAAAAAATAAAAGGGGTGTAAGTCCCCACAGTTGGGTCCCAGGATGGCTGAAGAGGGAGGACTGTAGTGTGGCACAACTATTAATTGCGCCAGGTTGAAATTTCAGAAAATATGTACTGGCATAACTATTAGTTGCGCCAGGCATAAATGGGGACCAAAATGTGCTAGCGCAACTAATAGTTGCGCCAGGCTCAACCTGGGGAGAAAAACACTAGCGCAACTAATAGTTGTGCTCTGTTTAACCGGGGGAGCAGTGGGTCCTTACATACCCGAGTTAGTCCAAAAATCACTTCTTTTTTGTTTGACTTGGCCATTTTGACCAGTTCTTTTTGCTCTTGCTTTTCTAAGGTGGGTCCATCACCATACATCGATTTTTGTCTTCTCAGAAGATCTTTGTACGTTCATGGACCTGCTTTCTAACCATCCCTTACGTGGAGGGCCTGGAGCCAATTTACCCCCTTCCTTAGGCCTGGGACCCAAATTTCTAACAGCCTGGTTTGGGAGCTTGAATGAGAGTGAGCTCGCTGACTTGGAGCGCCTTGGGCTATCTCGCCTTCCTTCCTTTCTAGAGGTTCCTCCATGGTGGGAAATCCTTTTCGCTGTCGCTTCATTTTGGGATGTGAATTCCCATGTATTCCGTTTTGGGAAGCGGGAGCTAACCCCAACCCTTGAAGAGCTATCCAATCTGTCTGGCCTGAAGCTTCACTGGGGCCTTGCAAGAGTCATGCCTCGGTCGGGCTACTCCATATCCACCCACCTTACTCTCGGTTTGAAGAAACTTGAGTATGAGAAAAGTATCATCAGGGGGCCCACAAGGTGTTCGCTAAAATTCCTCAAGGAACTTTTCGGTGATGAAAGTCTTCGAAAATTGCCGGTTAGGAACATTTTCAACGTGAAAGCTCTAGCACTCGGTCTCATCTCTAAAATCCTCTTTTTTACCGAGGGAGAGCTTCTCCTTGGCAATTTGCAACATTTTGGCGCTGAGCTGGAGGCGGGCCGATCCATGATGCATTTGGTGCTCGCCGAGCTGTATCAAGGCCTTGATTCATTTGCTTTGGGCAAGGTGGAGGGCCTTCGGGGGTGCCCCTTTGTTGCTTCAGGTCTGGTTGGGTGAGCACCTCGCTATCTTGGGGCCTGTGCCCCATTTTTATATTGCTCGAGGGGAGGTGGCTCAGTGCTTTCTGGGTAGGTGTTATTTGCTTCCACAAGGCGATGTGTCAGCTCTAAAACCTTGGCTGACAGATGCCGAGCTGACATGGGGGCTTCCTTGGTTAGACTGGACCTTCCCGATAGTTCGTTCTAGAGACCATGAGGGCATCACCCTCCTAGGATTGACTGGCAGCACCTTTTACTTTCCATTACAGTGTTTTGGCCTGGTGCCCTCAATGTGATGTGATCTTTTCTAGGGGGTCCTCTAGAGACATAGATCAGATTGTTGCTCTTTGGGAGACGCATCAGTCGACCCTGATGTGTGATATTGAGTAGGGAGATTTGGTTCAGGCTTCTCTTGAGTATGAGGCCTAGCTATTGACTGAGCGGCCTACTATTGATGGTCTAGATTCATCAGAGATCATTGACAATGGAGGCCCCTGGCCAAAGAAAGAGACGGCACTCTGAGCCTGGATTGAGCTACTGGTGGATGAGAAGAGGGTCCTGCAAGAACTTTTGGCACATGAAAAGGTTAGAGCAGAAACAGCAGAGAGCAAGGTCTTCCGTTTGAAGGGATCACTGAGCGTCGCTTTTGGAGCCGTCGACTCTTCTCGGAAGAGGTATAAGAGCCTGCATGGTCACTGGCTGACTGAGCGGAATGCCCGAGAAGATGACCTTCATGCTGAGATTAGCGCATCGAAGCGTCAGCTGGGCCGCTAACTCCTTCCTGCACACAGAACTTTTTGCACATATCAGATACACAGAAAAGGGGCATAAAACCCCTTTACAGATACACACATTTTTGGTATATATATTTTCTTTATGTTTTTAGTTTTGCTGTTATTTGTAAAAAAGGAAAGCACGCTAGTCATCACACCGGCTATTTTTTTGGGATGTGGTATAAGCGGTACATTTTGTAAATGAAAGGTAGTTTATTATATATATCTACATAGATCTTTTGGTTTTTTGGTTTTGTTTTGTATATATATTTTTTAGTGCGGTGCCTTAATCTCCTTGTGAAACCCTGGGTCCTCTTTTGAGCATGGTCGAACCCCTCTTTGACTGGTTGATTCTGAAAGAGTTTCAACAGTCTTACCAAGGCCGAAACGTCCATCCCCTTGGGTTGAGTCAAACCTTTCTCCCTACCTTGAGTCATACGTTTGACAAAGCAATTTCATGAAAACAATTCTGGTTGGGACTCGATTCGGACTAACATGTGCGGCCCCTAAAAGAGGTCAGGGAGAGTAACCAAGAGGGCTACTCAAACATCGATCCTCTGAACCAGTCCAAACCTTTCTTTTTCAATTTTTTCTCTTTTCTTTTCTTTTTTTATTTATCTCCTTTTTTTACCCGTGGCGCCCTTTCGGGTTTTCACCACATCCATGGGTTTAGCTATCTTACCCCAAGCGCCCTTTCGGGTTTTCACCTGGTTCGCACAAACTCGTTGTTTTTACCCGTAGCGCCCTTTCGGATTTTCACCACGTCCATCTTACTTTGAGCTTGTATTTTTATTTATTTTATTTTTTCTTCATTTTTTTTTTAAAGCCACGACATAAACGTCAATTCCATCATAACCGGCTGGATGAGGCTCTGGTGTCGTCTCACAACTCGGCTCGTGTTGATTTAATAGATATTATGACTGCTTGTGAACCTAGAAAGAGGGATTTCTTCAGGGTGTAGCTTGGTCATGGGTTAGGTTAGGATTTGAAGGTATGCTAGGCTAAAAGGGTTTCCTTGATGCGGCTTCAGTTTTCTCAACATACTTTCTTCCTTGGGGGTTTTTACTGTACATGCCCCATGATTCTTCTACATTTTTTCGTTGTTTCATTTCAGGCAATCTCCTTTTGAGGTTTTGCTTTTCCAATTTTTTTGGATTTTGATAGTAACTTTACTTCCCTTTTTTGTATATGTACACACACATTTTTTTTGGGGGGGAAGGGGTTTATTGAAAGAAAGGCCCAGGCTCAAATGGGGTAGCAAAGGATAGCATTATTTTTAGGGATGCTTTTTGGCTACTGTGTTTGAAATGATGGTCTCTTTTGAGTGGTTCTTAAGCAGTCACGTATCTGTTTTACCAATACTTACCTTATCGCGACAGACTAAGAGTAGAACCGTCGGACGTATCCAATGTTGATGGGCTCAGGAAGATGATCTCCGTCCATGGTGACGAGGTGGATGGTGTATCCCAGTAGCACTTCTCAGACGACGTAAGGTCCTACGCGGTTTGGCTTGAACTTTCCTCTCAGATCGGCATGGAGGGATGGGAAGATCTTCTTCAGTATAGTATCTCCTACCTTTAGATCTCAACCGTGAACATGTTTATTTTAAGCACATGCGATTTGCCCCTGATAAACTTGAGTGTGACACAAGGCTAGGAGTCTCTTCTCGTCCAATAAGTTCAATTGTTCGGGATCTCTCTCTCTATCTAGGGTAAGCCTAATTCCATAAGGATTCAAAGTGAGGGTACTTCAACCTCAACTGGTAGGACGTCCTCAGTTCCATACACAAGGGAGAATGGTGTTGCCCCTATAGCGGTATGAATCGATGTTCTATAGGCCCATAAGGCAAATGGCAGTATTTCACTCCAATCTCGATAGGTGACTACCATTTTCTGGAGGATGCAAATGACTGTCTTGTTCGCAGCTTCCACGGCTCCATTAGTTTGAGGTCGATAAGGTGAAGAGCGATGGTGTTTGATCTTGTATTGCTCACAGAAGGCTCGAATACGCTTATTTGCAAAATTTGTACCATTGTCCGTGATGGTATCTTTGGGTACTCCAAATCGACACACAATATTGTTCTTGAGAAACTTCTCGACGTGACTGGCCGTGATGTTGGCATATGATGCTGCTTCTACCCACTTGGTAAAGTATTCAATGGCGACGAGGATGAACCGATGCCCGTTTGATGCTTTTGGGCTAATCATTCCGACAACGTCAAGACCCCAAGTAGCAAATGGCGAAGGAGTGGTCATGCAGTGTAGATCGATGGCAGGATAATATATCAGACTGGAGTGTTCCTGACAGTTGTAGCATTTCTGAACATGTTTGCAGCAATCCGATTCCATAGTGGTCCAAAAGTATCCCTGTCGCAGAATTTTTTTAGCAAGCATGTGACCGCTGATGTGGGCACCGCATACTCCCTCAAAGATCTCTTTCATAACCTGTACTTCCTCAGTCTCTCAAATAGTTTCTGAAGGTTTACCAAGTGATCGCCTCGCTCCGGTGACTTGGCTATCATATCATCGACGTGCACCTCAATCTCTCGGTGCATCATGTCGTGAAATAGCACAGTCATAGCTCTTTGGTATGTTGCACCGGCATTCTTTAGCCCAAACGGCATGACCATGTAGCAGAAGGTTCCCTAAGGAGTGATAAACGTTGTCTTCTCTCGATCTGCCTCTACCATCTTTATCTGATTGTATCCTGAGAATTCATCCATAAAAGAAAGCATCCCGTGCTTAGTAGTGTTATCAACCAAGATATCGATATGTGGCAATGGGAAATCATCCTTTGGGCTCGCTCTGTTCAAATTATAAAAATCGATGCACATGCGGACCTTTTCATCTTTCTTTAGTACAGGCACGATATTGGCTAGCCACTGTGGGCATTTAGATACCATGAGAAACCCCGAATCATATTGCTTGACGACCTCATCTTTGACTTTCAGCATCCATTCGGGTCGAAGACGCCTCAGCTTTTGCCTGACCGACTTCATATCGGGGTAGAGAGGTAACTCATGCTCGACCAAATTGGTATCCAGACAAGGCATGTCCTCATACGACCAGGCAAAAACATCTTGGTATGATCGAAGGAAGTCGATCATGCTTTTTCTTTCTTTGGGAGATAACAACGTTCCGATCTTGGTTATTCTAAGAATCTCCTTAGTCCCTAGATTGATATCCTCTGTCTCTTAGACAACAGGGTAGGGCCATGCTCAAAGTTGATGAACCGGTCAAGGAGCTCATTGGGGAGCTCCTCCAAAAGACCATCCTCGTCCAGACTCATAACACCTACCTCTTCTTGTATTTCTACAAGGAAGGGGTCGATTTACGTGGGACAGGTATTTCGATTAAGGCATCATTTTCTGGGACTTTTTCTGGAATTTTAAATGATGATGTTTTTAGACTTTGGATTTTTTCAATGTTTTTAGAATTTTATATTTTTTCCATGTTTTTGAGATTTTTGTTTTCTTTGGAGACAAACCCTTGGCAAAACAGGTTACTATATATACAAGGTATTGCCTGCCAAGGGCTTATCTCACTTTTTATAGCTTATTTTTTTTTGGAAAATAGGTGCCAATCTTTAGGCCACTCCCTGCTTCCAAAGTTTGGGACAAAGATGCCCAGTTACGTACCTGAGGGGCCGCTCTTTTACCTGTTTGGATGGAGGGTGTTGACTGATATGGCTCATTGGAGTCAGCCTCCATCATGGTGACCCCCATTTCATCTGAGATGATATCCTCAAATGATAACTCAGTTTTGTGGTGATTAACCACAGGGGGAGTTTGTTCAGGTACTGGTCGTCGTTCCTCGAAAAGGGACAACGCGACCAAATCTATCTCCAAGCTAGGAAGGGAGATCTGGGGATTAGTGGGATGTATTGGGGCTATGGGTTTGTGTGGGGTCGAATGGGTTACCCTATTTCGGTCGATCTTTATGTACCCCTGCGCTGATGAAGGATTCCCTGATGTGCGGCCTAGGGTGAGGTTTCTCTTCTATGTTGATTCCTAGAGTTCTTGCTGCTGCGACAACCCTGACTTTCTCTTTGGCCTATCATACCTCTTCCTCTGTGGGCTTGTATCCCAGCCCGAATCTGACCTTCTGCCCCTTAGCAACAACTGGCTCTCTTCTGCCTTGTAATCTGGGCCCGAGCCCTCGGCCTTTCTGATAGCCCCACTTTTGGAGCATAGCCACCACTGTTATCATACCGCTTCCTATTTTAGGCATGATGCCCTCAATGGGCTCTGGGAGTATCGCTGACACCTCATATTCAAAATTGTGGAGGTCGACATCCTCAGCGATGTGCGGTATATCCAACACATTGGGTTTTTCGATGCTATTGGCGATTTTTTCTTTCTCGCTTTGCCCCTCACCAATGATTGTAATAATTTTGTGCCCAGACGTAAACTAGAGTTTCTGGTGTAAAGTGGAAGGTATGGCTCCGACCTCGCGCAACCACGGGCGCCCCAGTAATAGATTAAATGAAGATTTAATATCCATGACTTGAAACAAGATGGAAAAGGTCATTGGCCCTATCAACAGCTCAAGATCAACTTCTCTCATTATATCTCTCCTGGTATTGTCAAACTCTCTTGCGTTGGTTCTGGTGGGCCTCAACATGCATGGATCGACCCCGATCTTAGTGGCGGTTCTTAACGAGCATATGTTCAATGCGGACCCATTATCAATTAAAACTAGGGGAATGACCATATTTCCAGACTCAACGGTTATATTTAATGACTTGGAGCGGCTACACCCTTCTTCAGGTAAATCAGCATCAGAGAATGAAATGGCATTCGGAGCCATCACTTGCCCAATTATCTACCCGACTTCATCTGGGCTAACTTGGAGTGATACATGCACATTTTTTAATGCCCTCATTAATGCTTGAAAATGGAGTGGGGGCATCATCAACAGATCCCAGATGGTTATATGGGTGGGCATTCTTCTCAGTTGAGTCTCTAGTATATGTTCCTGACTCATTTTTTTGAAGGGGTTCAAAGCGTTGTCTTTCTTCCCCTCTGGTTGGGCCTGTGCTACTGTTGGCGCTTCTAGCTGCTTCGATATCCTCCCAGACCATGTGACAAAGTCCACTTCCCCTTCTCTACTTCTGCTGCTGGTATTGACATCTGTTTGCTCATAGCTTAGCAGGACCTGATGAGGGTCATAGGTTGGTCTCGAGAGCTGGAAAGGTATGGCTGTCGGTACTTAAGGCACTTGCACTGTCGGCTCAGGAGGTGTGGGCAACACTTGATTTATTTTGGTGGTAGCGGGTTCGGTGGAAAAATTGGGCCAGATAGGGGTGGTGAAGCTTAAGGGTGGTGGCATTAGAGGGAAGGAGGCAAAAGTAGACCATTGATAGCTAGTGGGCGCTAGCGGGAGATGGGGGTCTGATGGGCTGTTAGGTAATTGACCGGGGTGGTGGAGTTCGCAGGCGAAACTTGAGGTGATGGGATGGGCACGGGCCATTGATAACTAACGGGTGCGAGTGTGGGATTGGGGGCTTGATGGCTTATTGGGTAATTGATGGGGGCGGTGGAGTTTGCCAGTAGTTGAACTGGGGGAAATGGGGTGGGCGCGGGCCATTGATAACTGGAGGGTGCGGGCTTAGGATTGGAGGCCTGCTGGCTCATTAGATAATTGTCGGGGGTGGTGGTGTATGGTTGGTATGCATTGATATGTACATAATTGACAAGTGTGGTGGATGGAAAGTATGCCCTGAGATCCAAGGGTTCAATTTGCAAGGTCAGGTTGGGGAAATATTCTGACAAATTTAGGGGTTCAATTACCCCTACGTTCCTCTCTTCCATGTTTCTTGACAATGGTGCTACATAACTCTCCTGATCACTGATATAATCGGATGGGTCAAATTCAAACTCCTCATCTTCTATCATTCTGACGGTGGGTCTGGGACCTGCTCCTCCTGTAGGATGTGGGGGGTAGTGGCACTTGGTAAATATTAGCATGCTGAAAAGGTGCAGGGGGGATGATTTTTTCGGTGTCGATCAAATCCTGGATTGCGTGCTTCAATGGGAAGCAGCGATCAGTTGGGTGACCCGGACCCTGATGAAAATTACAGTGGGTATTCGAGTCATAGTTCTTTGGGATCGGATGGGGAGGAGGTTGCGGTTGACGAATGATGACTAATCCTTTTTCCACTAACAAAGGCAGAAGTACACTTAATGATTGCCCCAGCGGCGTGAAAATTTGGTCGTAGCGAGCTCTCCTCTACTCCAGAGTCATTTGCATTCCTTGCCCATTCCCTATTCTCTATATCTGCTCAGGCCTAACGGGTGCTAGTGGGGCTGCCTGAAATTGAAATGAGGTAGTATTGTTATTGGGCTTGGTATTGGCTATGTTCTGAACATTGCTCCCTATTCTCTTATCATTCCTTTGCTCTCAAAACCTCCTAACCCCACTGGGTCCACTTAGCATGTTCTTACTCAGGCGGCCCTCCCCGACGACATCCTCACATTGGTTAGCATTCCTCACAAGATTAGCAAAGCTGGACTGCTGCTGGTACACCAAAAAGTCTGAGATCACTGACAGAGTATTCTTTAATATCATCTCAATCTGCTCATCATCAGGTATTCTATTTTTAACCTGAGCTGTCAGGGCTTTCCAGCGTCCCAAGTAGTCGCAGAAGGTCTCGTTCTGGTTCTATTTCAAATGGGCCAAGTCTGACTTACGCGGCTCAATGTCTATATTGTAGACATATTGTTCTTGAAAGAGGTGCGTCAGGTCCCTCCACATTTTTATCATGGATGGTTCTAAAGATGTGAACCATCTCAAAGTCGGTCCAGTTAGACTCTTCTGAAAGACTTTTATTAGTAGTCTTTCATCCCCTCCGTATTGGAACATGTCCCCACAGTAGGATTTCAAATGCGCAATAGGATTGCCCGTGCCATTATATTTGTCGAAGGCTGGCATTTTAAATTTGGGGGGCAGGGGGACCTCAGCGAACAAGCACAAATCTGTGAAGTCCGTGGCATGGATTTTTGCACCACCCATTTTCATCAGCTACTTCTGTATTTTGTCCAACTGTTCTTTCAGCTGCTCTGACTCTTTTGATACAGGGGCCACTTTCTCGGTCGTTAGTTGGACTTCACTCTGGGCCACCAGGGGGTGGGCAATTATGGGAGGAGGGTTAAGGTTGGTTAATACCCCAGCATAGGCTCCGCTATTTCTAATCTCTTCCTCCTCATATTGCTGGTCGGCATAATGTGCAGTGAGGGCGGCATTTTCTTGTTGTTGTTGCCCGGGTTGGACGAGAATGACATGAGTGGGGGTGGGGTGAGCCTATTGGGGGTGAGGAAAGGTTTGTTGGGTGATGGGATTTTGGTTTAGAGGTGGGGCTTGATGGGGCCATTGGGTATGGGGGAAGGTTTGGAGATGGCCTTGGGGTGTGGGGCCATGGAAAAATTGGGTTTGGGGTATGGCATGGGTTTGACCTGGCTGTGAAGGTTGGGTGAAATGTTGGGGGTATTGTGGAAGGTATGAGTGTGGGGTTTGGGTTTGGGCCATGAAGCCTTGGTCATTTTGGGCTATGGGCCATTGATGGGTTTGGGCCATGGACCCTTGGTAGGTTTGGGCCATGGGCCCTGGATGGGTTTGGCCCAATGGGCCTTGGTGGGTATGATCCATGGGGCATTGGTGAATGGTGCATGGGTCCTTGGTCGGTCTGGGCCAATGGGCCTTGGTGGGTATGGGCCATGGGCCATTGATGGGTTTAGCCCAATGGGCCTTGGTGGGTTTAGACCATGGGCCCTTAATGGGTTTGGCCCAAGTGGCCTTGATAGGTCTGGGCCATGGGCCCAGGGTAGGTTTGGGTGGTGGGGTATTGGGTCATGGGGCCCTGGGATATGTGGGAAAAGGGGGTTTAGGCCAATGGGCCTTGGGGTATGTGGGAGGTTGGAGATTGGGCCATTTGGCCTTGGGGTGTATGAGTAGTGGGAGGTTGGGCCATGGGGCATGTGGGTAATGGGAGTTTGAATGGTGTGGATTCTGGGGGGTTGATGGGGGTCATTGAGGAGTGAGGCATGGAGATTGGCTAGGGTGTGAGATGGGTTTTGGGACATGGGGTGTGGAGGAGGGGAGGTGTTTTGAGAAGCCTTCCATATGGAGTAGGTTTGGAACATCTCCTCCATCATGGTCATGGAGGGAGGATTGGATGTGGGTGGTGGAGATGGGATGGAGGGGAAATTGGGCATGGCCCTGGTATGATCGGGTATGGCCATGGTAAGAGGTAGGGTATGGGGTGGATTGGAGAGTTGAGGTGGGGCAAAGGATGTAGAAGGATTAGGGATGTTAGGGGTGGATGCTTGAAAAAAATCGGGCATGGCCTCGGTAAAAATGGGAATGACCTGGGTAGATGGGGGGATTTGTGGGGGGTTGGATAGGGAGGAAGTGGTGTATGTGAATATGGGTGGATCGGGCCTATAGGGGGAAGATGGGAATTGGGGCATGGATGTGGATTGGGAGAATGGGTTTTGTGTGGATGTGGAAGGGAAATGGGTTGGACTTGGCATGGGTAAGGTTTGGGCAAAAGATGGAGAATGGGGGGTTGGACTTTGGATATTTTGGGGGGTATCGGTTGGGAAAATGGGGGCGCCAAACGGGCTGGTAATGGTAAAGGGGGGTTGGGTGAGGGGGATGGTGGAAAAAACTTCTCCCGAATGGGAGAGGGTTGGAGAATGTGGCGGGGATGAGTCGGGATCGGCGTAAGCCGGGTCCACTACCCATGACATTCTTTGGGAACGAGTTGGGTAAGGGCACTTTGGATAAGGCCCAAAATCCTCCTCCTTCTTTCCCTACGGGACGACGGAGGGCAAGATGATGCCGTTGTGCTGGCACTACAAACTATATCTTTTTGGGTTTTGATTTATATATTTTTTTAATTTTTTGAAAAAGTTTTGAAAAACAAAGGTTCCGATGCCTTGGAATTCCCTTTTCGGGTGGCCCTTGTACCTTAATTCAAGACCCGCGGCGACGATTCCGATACACTTCGAAAGAATCGAAGGAGAACCTTCGATCTATTGAAGGTATGAAAATCGAGGCAAACAACCTGATCTCCCGGAATGAGCCAAAAAGAAGTTGCCCTCTTTTGATCGGCAGGGGCGTATTGGGTGTCGGAGATGGCGGGGCCTAAACAAGGCACCAAGCACACTAATCAGGGGATTCGAGAGGTCAAGAAGGCCACAGATTCGGGCTGGTGTGGTGTTAAACAGACCTGGCGCAACTAATACCTGCGCCCAGGTGGCAGGGGCACGTTTTTACACTGGCGCAACTATTAGTTGCACCAAGGTAAAAACTTGGATTTTAAAGCTGGCGCAACTATTAGTTGTGCCAGTTATAAATTCCAGTTTTTTGCACTGGCGCAACTAATACTTGCACTAGGCAAAAACTGATGCTCCAGAATTGATGACAGCAGCCACCAACACCCTAAATGAGTCTCTTTTTTTGATTTTTGTGGAAGCTAGGCTTCCGAGAACTGAGCTATTTTTTGGTGATCGATTCTCTCCTCACCGCACCTAAAGGGTTTAAGTCCGGTATAACTCTCTAGTGCGCTCCCCAAGGGTTTTAAGCATCAGAATGGGAACTCACCCGATATACCTCCGGCGCAAGCGCCTTCTCAGATACTAAGTAAGCTGAGACTTTTCTGGATCATCACCACTAGGGGCTCCCACCATACTAAGACCCGGAATAGGAGTGCACACGTAGGCCTGCCAATCGGCTAAAGCACTTTAAATGATGGAAATTTAAATGAAATTAAAAGACAAAACGCAAGTAGGCCTGCCAATTGACTAAGGCACTAAAATGATGGAAAAGTAAAGAAATTTAAAAGACGATACGCATGTAGGCCCACCAATCAGCTAAGGCTCGTAAATGACGAAAAAGTAGGGGTGAGAAAAATAAAAAAATAGTAAAAAAAATAACAAAAATGGTTAGTAAAAATAAAAATAAAGGGCCAAATTTCAAGGAGAAGCTCTATAAGCTTTCCCCAGCAGAGTCCCCATCTGTGCAACCGTGGGATTCGTGACCATCCCATCGCGGCAATGCGCTCGCTTGCATAAAAAAATATATATAGAGTCGCCACTCAGAGCTTTCAGTGTCCTGGGAAACCTAGTTCATTTTTATAAGCACTGAAGTGCTAAAAATATGACTCTGAATCTGGTCTACACCAAAGGCTCTTGGGCAGGGGCTTCGATTATCGATCGGGAAGGTGTTAAGCACCCAATCAACCCGCTTAACACGGTCTCTACTTATGGCAAAAAATAAAATAAAGCAAAAGAAAGGAAAATAGCTTCCTCTTGCCCAAAAGGGATTAGAATCCTATTTATGCCCCTCGGGCCCTTGTAGCACCGTAGGAGAGCCTTGCATTGTTTGCTTTGATGAGCTCTTAAAGGCTTTGTATGGTATGGAATAGGATTCTAAATCCTAAGACTTAAAGCTGAGAGGTGGAGAAGGGAGGCTAGAGGATTACACACACCTAGGCTAAGGGTTTTGGATGTAAGAACAAGGTTGGAAATGGGTTTTGAAATTCTAGAATTTAGGTGAAAAATGATGCACAAAAGAGAGGAAGAACTTCTCACTTTGAACTCTTTCTCTCTTAAGCAAAATTCTCAATCCCTAAACCAAGGGGTGGGGGGCTCTATTTATAGGAAATGGGTGGATTAGGAAACCACTTAAGAGCTAAATGAGTTTAGCAATTAGGTAATCTCACATCTAAGGATTCCTAGGATTTTTGGAGTCTTAAGATGTGTGAGAAGGTCCTCCAATGGTGGATGATGGGGTGAGGCCTTAAGCCACTTGAAGGGTTGCAAATAGGCATTAAAAGGGTGCAACAGAACTATCAAAACACACCCCAAGGATCAAAGTGGTCAACAAGTCAAACCCCAATAACAATTTTTGGGGCAAAATCCAATGGTTACTGTTCATATGCCTAGCGCAACTAATAGTTGCGTCAGGCAAATGTACAATAAAACAGTTTTAAACAGTGCCTGAAAGTTGGTTCGCGTGGGTGGGCCCCACCTTTAACCTTGGCGCAACTAATAGTTGCGCCAGGCATAAAATCTGGGAGAATTGGCCTGGCGCAACTAGCTCAACTAATAGTTGTGCCAGGCAAAATTATAACTGGCGCAACTATTAGTTGCGCCAAATCCCTAGGGGGCCCACATGAATTTACACTTCTGCCCTCCGGGTTCAATCCGTCATATCTTTTGATGTATACCTCCGATTGGGGTGATTCTTGGACCGTTAGAAAGATGACGATCTCTACTTTTCAATGGTATAAAATTTGATCACAGTAGAGGGCCATAGATACTTTTGGTGCACCCATCCTCAACCATTTGCTTGATAAGGTTAGGCTTAGGTTCAGAGCGGGTTCTAAGGGTTGGGATTGATTTCTAAAGGTTTGGGTCAGGTTCCTAAGGGATCTAGGGTGATTCCTAAGGGTTTGAAAAGGTTCCTAAGGGTTCTAGGGGGGTTCCTAAAGGTTCCATACATGTCATCAAAAGCTCATAATTGCACTTCTCTCGAAAGGTGTTTCTATCAGGCCTTGGGCCAAATTTGGGTGTCTACAGAGATTGTCTAAAAAAAGAAAAAAGAATAAAAAATAGAAAAGAAAAGATGTAGAAAAACCACGGGGCATGTGCAGTAAAAATCCCCCAAGGATGAAGTGTATGAAGGTAGCTGGAACCCAGCCAAGGAAACCTTTTAAAACCCAGAATACCTTCAAATCCTAACCTTACTCATGACCACAATACATCCCGAGGAAAAGCCCTCTTTAAGGTCAATAAGCAGTCACAATATCTTTTGAGTCAGCATGAGCCAAGCTATGAGACGATAAAAGAACTCCATCCAGCCAGCTATGACGGAGTCGATGTCCATGTCGTGGCCTTTGAAAAAAATATATAAAATAGAAGAAAAGAAAAATAAATAAAAAAATACAAGCTCAAAGCAAGATGGACGTGGTGAAAAACTGAAAGGGCGCTACGGGTAAAAAGAGCGAGCTTGTGTGGACCAGGTGAAAACCCGAAAGGGCGCCGGGGGTAAAAATGCATACCCATAGACGTAGTGAAAACCTCAAAGGGCACTACGGGTAAAAAAGAGGGTGATAACGGGCACGACGAGAACCCACCTTGGGCGTTGTGAGTAAAAAGGTTGAAAAAAAATAAGAACAAATCCTTCGGTTACCCTCCAGTACTACCTTTGGGGCCGCTCATGTTAGCTCAAATCAGGGTCCCAACCAAGAATGTCTTTATAAACCGCATCGTCAAACACAAGGTGAAAAAGTTGATTCAATCCAAGGGGATGGATATTCTGACCTTGGTAAAAAAATTTAGCCTCACTCAAGTCCAACCACATGAAAGGGTTCAACTATGCTTAAAATGGGACCCGTTAATTTGTCTCACTAATAAGGCGTCAAACAAAAAAAAGAAGAAAAGCTAAAAAAGGAACAAAAAAATCAAGAAAAATCTAAATAAAAAAAAATTGTATATATTTCTACTCTTTTCCATATGTACAGCATCATACTTCCATCTCAAAAATTAAATAAAAAGAACAAAAAATCTAAAAACAAAAATAAAAAAATATATAAAACTTGAAAATTGAAAATATATATATATATAGGTAAAAGTTTGCTTCTCCTTCTGTTGATTAGGATGCATATTTTTGTATAAACAACAAAAGAGGACTAATGTTTTCTCGAGATGTGCAGAAACATCAAATGGTCCGAAGCCTTGAAGCAGGCAGCCTCTCAGCGTTAGACAAATCAGATGAAGCATCTCACCACCGACGTCCAGTCTATTCAAAGAAAAAAAAAATCATTTTAAAAAAGAAAAAAGATAACCATATTTTTGTGGTACTTTCGTCACGCACAGCTAGCTACGCACATGCGTGTTTCAAATACGGTAAAATATTAATATTTTATCGGCAATGCAGCTATGCTAAATTAATGTCCTAAATCTAAGGTTCGCCTTGGATCTATGGATCCTACTTTAAAGTAGGAGCAACGGTGTCAATCCTGATCAAGCAGTAAATGTTTTGATCAGGTTGATTCCACTACTAAATCTTCAACCTAAGCACTCTGTCTTTGGATTCATATGAATGTGAGTGTGCAACCATGGGATTTTTGACGATCCCGTCACGACGATGCGCTCTCTAATGAAATATTTAAAGTCACCACCCAGAGCTTTTGGTGTCCCAAGAAATCTAGATCATTTTTATAAGCACCAAAGTGCCACAAATATGACTCTGAATCTGGTCTACGCCAAAGGGTCTTGGGTAGGGACTTAAGATATCGATTGGAAAGGTGTTAGGCACCCAATCAACTCGCTTAATACGGTCTCTACTAATGGCCAAAATAAAAATAATAAAAAAGGCTTCCTCTTGCCCAAATGGGTCTTAAAATTCTATTTGTGCCCCTCCGTTCCTACCGAAAATTTAGCAGCGTAATGACACAAATGGGTGGATGGAGAAGTAACCGAGAAGGTAGAGGAATAGAGCGGAGAGCCGGAGCTCTCGGGCCCTTGTTGCACCACTGTGGAGCTTTGTGTTGGCTTGCTTTGGTGAGCTTTTGAAGGTTTATATGGTATGGAATGAGTTTCTAACTCCTAAGGCTTGATGGCTAAGAGATAGAGAGGGAAGGCTAGGGGGTAACATACCTCTAACCTAGAGTTTTTGGATGAAATGCTAATGTCTAAAGAAGATTTTTGAATTCTGGAATTTGTATGGGAATGGTGCGCTAGAGGAGAGAGAGAGAAGGGATTCCTTAATCTCTTAATTGCAAATTTTTTCAATCCATTTGCAAGGGGGGGTGCCTCTCTATTTATAGGAAAAAGAGAGGTTAGGAGGGTGCTTAGAGGCTAATTGGGATTAGCAATTAGATAATGGGCCATCTAAGGTTTCCTAGGGTTTTTGGAGCCTTGAAAAATGTGAGAAGTTGCTCCAATGGTGGATGATAGGGTGGGGCTTTCAACCACTTAAGGAGTTGCACATAGGTAGTAAATGGGTGCAACAGAACTAGCAAAACACACCCCAAAGGTCAAGATGGTCAATAAGTCAAACCCCAATCTTGATTTTCGAGGCAAAAATATACAGTTACTATTCATATGCTTGGCGCCAAGCATATGTACAGTAAAATAGTGGAGCACAGTGGCTTTGGGAAGTCGACTGCCAGCGGGGGGACCCACCTATAATAGTTGCGCCAAATCCCTAGAGGGGTTCAATTAAAATTACCAATCTGCCCCTACACTTTAGAACGCAATATCTTCTTATGTACAACTCTGATTGGGGTGATTCTTGGCTCGTTAGAAAGCTAAGGACTTCTACTTTTCAATGGTATGAAATTTGATTATAGTAGAAGGTCATAGCTAGTCTCAGTGCACCACTCTTCATCCATTACTCAAGAAAGCTAGGTTTAGGTCCAAAGCAGGTTCTAAGGGTCAGGATTGATTTTAAGGGTCCGGGAAGGTTCCTAAGAGATCTAGGGTGATTCTTAAGGGTTTGGAAGGATTCTTAAGGACTCGAAAGGGTTCTATACATGCCATCAAAAGCTCGGTGGTGAGCCTCTATCGAAATATGTTTCGATCGGGCCTTGGGCTAAATTTGGGTGTCTACAGATGTCCCTCTTTACTTTCCGATCACTAATAATCGAATGCCAAAGAAAAGATACATTCGAAGAGGCCCAAGGCATTCTGACAGGTTCGCTACATTTAGAACAAACTTCAAACATCAGATGAGTAACATTGTGAGAAAATGAAAGCTCTGTATGTCGGGAAAAATGGTCGTTCTTAAGGTAATCGGTCCCCAAGCGCTTAGCGACATTACTGGGCATAACCGAGGTGGAAAATGAGTTATGAAAGCCCAATAGCTGGGAAAAATGGCCGCTTCTTGAGATATTTTGAAGGAGTTTGATGTTCAAGATTTATTCTGAATACTACAGCTTTCTAAGTAAGGGGGTGATTAACCCATATTCAAAGATAGGCACAACACAAGTACACAAGGCTCCATAGTTTGTGTCCAATTAGGTGAGGCATTGACCGCCTCATCTGACTGGTCATGGGTGCCCATACTTTAAGCAGGGTTCAAGGTCTTTGGGTGAACCCATTGATCCCGAAATTTATTTAGCATGACTACCCGAGCGGAGTGAACAGATGTCGCAATGCTTTTTAGGAGTATGTGCCATTTTTCCAGCGTGCCTTGGATCATCGTGACCTAAAGTATCCGACCTTAAATAACACAAAACAGATCCAGCCAAAATCGGGTGCCCCCGAAGGGGGCATCCAATCTTGGTCTCTGCCAACAATGATCTTACAAATCAATTAACTATGCATAAATATACACCCATTAGGGGCGATAAGCAACAAAGGCGATGGAAGTCTCAACCCAGATCTGGTCCAAGTATAATTTATGAGAACAAACAACCATCCTACGGATACCCAGACAAAAGGCATACAATTTATAGGGATACCATGCCAATACAGGTTTTAAGCCTGTGAAAATAAGGGAAATGAACCCTTCTGCATGCATGTCTACACATAGTTTGATTGATGTGTAGTTTCATTTTCAATAGGTTGGTCTCAACCAACAATTGATCTTTCTTATAATGGGATTACCCGAACCCAAAATCCCGTAGGGCGCATGCCTAGACTGCGCAGACCAAGAGTCCACACCTCTTAAATAGCTCATGATGAATCTCAAGTTAGATAGTCATGTTCATATGAATCCTCCAACTGAGCGCTCGTTGTAAAGTTTTAGCAGTGGAGTCGACTCGATCGAAACATTGACTGTTTGACCGAGATTGACACCGTTGCTCCTACTTCGAAGTAGGATCCAAAAATCCAAGGCAAACCTTTAGACTTAGGACATTGATATGGCACAGCTGCATTGCAGATAAAATATTGACATTTTACTACATGGGAACACGCGTGTGCGTCCAATCATTTGAGGCATAGACCGCCTTATCTGATTGGTCGTGGGTGTCCCTACTTGAAGCAGGGTTCGAGATCTTTGGGTGAACCCCTTGATCCCTAGTTTATTTAGCATGACTACCCGAGCAGAGCAAATAGATGTCGCAATGCTTTTTAGGAGTGCATGCTGTCTTTTCAAAACACTTTTTTTTTGTTATTTTATGTGGGAAATTTTGATCCTCTCTTTTTTTGTGTTTACCTTTTATGTAATTTTTTTGGATTTATTTATGTGATTTTTTGGATGTTAAGTTATTATTTTATGTGATTTTTTGGATTTTAAGTTGTCATTTTATGTGATTTTTTGGATTTTTCAAAACTATCATTTTATGTGAATTTTTGGCTTTTCAAGTTGTTATTTTATGTGATTTTTTGGTGTTTTTAAAGCAATCATTTTATGGGATTTTTTTATTTTTTTAGAACTATTATTTTATGTGAATTATTCTATCATTTTACGTGCATTATTCTATTATTTTTGGCTTTTTCTGTAGAGATTTTTTAATCAATTTTTGGGACTTTTTCACATTTTCTATGTAGGATCAGGATGCCTCTTGCTCTCGGTCCATTTTATTCTTAGCACAGCTTCTCGGGTAAGTCGAATGAAGATCGATACACTGTTAGGGGGCGCGTGCATCTGCCGGGGGAAACAAACAAAGAGAGGGGGTACCGGGTTATGCATCTGACCCGCACCAAGCCCAAAGACCCGACCCGCAAGTGGCTGGTGCAACTATTAGTTGCGCCAAGCCAAAAGAGGCTCCAAAATTGCCTGGCACAATTATTAGTTGTACCAAGCTTGGCTGGGGAGCCAACTTAAACAGCCCGAGTTCGGGCAGCAGGGCATCTTTTTGAAAAACATTTCTCCCCCTCTCTTCAAAACCGAAAACCAGCCTCCTTAGGGTTCCTTTACATTGCATCCACGCGTACCTCATTGCCGGCATTCGCTTGTGCCGATTTATCGCCGCCTCATGCTAGATAACCCCTTCTTTTTCACAAGGTAACCATTTAAAATTCATTTTTCTTGCTTTTTCTTGCAAATATGATCTTGATCTTGTATTCTTTGATGAGTAATGGCTTACTTTTATGGTGTGTGTGTTTATTGATGATGTATGGATGACTTCTTATGATCAATGCCCTATTTTTGTTGTTTTTTAGATGTATTGGTGCCTAAATATATATATATACTCTTTTTTTTTATATATATATATATAAGGAGGCTTTATTTTGTTTTTTTTTTTTTTAAAATCATAAAGCAAGGATTTTGGATTTTGTGTTTGTTTTTTTTTTGACAATTAATTAGAAAAAAAAGATTTTTGGTTTCTTTTTTTGAATTTTATTTAAGGAAGATGATTTTCGACTTCTCTTAAATTTAGGAAAACAAGGGGTTTATATACTCCTTTTTTATTGTTTTGAAAACTAACTAAGGCATTAATTTAATTATTATTTTTGTGTTGGTTTTTTGATTTTATGGGCACAAACTAAGGGGTTTTTTTTTGAAGTTTTTGTTTTTTATAAAACAAAGGCTCTTCTTTTTTATTTATTTATTTATTTTATTATTATTTTTTTATTTTTAGGAGCATAAAAAGAAAGATTTTTGGGTTTTTATTTTGGGAGCATAAAGAAGTGATGATGGGTTTTCTATTTTTTTAACTTGCTTTATTTTTAAACATAGTAAAAGGGACATTTGTCTTATTTTTATTTACTTTTGAAGATAAAAAAGGTAGGATTTTTTCATTTTCAATCTGAAAGGGATTTTTTTTTATGTGTGTGTGTATCTTTATTTTATGACAAAGAACAAAAGGAGGGTGAGCATACTTACCTTCTCTTGGCGTGTAGCATAAAAATAGTTCTTTATCAGTGATCTGCTCTGGTGCGATTGTTTCCTATTGCCCTAGAATGTCCTGCGACGAAGAATATGTTCCTGAGGAGGGGCCTGAGGTAGTTTATGGCCCATGGGGAGTGCAATTTTTTGTGGTGGAGCGATAAGCGGGTCCCTGGCTAGAGATGCAGGGTGAGGCTGCCCGAGTCAGCCTCCTCCATCAACAGTACATTCACATCTCAAATTTCGGCATAGCGGGCAAGGTAAAAGATAAGTTTAGTTCTTCCTTTCTTTGTGCAGCTTTTTCTTTGTTTTCAAGATCTGTTGCATTTTTCACTTCTGATGCAGGACCAGCCCCCAATCGTATTCCGTGGGGGGTGGCTTGATTTCCATGGTTTCTACCTCTATGTCTCCCCTTTGGTGAAGTTCTTGCTAGCGCAGGTGGGCTTTGGAGAGTTTCTGTCTTGCCCTGCTATGAGGGCCGATTCCGCATATCTGAAGGCATTGATTGAGTGATTTCCCCTGAAGACGATGACCTTCCACATGCCTTACTCTGAGATGGCGCTGACGCCTATAGATTGGGCCATGACTACTGACATTAGGGTAGGAGGCATACCGATAGCAAATCTCACAGTGCCAAGCAAATAGGACATCATTCGAATGATAGGGGTGTATCCCCCCCCCGTGCAGATGCATGGCATCAAGGTTAAGATGGGGTGTCTATCTAACCTCTATATAGCCGATGAGTTAGTGAATCTGGGCCAGCCAGATAGGGTGTTTTATATCATGCCCGAGCGGGCGATCATCCTGGCCCACATCACTCTCCTGCTCCTGCTGGATAAGACCCTCGTTACCAATGTGAGCTGCGGTCTAGTCAGCCTAGCGCTGTTGAGTATTATGGACAACTGGGGTGACGTCCATAGGTACGATTGGGGTGGGGCCGGATATGCATGGCTGATGTATAACGTAGCTCGAGTTACCACCGGGGATTCCAAATATGTTGTCGATTTTTGGGCCGCATTGGAGGTAATCCCTAATTCTTTTGCTTTCGCCAACTTGAATGGTCTTTTATGCTACTGACTTATTCTTTTGTGCATTGCTCTTCTTAGGTATGAGGGTACCATCACTTTCATCATGGGTGCCCGCTTCTCCACTTGGATGCATTCACCTATCCTCTTCTCAGCAACTGGAACCAAGCCCAGCGCTGTGTTGTGGGCATGAAGCACTTAGAGATGGGCTTGAGGTCCCAACTCCACCTGATGATCCCTGAGTAGGTAAAGCCCTTTTTCAATTCTATTTATTTTAGCTCGGAAATTCCCCTTGATTAATATGTTGCATGTTTGATTGATTGGCCACCTCTTGACTTGGACAGATCCTCCACGACCCGTACCTCATGTCCCCTTTCTGGGACCGGGCAGTCGTAGGCCCATCACGCCTATTTAACAACCGCCGTGTTGTTTTCTTCTATGGGGCGTGGGCCAGGGTTTACTACCTAGGGGAGCAGGTGGTGCACTAGTACCAGGGCTATCATGCCATACCCATGGACCCTCCTGCGGGAGTTTTGGATCCTGTTGGCAGCATTGAGGAGCTCACAGTGGCCTTCCTCAATAATGGGCTCCCTATCAATGCCCTTTTTATGCCCGGAGATTATCATATATGGTACGAGTGCCTGCCGTATCAGTTCATCTTGCCGCGCTTCATCCCTAGCGCCAATTTCCTCTCATTTGACGGCCCGCGCGGTCAGGTAACTCTCCTTTCCTTTTTTAGATTAGATTAGTCCCCCTTGTTGTTTTGATTCAGCCCTTGTTCCTTTTGAGCGGATTGCTATTTTGTTCACAGTTTGCTCAAGGTGATGACTTGGATGATGGAGGTGGAACGGCGACAGGTACCGCAAATACCTTTGGGGCAGGTCCTTCAGGTGCTGGCCCTTCTGGCGCGGGTCCCTCGGGTGAGGGTTCTTCAGGAGCTGGTCCGTCGGGTACCTCTCATGCTAGTGCCCCTGGTGGTGATCCACCCGTGGTTTATGGGACTTTATGACGCTTTGAAGATAGCTTTCTCTCGGACCTATGTGTTAATGGATAAGAAGGCACGCATCTCCACTGAAGCAGCCTGGGCCCCTCCTCCTGAGGTTATTCCAGGGGTAAGCCTTCTTACGATCATTCTTCCTTTGTCCCAGCTTCTTTTGTAATTGCATGTGTCTTTTAATTGCCCTGGTAACTGACATCCTATCCTTCTGAATGTAGAATTTTGACTCGGCTATGGAGTTTGCAACGTATCATCGTAACATCTTGGAGCTTTGGGATGTGGAGGTGGTGAGTATCCTGCCGCTCACCTTTTCTTAATGGTTCTACTATCCTTGGTTCCTTAGTTGAACCTGATCTCTGACTTTGACTATGACTTGCAGTGTGCACGCACCAAGGAGTCGCGATCTTTGCTTAGTAGGATTTCCCAAGCATGGTCCCGGGTGGGAGATATGAGGACTTATCAGGGCTCCTCATGTCGTCGGAAGAAGTCAAAGGGCCCCAACAAGAACTAGGCTATAGTTTCTGCACAAAACAATTTAACACATTTTGGGACAATTTTATTGAAATTTTGCAAAGTTTGTAATAGATATTTGTGGCACTTCTCGGATGACTTTCTTTTTGGATATGGTTAGTGCTTTTCTTTGATTTGTATGTTATCATTCCCTTTCATATATTTGACTGCTTGAAGGATGGCTTTGATGATCGCCCATGAAAGTGGCCCTCGAGGTCGTATGCCTTGGTGTGGGTTCTTCCTACAGAAATAGTCAACCTATTCAAATGTTAGGTACCCTTTCAGGGGTAAGCCTTCTTACGATCATTCTTCCTTTGTCCCAGCTTCTTTTGTAATTGCATGTGTCTTTTAATTGCCCTGGTAACTGACATCCTATCCTTCTGAATGTAGAATTTTGACTCGGCTATGGAGTTTGCAACGTATCATCGTAACATCTTGGAGCTTTGGGATGTGGAGGTGGTGAGTATCCTGCCGCTCACCTTTTCTTAATGGTTCTACTATCCTTGGTTCCTTAGTTGAACCTGATCTCTGACTTTGACTATGACTTGCAGTGTGCACGCACCAAGGAGTCGTGATCTTTGCTTAGTAGGATTTCCCAAGCATGGTCCTGGGTGGGAGATATGAGGACTTATCAGGGCTCCTCATGTCGTCGGAAGAAGTCAAAGGGCCCCAACAAGAACTAGGCTATAGTTTCTGCACAAAACAATTTAACACATTTTGGGACAATTTTATTGAAATTTTGCAAAGTTTGTAATAGATATTTGTGGCACTTCTCGGATGACTTTCTTTTTGGATATGGTTAGTGCTTTTCTTTGATTTGTATGTTATCATTCCCTTTCATATATTTGACTGCTTGAAGGATGGCTTTGATGATCGCCCATGAAAGTGGCCCTCGAGGTCGTATGCCTTGGTGTGGGTTCTTCCTACAGAAATAGTCAACCTATTCAAATGTTAGGTACCCTTTCAGGGGTAAGCCTTCTTACGATCATTCTTCCTTTGTCCCAGCTTCTTTTGTAATTGCATGTGTCTTTTAATTGCCCTGGTAACTGACATCCTATCCTTCTGAATGTAGAATTTTGACTCGGCTATGGAGTTTGCAACGTATCATCGTAACATCTTGGAGCTTTGGGATGTGGAGGTGGTGAGTATCCTGCCGCTCACCTTTTCTTAATGGTTCTACTATCCTTGGTTCCTTAGTTGAACCTGATCTCTGACTTTGACTATGACTTGCAGTGTGCACGCACCAAGGAGTCGCGATCTTTGCTTAGTAGGATTTCCCAAGCATGGTCGGGTGGGAGATATGAGGACTTATCGGGGCTCCTCATGTCGAAGAAGTCAAAGGGCCCCAACAAGAACTAGGCTATAGTTTCTGCACAAAACAATTTAACACATTTTGGGACAATTTTATTGAAATTTTGCAAAGTTTGTAATAGATATTTGTGGCACTTCTCGGATGACTTTCTTTTTGGATATGGTTAGTGCTTTTCTTTGATTTGTATGTTATCATTCCCTTTCATATATTTGACTGCTTGAAGGATGGCTTTGATGATCGCCCATGAAAGTGGCCCTCGAGGTCGTATGCCTTGGTGTGGGTTCTTCCTACAGAAATAGTCAACCTATTCAAATGTTAGGTACCCTTTCAATTCTCATGTTTGAATGTTTATATATCATGAAGCAGGTGAATCAGGCCAATTGGCAAAGGGGGCCAGCAAAGGCCCTCAAAAATCCCCAAACCAGCTCAAAAAGCATAATGGGGGGCAGTTCTGTGCTGGCGCAACTATTAGTTGCGCCAGGCTTAAATGGGGGACAATTTGCACTGGCGCAACTTAATGACCTCGTCCTTGACTTTCAACATTCATTCAAGTCAGAGACATCTCAGCTTCTGTTTAACCGACTTGCAGTCAGGGTAGAAGGGCAACTCATGCTCGACCAAATCAGTATCCAGACCAGGCGTGTCCTCGTACGACCAGGCAAAAACATCTTGGTATGACTGAAGGAAGTCGATCATGCTTTTTCTTTCCTCAGGAGACAGTGACATTCCAATTTTGGTTATCCTAGGAACCTCCTTAGTTCCTAGATTGATGTCTTCGGTCTCTTCGACAATGGGGGTAGGGCCATACTCAAAGTCGGCAAATCGGTCAAGGAGCTCATTGGGGAGTTCCTCGAAGGGGACATCCTCGTCCAGACTCGTGATCCCTACCTCTTCTTGTATTTCTACCGGGAAGGGGTCGATTTCACGTGGGATGAGCATTTTGATTGAGGCATCCTTTTGTGGGACATTTTCTAGAATTTTAAATGACAGTATTTTTGGACTTTGGATTTTTTCAATGTTTTTGGAGTTGTGTTTTTTCCATGTTTTTGAGATTTTGTATTTTTTCCATGTTTTTGAGATTTTCGTTTTCTTCGAAGACGGACCCTTGGCAAGGCGGGTTGGTGTATATACAAGGTATTGCCTGCCAAGGGCTTATCTCACTTTTTATAAGTTATTTTTTTTTGGGAAACAGGTGCCAAACTTTAGGCCACATCCTGCTTCCAGGGTTTTGAGCAAAGATGCCCAGTTGCGTACCTGAGGGGCTGCTTCTTTACCTGTTGGGATGGAGGGTGTTGACTGATATGGCTCATTGGAGTCAGCTTCCATCATATTGATCCCCATTTCATCTGAGATCATGTCCTCAAATGATAGCTCGGTTTTGTGGTGATTCACCACAGGAGGGGTTTTCAAGGACCGACCGTCGTTCCTCAAAAAGGGACAACGCGGCCAAATATATCTCCAAGCTGGGAAGGGAGATATGGGGATTGGTGGGATGGACTGGGATTTGTGTGGGGTCAAATGGGTTGCCCCATTTCGATCGATCTTTACAACCCCTGCACTGACAAAGGAATCCCTGATGTGCGGCCTAGGGCGAGGTTTCTCTTCTATGTTGATTCCTCGAGCTCTTTCCGCTGCGGTGACCCTGGGGCGGACCTCTTGCTCTGTGGGCTTGTATCCTAGCCCGAATCTTACTTTCTGTCCCTTAGCCACAACTGGCTCTCTTCTGCCTTGTAATTTGGGTCCCAGACCCCTTCCTTTTTTATAGCCCCACTTTTGGAGCATTACCACTGCAGTTACCATACCGCCTCCTGTTTTAGACATGATGCCCTCGATGGGTTCTAAAAGTATAGCCGACACCTCGTACTCGAAACTGTGGAGGTCGACATCCTCGGCAGTGTGTGGTACATCCAGCATATTAGATTTTTCAATACTATTGTTTTCTTTCTCACTGTGCCCCTCTCCAATGATTGTGATAATCTTATGCCCAGATGTAAATTTGAGTTTCTGGTGCAATGTGGAAGGTATGGCTCTGACTTCATGTAGCCAAGGGCGCCCCAATAACTGGTTAAATGAGGATTTGATATCCATGACTTGAAACAAGATGGAAAAGGTCATTGGCCCTATCAACAACTCAAGATCAACTTCTCCCATTATTTCTC
Organism: Chloranthus sessilifolius; assembly: GCA_021018995.1. Classification (NCBI taxonomy): domain Eukaryota; kingdom Viridiplantae; phylum Streptophyta; class Magnoliopsida; order Chloranthales; family Chloranthaceae; genus Chloranthus; species Chloranthus sessilifolius. The sequence goes on from CM037586.1 coordinate 101,541,559, forward strand.
TCATGATATTGTCAAACCCTCTAGCACTGGTTCTGGTGGGCCTTAACATGCACGGATCAACCCCGATCTTGGTGGCAGTTCTTAATGGGCCTATATTCAATGCAGACCCGTTATCAATTAGAACTAAGGGGATAATCATATTTCTGGACTCAACGGTTATATTCAAATATTTTGAGCGACTACCTCCTTCCTCAGGTAAATCAGCATCAGAAAATGAAATGGCATTTGGAGCCATTACTTGACCAATTATCTGCCCGACTTCGTTTGGGCAAACTTGGAGTGATACATGCGCATTTTTTAACGCCCCCATTAATGCTTGAAAATGGAGTGGGGACATCATCAACAAATCCCATACAGTGATATGGGCATGCATTCTTCTCAGCTGAGTTTCCAGTATATGTTCTCGACTCATCTTCTCAAAGGGGTTCACTGCCTTTCCTTCTCCTTCTGCAGGCTGGCCTGCTGGTGCTTTGATATCCTCCCTAACCTGGTAACAAAATCTACTACCCCTTCTCCGCTGCTGCTTCTGGCATTGACATCCATTTGCTCGTAGCTTAGCGGGACCTGATGAGGATCATATGTGGGTCCCAAGAGCTGGAGAGGTATGGCTGCTGGTTCTTGAGGAACTTGTACTGTCATCTCAGGAGGCATGGGCAATACTTGATTCATCCCAGTGGCAGTGGGTTGGGTGGAAAGATTGGGCCAAATGGGGGTGGTGAAGTTTGAGGGTGGTGGCATTGAAGGGAAGGAGGTAAACGTAGGCCCTTGATAGCTAGTGGGTGCGGGCGGCTGATGGGCCGTTAGGTAATTGATCAGGGTGGTGGAACTTACCGGTGGTTGAGCTGGGGGTGATGGAGTGGGCGCAGGCCATTGATAACTGATAAGCGCGGGTGTTGGATTCGGGGCTTGGTGGCTTATTGGGTAATTGATGGGGGTTGTGGTGTACGGTGGTAGTTGGAATGGGGTGGGAGTAGGCCATTGATGACTGGCGGGTGCGGGTGTAGGATTGGGGGCCTGTTGGCTCATTGGGTAATTGATGGGGGCTGTGGTGTATGGTTGGTATGCATTGATTTTCACGTAATTGACGGGTGTGGGCGATGGAAAGTATGCCCTGAGATCCAAGGGTTCTATTTGTGGAGTCAGGTTGGGGAAATAATCTGACAAATTTAGAGGTTCAACTAGCCCTATATTCCTTTCTTCAACGTTTCTTAACAGCGGTGCTACATAACTCTCCCGATCACTGATATAATCGGATGGGTCAAATTTGAATTCCTCCTCATCTTCTATCATTCCGATGGTGGGTCTGGGACCTGCTCCTCCGGTAGGATGTGGGGGTAGTGGTACTTGATGAATATTAGCATGCTGAGAAGGTGCGGGGGGAATGATTTTCTCGGCATCAATTAGATCTTGGATGGCGTGCTTCAATGGGAAGCAGCGATTAGTAAGGTGACCCGGACCCTGATGAAAATTGCAGTGGGTATTTGGGTCATAGTTCTTTGGGATCGAGTGAGGAGGAGGTTGCAGTTGGCGAATAGCCACTAATCTCGTTTCTACTAACAGGGGCAAAAGTACACTCAAAGATTGCCCTAGAGGTGTGAAGACTCGGTCGTAGCGGGCTCTCCTCTGTTCCGGGGTCATTTGCATTCCTTGCCCATTCCCCATTCTTTGCATTTGCTCAGGCCTAACAGGTGCTGGTGGGGCTGCCTGAAATTGAAATGGGGTAGTATTATTATTGGTCATGGTATTGACTATGTTCTAGACATCGCCCCCTATTCTCTTCTCGTTCCTCTGTTCTGAAAATCTTCTAACCCCACTGGGTCCACTTGGCATGTTCTTATTCAGACGCCCCTCCCTGATGGCATCCTCACATCGATTAGCATTCCTTACTAGATCAGCAAAGCTGGTTTGCTATTGATATACCAAAAAGTCTGAAATCACTGGCAGAGTGTTCTTTGAAATTATCTCTATCTATTCATCATCAGGTATTCTATTCCTGACCTGAGCTGCCAATGCTCTCCATCACCCCAAGAAGTCGCTGAAGGTCTCATTCTGGTTCTGCTTTAAACGGGCCAAATTAGACTTGCGCGGTTCAATATCAATATTATCGACATACTGTCCCTGGAACAAATGCGTCAAATCCTTCCATGTCTTCATCATGGATGGTTCAAGAGCTATGAACCACCTTAGGGCTGGTCCAGTCAAACTTTTCTGAAAGACTTTTATTAGCAGTCTCTCGTCCCCCCCGTACTGGCACATGTCCCCACAATAGGACTTGAGGTGTGCAATCGGGTTGCCAGTGCCATTATATTTGTCAAAGGCTGGCATTTTGAATTTAGGGGGCAGGGGGACCTTAGCGAATAGGCATAAGTCTGTGAAGTCTGTGGCGTGGATTTCAGTACCACCCATTTTCATTAATTGCTTCTGTATTTTGTCCAACTGTTCTTTTAGCTGCTTTGATTCTTTTGACACCGGAGCTGCTTTCTCGGCAGTTGGTTGGACTTCACTTTGGGCCACCAGGGGATGGGCAATTATAGGAGGAGGGTTGAGGCTGGTCAAAGCCCCAACATAGGCCCCTCTATTCCTAATCTCGTCCTCTTCATACTGCTGGTCGGTATAATGTGCAGTGAGGACAGGATTCTCCTGTTGTTGTGGCATGGGTTGGATGGGAATGACATGAGTAGGGGTTGGGTGAGCCCATTGGGGGTGAGGAAAGGTTTGTTGGGTGATGAGAATTTGGTTTTGGGGTGGGGCCTGATAGGGCCATTGGGTATGGGGGAAGGTTTAGAGATGGCCTTGGGGTGGGGCCATGGGAGACTTGGGTTTGAGGTATGGCATGGGTTTGACCCAGCTGTGAAGGTTGGGTTAAATGTTGGGGGTATTGTGGAAGGTATGAGTGTGGGGTTTGGGTTTGGGCCATGAACCCTTGGCCATTTTGGGCTACGGGCCATTGATAGGTTTGGGCCATGGACCCTTGGTAGGTGTGGGCTAGTGGGCCTGGGTAGGTATGGGCCATGGGCCTTGATGGGTTTGGCCCAATGAGCCTTGATGGGTCTGGGCCATGGGCCCTTGGCGGGTCTGGCCTAATGGGCCTTGATGGGTCTGGCCCAATTGGCCTTGATGGGTTTGGGCCATGGGCCCTTAGTGGGTCTTGCCCAATGGGCCTTGATGGGTCTAGGCCATGGGCCCTGGGTAGGTTTGGGAGGTGGGGTATTGGGCTATGGGGTCCTAGGATATGGGGAAAAAGGGGGTTTGGTCCAATGGGCCTTGGGGTATGTGGGAGTTTGGAGATTGGGCCATGAGGCCTTGGGGGAAGTGGGTAACGGTGGTTTGGGTGGTGTGGATTATGGGGGGTTGATGGGGGTCATGGGGGACTGAGGCATGGAGATTGGCTAGGGTATGGGATGAGTTCATGGGCATGGGGTGTGAAGGAGAGGGGTGTTTTGAGAAGCCTTCCATAAGGAGTAGGCTTGGAACATCTCCTCCATCATGGTCATAGAGGGAGGGTTGGATGGAGATGGGGGATTTAAGGGATGATGGTGTATAGATGGGATGGAGGTGGTGGAAAAATTGGGCATGCCTCCGGTATAATCGGGCATGGCCACGGTAGGCGGGGAGGTATGGAGTGGATGAGGGGATGTATTGGGTATGTTTTGGGATGATGGGGGGCATGTTGAGTAGGGATGAGGAAAGTTGAGCATGACCCCAGTAAAAATGGGCATGACCCGGATGGATGGGGGATTTTGCGGGGGGTTGGATAGGGCGGAAGTGGTGTATGTGAATGTGGGTGGATTGGGTCTATAAGGGGATGATGGGAATTGGGGCATGAATGTGGATTGGGAAAATGGGTTTGGCATGGAAGTGGATGGACTATGGGGTAGGTTTAGCATGGGTATGGGATGGAAAATGGGCATTGTTTGGGCGAAGGATGGGGAGTTGGGGATTGGATTTTGGATATTTTGGGGGGTAATGGTTGGGAATATGGGGGTGCCGAATGGGCCGGTGGCGGTAAAGGGCGGTTGGGTGAGGGGGATGGTAGAAAAAACTTCTCCCGAATGGGAGTGGGTTGGAGAATGTGGCGGGGATGAGTCGGGATCTGCGTAAGCCGAGTCCACTACCCACGACATTCTTCAGGAGCGGGTCGGGTAAGGATTCCTTGGATGAGGCCCAAAATATTTCCTCCTTCCCCTACGGGACGGCGGAGGGCAAGATGATACCGTTGTGTCGGCACCACAAACTATCTATTTTTCGGGTTTTTGATTATATATATTTTTTGAAATTTATAATTTTTTTTATTTTTTTTTTTAAAAAAACAAAGGTTCCGAGGCCCTGAAATTCCCTTTTCGGGTGGCTCTCGTACCTTAATTCAAGACCCGCGGTGATGGTTTCGATGCACTTCGGAAGAATCGAAGGAGACCCTTCGATCTATTGAAGACACAAAAATCGAGGAAAATAACTCGATCCCCCGGAATGAGCCAAAAAGAAGTTGCCCTCTTTTGACCGACAGGGGCGTATTGGGTGTCGGAGATGGTGGGGCCCAAACAAAGCATTAAGCACACTAATCGAGGAACTTGGGAGGTGAAGAAGACCACAGATTCGGGCTGCTTAAACCCAGTTTATACTGGGCATATGTATTATATACGCCTGACCAAAACTAAGCAGGTTTGGCTGGGCGTATATGTTATATATGCCTGAGTATTTCTGGGGATTTTTTGGCTAGGCGTATTTAATATATATGCCTAGCAAAATTGTTCTTTCAGCTTGGTTTGATAGTGTGCACAGCAAGCCCAAAATGAATCTCTTTTTTTCGTTTTTGTGGAAGCTAGGCTTCCGGGAACTGAGCAGTTTTTTTTTATGATCGATTCTCTCCTCACTGCACCTAAGGGGTTTGAGTCCGGTATAACTCGCTAGCGCGCTCCCCAAGGGTTTTAAGCTTTTTGAAATGGGAACCCACCCGATATACCTCCGGCGCAAGCGCCTTCTCAGATACTAGGTGGGCTGGGACTTTTCTGGATCATCACAACTAGGGCTGCCGCCATACTAAGACCCGGGTGTTTGTATGTGTGCCTAAACCCTTTGAAAATCTACTCCGTAAAAAAACAAATTAATTAAGCTCCCTAACTTGGTTCAATTTTAATTTTTTTTAAAGCTTTTTCTTTTTTTGGAAGTTTTCTTTAGTTCAAAGACCGGGGGTGATGATCCCGTGCCGCCACTACGGGTCGGCGTCCACTGGCGGAATATGAGTGTTCAAGTAGGCCCGCCAATCGGCTAAGGCACTTTAAATGGTGGAAATTTAAAGGAATTGAAAGACAATACTCAAGCAGGCCCGCCAATCGGCTAAGGCACTTAAAATGACGAAAAAGTAAAAAAATTAAGAGACGATGCGCATGTAGGCCCGCCAATCGGCTAAGGCATCTAAATGACGGAAAAGTAGGGGTGAGAAAAATGACTTAATCGGAGGGGTGAGTTATAAAAAATAGCAAAAATAAGACAAAAAAATAGCAATAAATGTTAGGAAAAATAAAAAAATAAAAAGGCCTAGTTCAATGGGAAGCTCTACTAGCTAGTCACCAGCAGAGTCGCCATCTGTGCAACCGTGGGAATCGGGACGATCCCGTCCGATGATGCGCTCTCTAATGAAAAATATAGAGTCGCCACCCGGAGCTTTTGGTGTCCCAGGATACCTAGTTCATTTTTATGAGCACCTAAGTGCTAAAAATATGACTCTGAATCCAGTCCACACCAAAGGCTCTTGGGTAGGGGCTTCGGTTATCGATCGGGAAGGTGTTAGGCACCCGATCAACCAGCTTAACGCGTTCTCTACTAATGGCCAAAAATAAAATGAAAATAGCTTCCTCTTGCCCGAAAGGGCTTAGAATCCTATTTGTGCCCCTCCGTTCCTACTAAAAATTCGGCTGTGTAACGACACAAATGGGAGGATGGAGGGAGCTAGAAAGAGGTAGGAGAAGAAAGGGGAGAGCCGGAGCCCTCCGACCCTTGTAGCACCGTAGAGGAGCCTTGCGTGGCTTGCTTTGATGAGCTTTTGAAGGCCTTGTATGGTGGAAAAAGAGGTTCTAACTCCTAAGGCTTGAAGCTAAGAGGTAGGGAAGGGAGGCTAGGGGATCACACACACCTAACCTAAGGGTTTTCTATGAAATGCTAAGGTCTAAAGGAGTGTTGTGAATTCTGGAATTTGTATGGGGGGTGTGCACCAAAGGGAGAAAGATCTTCTCACTTTAAGCTCTTTCTCTCTTAGGTAGAAATTCTCAACCCTTAAGTAAGTGGGGTGACTCTCTATTTATAGAGAAAGGGAGGATTAAAGGGTTACTTAAGAGCTAATTGGTTTATCAATTAGGTAATCCCCCATCTAAGGTTTTCTAGGTTTTTAGGGTTTTAGGAGTTTGGGAAACTGGTTTCAATGGTAGATGATGGGGTGAGACCATAGGTGACTTAAGGGTTGCAAATAAGCTCAAAGGGGGTGCAACCAACCTTAAGACACCCACCTCAACCAAGGGGATGGTCAAAGGGTCAAACTAGATGGAGGAAATTCAAGCATTTGATGCCATATATTGTAGCTAAGCTGGGCGTATATATTACATACGCCCAGCTTATGCACAGTAAAATTCATGAAAACCAGGGGGAATTTGAGAAGATGGGTGCCCGTGTTGGTGGCCACCTATGCTGGGCATATGTATTATATACGCCCGACCAAATTTGGCCCAAAAATGCCGAGCGTATATAATATATACGCTTAACCAAACTAGGGCCAAATTTGCTGGGCGTATGTAATACATACGCCTGACCAAAAGTTATGATTTTATGTGAACTTTCAATCAGCCATAACTTTTGAACAATAACTCCAAATTGGGTGATCTTTGGCTCGTTGGAATGTTGGAGAAGTCCTCTTTCTAATGGTATATGATTTGATATTAGTAGATGAACTCATCTAGTCCTGGTACACCATTCTTTATCCATTGCCCAGGAAGGTTAGGTTTATGGTTTGGAATGGGTTCTAAAGGTGGTCAGGGCTGGTTTCTAAAGGTTTGGGATAGGTTCCTAAGGGATCTAGGGTGATTCCTAAGGGTTTAGGGTGATTCCTAAAGGTTTCATACATGCCATTAAAAGCTCAAAAATGCTCCTCTCTCGAAATGTGTTTCGATTGGGCCTTGGGCCAAATTTGGGTGTCCGTAGGGAGTAATCGATGGGTTACAGCTAGAATTTTCTATTAAGGTTGATGGGTCCTTATTGTTTCGAGGTCGAGTATGTGTACCGGATGATAACACTTTACGTCAAGAAATTCTTGAGGAGGCTCACAAGTCAGCATATGTCATCCATCCTGGTAGGAAAAAAATGTATCAGGATCTCAAGAAGACGTTTTAGTGGAACAGCTTAAAGCGAGACATGGCAGAATATGTTGTGAAGTGTTTAACTTGTCAACAGGTAAAGGTTGAGCACAAACACCCTGCTGGTCTCCTACAGCCATTGCCCATCCCAGAGTGGAAATGGGAGAACATTTCCATGGATTTCATTCTTGACTTACCTAGTACTTAGAAGGGTTATAATGTGATTTGGGTGATTGTTTATCGTCTTACCAAATCAGCACATTTCTTACCCTATAGCACACGATATACAACTTCGAAATTAGCTGAGGTATATCTGAAAGAGATAGTCCGACTACATGGAATACTCGTGAGTATCGTGTCCGATCGCGATCCTTTATATACCTCACGATTTTGGCAGAGTTTCCAAGAAGGAATGGGTTCCAAGTTAGACTTCAGTATTACATTTCATCCTCAGACCGATGAGCAGACGGAGAGGGTGAACCAAGTGATAGAAGATATGTTAAGGGCCTGGATTCTAGATTTTCAAGGATTATGGGATAAGCACTTACCCCTGATCGAATTCGCATACAATAATAACTTCCAATCAAGCATCGGCATGGCACCATTCGAGGCATTGTATGGACGCCGATGTAAATCTCTGATTAATTGGGAAGAAGCTGGAAAGCATCTGTTTTTAGGCCCAGACTTGATAGAAAGCACCAATGCAGTTGTTCACGTTATTCGGGAACGAATGAAGAGTACTCAAAGTCGACAGAAGAGTTATGCCGATCTCAAAAGAACTAGTGTTGATTTTCAGGTAATAAATTACACTGATAAGTGCTTTTAAGTTGTGAATTCACTTTAGTATTTTATCATTCTGACATATACCCTATAGATTGGTGATCACGTCTTTATAAAAATATCACCAACAAAGGGCATGATGCGATTTGGGAAATGAGGCAAGTTGAGTCCTCGTTATGTTGGGCCATTCCTAGTTTTGGGCAAAGTAGGTGAGGTTGCTTATCGGATTGCATTACCTCTGCATTTATCTGGTATACACAACATATTCCACGTGTCTATGCTGAGGAAGTACGTCAGTGATCCAACACGTGTTGGATTATCAACCGTTTGATATTCATGATGATTTAACGGTAACTAGAGAACCAGGTCATATTTTGGACTGCAGAGATCAAATCTTGTGATCAAAATGAATCCCACTCGTATTGATCCAATGGAAGAATCACGAGTCTCATGAGGCTACCTGGGAAAATCGAAGCCGATATTCGCACTCAATACCCTCATTTGTTCACCTAAGGTAACCCATGTATAGTATTTACTGCATATGATAGCAAAATATTTATCTGTCTTGCTAGTATCGATATATAAAGTAAATTATTCAACATTAAAGAATTTGATGAAAATTAAGTTAGTATATCATCAATGATCTCTTCTTATAACAATATCAATACTATTGATTAACCTAAAACACATTGATTGCATTAAACCATGTTCAACTCTAGACTTGTCTAAATAAGTTCAACCAAGTTCAATATTTGTATTAAACTAAAAAGAAAGAATATGTTTAAATATAATACAGGACATATTTTTGAACACTAAGTAGTCATGGGTACCAGACATATGAACAACTAGTTCAATTAAAATAGGTTTATTATGCGATATACACCTAATTTATACACCTAGAATTCTCTATTGTGTTAAAATAAAATTATTTGGAGGAGAAATAAACCTCAAAACTTATATTGAATATTCTTAATAGATACCCAGTAGGAGTAACACATTCTAGTACAACTCCTCAAATTCTAGTTAAATATACTAGGCCCATAGAGGGGCTGACACAATAACTTTCCAAGTAATGCGATAAGGTACGGGTATCATTTTCATCAAAATAAAGTATTTTAACATATATACACACTTCAAAAAGATCAACAAATATTTTTATACAGACCACTTGTCTGTTAGGTGCACACAGATACAAATTGCCTTTGCAACCAAGCCCATTTGGCCTCGAAATCTGAGCAGGACCAAGTCAAACCCCTTGCCGTGGCAAGCTATATGGGTTGCCATGGCAACCAGTTCAAGCTCTAGTGGGTCCGCGAGCCCCCACACTTCATTCTAGTGCTCTGTTTTGGTGGGGTTTCGTATGCTTTCTCTCCAACAACTATTTGAAACAAAAATCGACCCGGATTCGCGCCAAATAACTGTTGCATGTTAGAGATTTCATGTTGGTCGACTCCATCATCATCTATTCTAGATATTTCTTCCATTTTTGGTGTCTTTGGAGGTAAAATCCTCTCATTTCTAATCTGATTTAGTTCTTGCAAGTAGTTCTTTCATATTGCTAGCATCATGCCTCCTAGGAAGACTATAGCATCAAAACCCCTAAAAGATTCAGCTAAAGCAAAGGGCAAAGCCCCTTCAACCTCCTATGAACAAATCGATCCACCCATGGATCGTGAACAGCCCGTCCCATGGTGGGATGTGAAAGCCATGGAACCCGAGTGAATTATTGATGATTCACTGCTTACACCGAACGACTTGACTGCATGGTCAATTCGGTACATGGAACAGGCACATTTAGACGCCTTATATCAACCTTTACATACACATTTTTACCCATGCCTTGTCCGTCTTTTTATCAAAATCTAAAAGTTTCACCAGTTGTTGGTCATTTTGAAACAGAAATTGACAATCGCTAATTCTATTTTAATTTATAGGACATAGCTCAGGCTATGGACTGTAGCGCAACTTACAATGAAAGTCTTGGACTAAGAACCCCACGTTTAAGGGATGTGAAATACCATCACATCACCACAAAAATGACTGATGGGAAGACCTCTTCTGCCCAAGGTCTCTCAGTTCGACGCAATCAGTTACCACAGAAGATGTGGTTTCTTGATTGTATTTTTCGATATAATCTGTATCCAATGCAGCATGAAAGAGAGCGCCATGATGCTCTCTTACAAGCATTATTTGTAGTTCATGAAAACAGATGGGTGAATGCCCCAAAATTGGTATGGGAAGGCATACAATATGCCAATATTCATTTGCAAAGTAACGTTTCTAGTCCCATGCCAGCATGCCCATACCCCCGATTGATCACCCGCCTCTTAGAAGGTCATCACGATAGTGTGAATCAAGTCCCTTACCAAATTCCTCAAGGTGAAGAAGTCTGCACCGATAATATGCCAGTCTTTAGCCCTGCTATATGGAAAAATATGTATCAAAGATCACACTAAGCAGTACAAAACCGCCAAGCATAACAGATACGTGCCCCTCCTCCACCACTACAAGTTACACCCTCAGCCCCAACACAAGGCATACCTTCTTAACCCCAAGCTGATCTAATTCCCCCTTCCAATGAGGTTTATAGCATTTCAGATCTTGCACAGCTCATGCATAAAAACCACGAGCAAACTCTTCAACAGTTCGATAATTTATATCACAATCACTAAATGCTCCATCAACAAGTAGATTATATCAAGGAGGCCACAAATATCATGATGGAGCATACTTTTCAGGCAGCTGCAAGTCCTTATATTGGACGGGCACAAAATTTTGTCTTGACGTACACTTGAAACGCAGCTTTGCTAGTACCCGAATTTCAGCAAGAGTATCAGCAACAAGAAGCCAGCCTTCATCAGTTGGTTCGCAGCCATCTAGTGCACAGCCGGGTGAGTCTTTACCTCACCTTTATATCAGTCTGTTTATCTCATTTCATTTATATAATTATTAGTCAATTTATGTTTGTGTTCATAAACATAAATTGTACTAGGTATTCATTCTAAATTATATATATATGTCTAACTGTCAATATATTACTTTATTAGTCAATTTATGTTTGTGTTCTGTGTATCTTAGTGGCATACAAATATGTTATTCTTTTGGATAGCCAGTATTCAGTTTATGTCTTATGTTATACGTTTTATGATATACGAGCCACCTAATTTTCTGATTTGGTTAATGTTCACATCCGTTTAAACATGCATGTGTCTTGCGTCATCTCCACGCGTTTTATAGGCCCCATGTTCTATTTCCCATTCCTAGTCTTCCTTTATTTTCGAGGATGAAAATCCATTAAGTATGAGAGAATGTAACAAATGCACTATTTTGTATCCACACTACTTGATGGAGACATGGGTCCAGATAGGCGTGTGCTTACCACGGGACATAAAATGTAGTCGGGTGGCTAAAATTGATAAAAGTATCTGAGAATTTTGGTAGCCCCGTCACTTGGAACATAAGTAGACCATTGAAAAAGTGAATGAAAAAGTGAAAGAATATAGATTTACCTAGCTGAAATATATGACTACTAAGCTAGCCCAACCAAATTATGTTAAGTATAACCAGGTCTAGACTCACTACCTCAGCTACCTCAGCAAGCTATAGAATATAGCTCAACCATGTGTATGCTTGGTAGGCAGCTTAAACCAATTTTGACTAATTTACCTCTACAAGTAAAAACCTGTATGAGCTTGGTATTTTATGTAATTAACCCTATTTTTGGCGTATATCCTATACACTAAAAAGGTGTAGCAGACTTATACAATAGTTTTGCCTTCCTTGTTGTTTAGGTGGATACAGAACAAATGCAAATACGGGCTTTATATAACAACCCAACTTTAATTGCTTATAAGCTGTTTGAATCCTCACGTAACTACACGATGTGGTGAGTCATCGATCAAAGCCATGCACGCAATGTGCAAAGGAATATATATATAAATCAGTATATAAAACAGTTTAAGTGCCTTCTTTTTCTTCCTATGTTTGTTTAATCCATTGGCACATTTGATCACATACGGCCAACAACTAGCACAAGTATCCTCAGAAAAATCACCATGTACCTCTACTGCTACCCTTTTGTACATCTTTGGCTACTGACCTTTAGACCCTGAGCTCACAAATACGAGTTCCTCGCATCTCTGTGTTATTATATATACTCGCTCGGCAAATACGCTACGCCAATACACACTCGGCACCATCATCAACTTCAATGCATCAAACGGTATGTTATTTTGTTTCTATTGTATTCAGTCTACAAACTAGTAGCAGTCTATGGTGGAAATTTGATGACATCAAATTGGCAGCACTGAGACAAAACCATTTACTCTCCCATGCCAAATTTACTGCTGAAATAAATAGATATAGGAGATATCTATAGATAATAAGAGAGATATATATATTTAAATATATATATATATAGATAGATATACATACATACAAGAGATATATATATATATCAGCAAAGTCAAGGCATAGAAGAAGAACACCACGGCAAGCTGGCACCAGGCTTGCCGCGACAAGCTTGTGAGATTACCGCGGCAAGGTGTTTAGCTGGGCTGCTTGCCGCGGCAACCTCTATGGCTTGTCGAGGAAAGCCTATGCCTAGCTGCCGTAGCGTTTCGATGGTCCTTGGGTTCTATATGCATGATGTGTGGTGACCATCCAGCTCATTGATCACACAATTATGGAAGGTCTCAGGGGACCCATTACACTACTAAAATCCATAAATATCTATGAATAATAGGTGCCACTTGGTGCACATGAGCTATTTTGAGAAAGCTATCCGATAGTGAAGTTCTCGAATGCATGAGGGCACCTACAATAAGATTCACGTCAGCATAGGTGATTAGGTAGGGAATTTATTTTGTTAACCTATCTTTGGTTCCCTTACTTTCATTTCAAATGGCATATTTTAGATCGATATATATATATAGTGCTGAAATAGCTCACATGATGAGCAAGATAGTTACAAGACCTGCTACTTCTAACTCTTATCAATCTGAAGTAAGTTGAGTGGAATCATTATCCGTTGTATTGATGATGAATGCATGTCAATGATACTTGCATATTTGTTTTTAATAAATGAAACCAAAGCAAGTGATTTCAGTATCTATATCTATTACATATGTTATATACAGAGGCAGAATTCCATGCTAAATAAGTTTAGTTCGCTATATGTTACTGCATTTCAGTTTAAGCATGCACGTACTTGGATATCCATGCATAGTTCATATGGCATTATTCAGATTTTCTATCCTTGCTATCCTTTATACATCATTGCTTTACACGTTATTGCTTTGTTTAAGTCAAGTGATCCCGTTTTTTCGGGAGCTTGACGCGATGTACTTGTAACAAGTGGTCCCGCTAACTCGGGAGCTTGATTTTCTTGGTCCAAGTGATCCCGCTAACTTGGGAGCTTGACAAGTGATCCCGCTAACTTGGGAGCTTGACAAGTGATCCCGCTACCTCGGGAGCTTGCTTTGTTTCGGTTTCCGTCCAAGTGATCCCGCTAACTCGGGAGCTTGATACTTTTGTTTCTATCTATATACATCTGATACACTTGTTTTGTTTCCAGCATGATTCTTGTGCCACATGAATTACAGTACCTGTTGCACCATGACTTGTGATCTTTATCAAGCATGTCAGCATGATCATTTATTCGCATAATAAGAACTTATTTAGATTATATGATATGCCTCAAAAAGTGAATTGGTAAATCAAAATTATGTCTTAGCAATGTAAAGTTCTCTGCTGAGCTCTGATGATAGCTCATCCTACGACTTCAATGTCTTAGCTGCAAATCTTGATCCAGAGCAAGCAGCTGATCCCACATACCAGCCAGATGAAGAAGATGATGAAGAAGACAAGGAAGAATTTTCAAACGAATTCTTTCCTAAATAGGTTTGTGGTTTGAGAGAGAGAAAAATAGATGTCTTTTGGATAAACTTATATTAAACACGTATGATAGTTTGATATTTTGTTCTAAGATGTATAGGTGTTCTTTCCATTGTTTAGATGACGGATGGCCGTCATCGGTGGAAAGCTATACATCGGATCTGTTATCCTTATATATAGAGTTTGCTAGTTCCTGCTTGATGAGTAAAGATCAGTTTATTTTGCCATATTATTGTCTGTCAGAGTAAGTACATTGCTTTCGTGTTTGGAACACTTTGTACAAATTATGACACCCTTGCATGAAAGGATCATATTAGGTGATCCGATGATGTGACAGTTGTAATATAAATTAAGGGAAATGTCGGGTTGTTACAAGTGGTATCAGAGCTCCGGCGTTCAATTATTTGGAGACTTGACTCTGGCATACAAATATGGCAAAGTGTCTAATAATTGTTCAGTGTTAGGATTTAGATTTAGTTCATGTTATCTGATCAAGTTGTTACCTGATCAAAATAGGTTAAGATGCCTCCACGATATGGAAGAGGTCGGGGTATACCACCGTTGGCCCATTGCACTGGACCGAATGCAATTCTAGTAGCAGGGTATGAGCATGACACCGCCTCGGGAAGCAGTGAAAATATACACATAGCAGAGACCCGAACGACTATGGAAAATGTTGCTGAGCATACTCCGCTAGTTGTAGATGCTCCTCAGATGGGAAATGCTCCTGGAGTTGAGCAAGATGCGGAACAAAATCTACAGTTGCTGGAGACCATGGTCAACACCATGGCTATGCTCGTTGTAAGATGTCCTAAGGGTTTTACAGAGTTTGTTCAACTGAGACCGCCGAGTTTCCATGGTCTGCATGACCCAATGGAGGCTGAGAAGTGGTTAACACAAATTGAAAAGGTGCTGCAACAAGTTACTTGCACCGAGGAAGAGAAAGTGAGCTGGGCGGCCTATAAACTAGAGAGTGAGGCAGAGCCATGGTGGCAGTCTGTAGAACGGATGAGAATGCCTGGAGTACCATGAACTTGGGAAGAGTTCACTGAAGCATTTAATGAGAAATATTTCCTGACACCTGAGAGATATAAGATGGAGGTGCAATTTGCGACCTTAGTCAAGGCCAGATGACTGTTCGAGAAAATGAGGCAGAATTCACTCGCCTCTCTCGATGTGCACCCATACTTGTAGCCACCGAGCTTATGAAAATGCAAATGTTTGAGCGGGGTTTGAAACCCCTGATCAAGGAACGAATTTCATTATTTCAAGCAACGACTTATGCCAATGTATTGGAATTGGCCCTGATAGCAGAAACAGATGTAGATACAATGTTCAAAAGGAGAGAAGAAAAATAAAAAGCAACAAAAGCTCCGTCACAGTCTTTTAGTTCCGATCAAATAAATAAGTGACCATGATACCAAGGACTGGTAGCGTTTCAACCTGCTATGGGAGCCTATACACGACCTTATAATCCAGCATTACCACCAAGGATTCCATGTGTTCAGAACCAGCCTATGTAGAATACATTCAGAGGTACATCGAGTGTTTCACGAGTATGACCAGCAATGTCCTGCACGGGATCCTATACGGCTTCATCAGTAGCCTCAGTGGAGATCTGTGGGAAGTGTGGGAATGGCCATAAGACAGAAGAATGTTGTAAAGTGTCTAGGGCGTGTTTCCGTTGTGGAAAGATGGGATACCAGATAAAAGTCGGACTTAGTTGGAATGGCGGCAAAGGCTGGACCGGTTCCACGATTTGCACGGCCTACAGTACAAGGCCAAGCTTATGCTGTAACTGTCACGGATGAACGAAACAGCAATGATATCATTCAAGGTATGCATGCGCATTATTTAATAAATTCACAGTTTCTTAAATTATCTTTTAGATAAAGAAGATGCATCTAGTAAACTATGATATTTGCTACATTAATATTTTATAACTTTACTTGATATTCAATTACTTAAAAGCAATTTAACTAACATTAGTCTATCTACACTAGGAATCTTGCAAATATATCCAAAAGATGCCTATTTGTGTTATGACGCACGAGTTTTGATAGATCCTAGATCTACACATTCGTTTGTCGCACCTCAGTTCACTGAAAAGTTGAGAAAATTGGGAGGCATTCCAGAACCTCTTGATTTTATTTTAGATGTAACACTTCTGACTGGACAGTCTCTCACGACTGATATGGTGTATCGCTCGATTATCATCTTGATGAAAGACTACTGGCACTACGAAGCAGTAGCCGACTTGATCTTATTTCTGATGCAAGGATACAACGTAATCCTTGGCATGGATTGGTTGTTCAACCATCATGCAAACATTGATTGTAGAAAGAAGCTTGTCTCTTTTTGCCCCCAAAATAAGGCATCAGCTAAATTTTATGGAGTGCAGTCAACTAATCTTTCTTTTATATCAGCGATACGAGCCCGTCAACTACTTGATGATGGTGCTCAAGGGTATATTTCTTTTATTCAAAGTAAAGATCAGGAAGAGAAGAAAATTACACTTTCAGATGTGCCGATTGCATGTGAATTCCCTAATGTTTTCCCAGATGAGTTGCCAGGATTACCGCCTGATAGGGAAGTGGAGTTCGCTATTGATTTAGCCTCGGGTACCAAGCCAGTATCAAAGGCGCCGTACAGAATGGCACTGGCAGAGTTGAAAGAACTCAAGGAATAGTTGCAAGTGCATCTTGATAAAGGCTTTATCAGACCGAGTGTGTCTCCATGGGGCACACCGGTATTGTTTATAAAGAAGAAAGAAGGTTCAATGTGTCTCTGCATTGATTACCATCAACTTAATAAACTGACGACCAAGAATCGATATCTGCTCCCCAGAATTGATGATCTTTTTGATCATGGGAAGAAGTTATCCAACTTTTTGGATACTTACTGATATTGAAAAGAAAAAGAAGAGAAGGAAGAGCTAAAATCTCAGAAATTTTTTTTTTGAATCCTATCTACCTTTTCTTTGACACCTTTTGAAACCCAAAGCCCCATTACAAGTTGAAGGAAAGACCTTTGTGATTTACGATTTGCAAAAGTATGAGTCTAGTAGAGATATACGAAATAGATATTATGAATAAATAGAGAAGTCATATGAATAGAATTGATTATCCATTCTATGAGATTTATCTTTTTAATTGTCGTATGAGAATTATCATAAATATATATATTGAGAGAACCAAAAATTTTGATTATTTTTTAGAGTATGCCAATAAGTGAGAGTTTGGATGAAAATATTTTCTAAAAACTACAGTTTAGAAAAATCTATGACGCATAAACTTTTCACTAATATGCACACACTCTACACTATACCGGATTGAAATTGTTGAGTTCTGATAAAGGATAATTACGATGATGGAAAACTAAGGATAAAAGATTTAACAATTTTTTTGAAAAATAATGAACATATAATGATTGAATGAGCAATTAGTATATAAAAATCTATATTTTGAATCTATAATTATGAATCTATAGTTTTGAAAAAAAATATATATATATATATTTTAAAAAGAAAAAAATTATATTTAAAGTTTATAGGTAACTTTTTCTTAAAACCATCAAAAGACTACAACTCCTACACTAGGGATCACCTAGGGGTTTAAAGGCTTGTTGCATCCGCTAAATGTAATTGTGCTCCCTACAAAAGTGGCATTTAAATTCATAGTTATAGATATTTTATATTTCCTTATTTGCTAAAGACTAGCAAAGCTTAAGTTTGGGGGTGTGATCAGTCACATAATTTATCAATTTATCACCCTTAACTTAGTAATGCTAGGACTTAGTTTGCTACTAATAAGTTACTGATGTGCTGATATTAAGGATAAGCAGTAAAAGAGAGCCTAAGTGTTAATATTCATCAAAATGAACTCATAAAGCAATAAGAATGACGATTAAGCGTTAAAGACAATTTGTCGCTAATGAAAGTTAAGAAATCGTACTTTATGACTGGAGCGCTACTACTGAAGTCAAAGAAAGAAAAGAAGTTAAGAAATCGTGATTTTACAATTCTTCAAAAGGCGATTCTTCAGAAGGCGACAAAAGAGTAAAAGGCGATACAAGAAAGAAAAGGAAATTGTTGTTATATAAAATCGTCCAAGTCATGCAAGCTGAAGATAGAAAATCGTGATTTACGATTTTCTAGATAAAGAAGAGAAATCGTAGTTTATGATTCTTTGAAAGAGAATAGAAGCTTTCCTATTTGTTGTTATTGTTCTTGCTAATCACGTGAGAACTATCACCGCCATGAACAAAATTAGAAGACTCCTTGAATTAAAAGTTTAGCTGATCACGGATCTGAGAAGATTGATGAAGATATACTCTTAAGGACTCTGCTACTGAAAATTAAAGAATATTTTAGAAGCCCATCACCTAATGATAGCAAGGAAAGTTAAAATTAGAAGTAGAGTTGTATTAGGATAGTTTTTATTTCTTTTATTAGAATTAGAATTTATAAATCGACTCCTTATGATCTATAAATAAGAGAGCCTGGTGTAGGAATAAACCATCGAAGAAATTCTCAGCATCAATTGACGATTGAGGTTGGGTTTTCTTCCGATCAAAATTAGAGTAGATTTTTATTGCATTGTAGTTTAGATATCTAAGGTTTCTCTCTGCTATTGGGTGCTGAAGATTAGTGTAGATATCTGTAGTTTCTCAGAAACAATTGACGACTACGGCTGAGGGGTGAAGGATATATTTTACTTTTCTTTCTAGTTGGATTTATTTTTATGCAAATTTAGAGCTTTGTAAACATCTCCAAGTTTTAATTTGAATTGATGACTCAGGTTAGAATTTACAAATTAGTGTAATGGTTTTTACTTTTCCATCTTTAATTTTCTAGAGTTTTATTGACCCTCAAATTTTAAGAAGTTATTGATTAGATTAAATCTATATTGATAGGATTTTAGTATTGATTGACGCCCAACGCTAGGAAACTAGAGATATAGTGTAATGATATTATTTAATTTTATAAATATCCGATAGCCGAAGATTGGAATTGACGACCTCAATTTGAAGAAAGAGGATTAGGATTTATTTTTATACACTTTAGATTAAAAATAAAATTCTTTTATTCATATTTCTCCAGTAGATTAGATCTAAGGGTAAATAGAAGTTTTTAAAAAAAGAATTTGAATATAAAGATATATAAAAGAGATCAAAGATAAACAAACTTCCTCGTGAGAACGATCCTATGCTAATACTATAATTTCCATTGTGCACTTCCAATAGGTTAAGATTTTAGTTTAATATACATAAAAATCAGCAGAAACAGTGTATCTAGTTAAGTCTTAACCTATTGCAAGCACACAATTGAAATTGTAGAGCTAGTATAGGATCGTTCCCACGAAGATAGTCTTTTTATGTTTAATCTAATTTTCTGAAAACTCATTTTTATCTTTTAAGATTCCTAAACTATGGAAAAAATAAAAATAAAGAATTTTTCTAAAATCTAAAGTGCATAAAATAAATCCTAAATCTTTTAACTTCAAATTATGGTCATCAATCACAATTTTCAATTACCAGATATTTATAAAATTAAATAGTACCATTACATCATATATCAAGTTTCCTAGCATTGGGCGTCAATCAATACAAAAATCCTATCAATACAGATTTAATCTAATCTACAATCAACCATAAATTTGGGCGTAAATCAAATTCTAAAAAATTGAAGATGGAAAAATAAAAACCGTTACACTGATCTGCAAATTCTAACCTGAGTCGTCAATTCAAATTAAACTTGAAGATGTTTACAAAGCAGTAAAGAAAATAAAATAAAATCTAAACTAGAAAGCAGAAGTAGAACCATCCATGGGGTCGGTCCTTCAGCTTCCTCAGCCTTAGTTGTCAGGCAAGACCTTAGAGAACTGTGGATAATATTACTTTGTAAATCCTAACTACTTTGATCGAAAGAACACAGACCTCAGTTGTCAATTGATGTTGAGCAATTCTTTTCGATGCTTATTCTTATACCAAGCCCTCTCATTTATAGATCATAAGGAGTGGGTTTACAAAACTTCTAATTCTAATAAAAGAAATTAAACTATTCTAATACAATTCTACTTCTAATTTTATAGTTCCTTGCTTCAAACGTTTGATATGCTTCTAGAACGTTCTTCACTTTTTAGTAGCAAAGTTCTAATAATCTTCTTCTTCAATCTCCCATATCCATAATCAGTAGAACTGCTAATTGTAGAATTCTTCTAATTCTGCATATGGCGGTAGAAATTCTCACGTGATCAGTAGTAGTAGTTCTGAGAAGCTTCTTTTCTTAGAGAATCGTAAATCACAATTGTTTTCTTTATATATATAGCTTTCTCTAGAAAATTGTAAATCACAATTTCTATTTTCTCATACAGTTCACTCTCAAGACAATTCTTCACTTCATAGTATAGCTTTAGCCTCTTGAATGTTTCTTCTCTGGAGAATCGTAAATTATGATTTCTTAGTTTATCTCTTAGTATTGCGCTTAATCATTTTTTACGATTTTCTTCTTTTAGTGCTTTGGTAAATCGTTCTTCTTACTGCTTTATGGGTTCATTTTGATAAAGATTAACATTAAGACTCTCTTTTACTAGTTATCTTTAATATCTGCACATCATCAACTCATTAGTAGCAAATTAAGTTCTACCATCATTAAGTTAAGGGTGATAAAATGGTAAATTATGTGACTGATCACACCCCCAAACTTAAGCTTTGCTAGTCCCTAGCAAATAAGAAAATATAAACTAAAAAACTAATTACTTATATTTACCACTTTCGTAGGGAGCACGATTGCATTTAGCAAATGCAACAAGCCTTTAAACTCCTAGGTGATCCCTAGTGGAGGAGTTGTAGTCTCTTGAAGGTTTTCAAAAAAACAATTCTACAAACTTCAAATATTTTTGAACTTAAAATTTTTTTTTATTTTTTTATTTTTAAATAAAATAAACAAAAGTTAAAAATCTAAACTAAGTTACCTAAATTACCTAATTCGGTCAATACATAGTTTGTTACGATTTTCAAAAATTACCAATCCTTTACCTTACTTTCCATTACGACAATTATCTTTGATTAGAACTCCAACAATTTCAATTCATAGTAAGCACAGAGTGTAAATGTATTAGTGAATCATTTATTCTTCATAAATTTTTCTAAACTGCAAATTAAAAAAATATCTTCATTCAATAACTCACTATTGACATACTCTCAAAAATATATCGAAACTTTTGGGTTCTTAGTATATTATTCAGAAAAATTTAGTCAAAGATGATTACAAAGATAAATCTCATAGAAAAGATAATCTTATTCTATTCTTATGATTTCTTGTATAATCCATAATATCTATTATCCATATCTCTACTAAGCTTATGCTTTTGCAAATAGTAAATCAGAAAGGTCATTCTTCGGCTTGTAATGGGGCTTTGGGTTTCAGAAGGTATCAAGGAAAGGTAGAAAAGGATTCAAAGTTTTCCTGAGAATTTAGCTCTTCTTTTCTCCAACTTCTTCTTCTCTCTTTTTTTTTTTTTACTTCAGTAAGTATCCAAAATTGAATATCTTCTTCCCATTTACTTTTTTTTATATATATATCCCAGTTCTTCAGCATTTTTGTAAAATTGTATTTTACGATTTTTCTTCTTTTTTTTTTCTAAATCATCTTTTTACGATTTTTCTGTTCGTTCCCATATTTCTTTCTTATCTCCCTTTCTTTTTCTACTGTACCCGTCTCTGCATTCCCCTTATACTTTATACTCATGCTCCTTCCACTCCCTCTTTTCCCCTTTTCTTACACTCTAAACTCTCAGAAAATTATTAAGGGTCAAAAGTTGAAACCTTTGGGTAGCACATATGGTAAGGGTTTATAAAATCATGGTATAAAAAAATTTGGTTTAAGCTTCTAATATGGGTTCAATGGATAAAAATTTATAAGATTTTGGCTTTTTTGGCTCTGATTTATCAAAAGATGACCTTTGATCATTTTTATAATTTACTAGCATAGATGCTTTATTACTTTGATATTTCTATTAGATAGTTCTAGACAAAAAAATCAGCTCATCATATTCATAGAATAATTCGGTTCTAAATTCAACTGTAACATCCCAAAAATTTTGACCTTTGAATAGTACGCCTCGGTGTGTGTGCCCGACTAGTCACATACCCGATATTATGAAATTAATTAAATAAATTATTTTGGGCTGGGTCTTAAGTGAAAAAGGCTGATTTAAATTGTGTGGGTCATTAGATGGTTTCGTGTACACCAAACTTCGGTGTATCGGCTCCACACAGAATCCATAGATAGGTTGTTTGGGTGTGTAGGCCCCACACCGAACCAAAGGGTTATATATAGAATAACCAACACCTCGCTTAGGTGTATTGGTCTCACGTGGAGTCTAGATCCTTAGAAAGGCTAGCACCTAAATGGGTGTATGTGTACCAATTTGGCACCCAGAAACCCGTGGCCGATCATATCACGTCACAACATGCACAGCGGAATCTAGGCGGAACCAATTCCAACTCGTAGCATAAGCAAAATAAGTATTTATAGCATTCGGTCTCAAAACAACAAAAACAGATGGTTCTAATTCCATAAAAAGCCATATGGGAAAAGAACCATTGAGAACCACCGGTAAGTACCCTCCCTTACCGAAACATGGTTCAACAAAAAAACAAAAGACTAATACTTAGGATTCATCTCTTTACAACCAAAACAAGTCCAAAATTTAATTCGTCACTTAGGGCCAGACCTACCCAGGTCTAGCACAAAGGAAACAATCCTCAGGATGGGGCTCCTCAAGGTCCTCGTCAGGGGAGTAGTCCGGATCCTCCTTCTTCGGAATATCCGCCTCAACGCCTTCACCTAAACCTGTGACATTAGTAAAGGAATGAGCTTCATCCAAGCTCAGTAGGGAAATATCTTATAGCATGCTTATCAAAATATCAAACACATATCTTATGGCGTGACGAAAATGAAACAATCCTGAACACATGCGAAGTGGTGATTCTCATACCCTTAACACACACATGCAATGCTAATGGTTTCATGAGCATGCTCACATTTCCAATCTGACGTAAGAAAAAGAAACTTAAAGTAATAGAATGAGGAACTATAGCCTCAAGCCCCCAATGGAATACCCACCATCGTCACTCACATGAGTCATATGGACATATATCTAAGGTCCCATAGAGTTGGACACTTGGCCGAACGAATTTACCGTTGAACGGTAGGAGTCACATAGCACATACACATATCACACAAAGGGTGTACGGATTGGCCGCCGTACCGGTCACGGATATCCTGCCACGTCAGTCATGGTTATACCACCGCGTCGGTCAGGTATTCACATAACCTTAAATCGTAAGTGCATACATATAGCTTGTCGCCGTGTAAAGTGATAATCATAGTTTATGATAAAACCGGAATGAAATGTGAAGATCTCACATACACATGTCACAAAGGATCTCAAAAATTTCATAAACTTCACATGTTTTCAAATCACACGTGTCACATGCCTCATTAGTTTGAATTCATATACGAAAATCACATGGTCAAAGCAAAACGTATCACATGCCTCATTAATTCGAATTCATATGCGAAAATTGTATAGTCAAAGCGGAAAATGCATCACATCATAACACACGTGTTAACGAAATCAATATACATGATATCAAGTTTTCCCTACCTTACAAATCAGACCTGTGCTTGCTCAAGCCTTCACAAGGTCGGGCTCTCCTTAATCACGAAGCTTACCTAAACATGATCATTTTTATTTATTAGAACGAGGCAAAACACACTGCCAAAAGTCCCCGTGAAATCTCACGGTCAAAACTCACCAAATGTTGAAATCTGGGAATTTCGATCGATCGAATCCCTGTTTCGATCGATCAAAATCCATTTTCGATCGATCGAAATAAATTTCGATCGGTCGACCTCTTCCAGAATTACCAAGTGTATACTCATTCGATCGGACGAGTTTTTCTTGTCGATCGAACGAAAGTAATTCGATCGATCGAAACAAAATTCGATCGATCGAATCCCTCAGAAGTCAATTCATCCTAACACAGTTCGATCGGATGAATCCCAATTCGTTCGATCAAATACACATAATTCGGTCGATCGAATTTAATTCGATCGGTCGAATTCTCACAACAGAATTCTAACATTCTGTTTCTATACGAATCGTTCCATCGAACTACAGGTTCGTTCGATCGAAAACTTTTCGTTCGATCGAATTATATTTTGATCGAATGAATTTCTCAGAATTTCATTTTTTTCCCATTTTACTGACATTTCGATCGATCGAGCCAAAATTCGATCGATCGAAATGAGCAGATTTAGCTTAATTTTTGGGTTTTTCACTCCCAATCACTTTTCATTTTGAAACCATCTCCATTCTTATGATCCCCACATGGATACATACTCATTTAACTCTACACTACAGATCTAAAACAATTATTCACACTCCTTACCTTGCTTTCAAACGAATCCTCTTCCTTGCTTTTAAGAATAGTTTGGGTTCTTCTCCGAGTCACAGTAGATCAATCCGATCCTCGATCGAGCAGCTGCCTCCCTCCGTGCCAATGGATCGATCTCATCAATCACGGGCACTCAATGCCTTAAGGTTATCCTCTCTCTTCTTAACTCTCGTTCACAGGCATTTAATATGCAATTAAATGCCCTTGGTTTCCTTTTATACCTTAACTCTCATACTTTAGTGTAGGATAGCTACACTGAAGGAACGTGTGTGAGGGTTTCACACTCCCACATCCAGTCTTTATAAGATCAATCCGGTTCGTTGGATTTGATCTATAGACATTACATCATTGAAAAAGGGGGGTCCTCGGTGCATGATCCGTCGGCTCACGCACCGAGTCTTACGGATCAAGGCCCAAAAGGTTGGGATGTTACAGTGTATGTATTTAATAAGGGAACAAGCCCTTTCAGTAATAAAAGGAAGGCAAAGCTTCCAAGGGAAGCTTAACCGGTTGCAATTTTGGGCTTTCTTAGGTTTCTAGAGAGAGAAAGAAGAGAGAAGAGAAAGAAAGGAAAGAGAGCTCTATAAAATGAGCTTGGGTTTCTACTTCCGGTGTGCTGAGTGTACAATATAGAAGCCTATGCGAGAAATCCATGGATTGAGGATCAAAGAGAATCCCCAAAGTTTCAACTTCGAAACCCTCGTTTGGGTGTGAGCACGTGGATCGAAGAATCGACCACTCAAAGGTAAGAAAATTTATATTAACTTGTGATTTATAGTTGTGTTAGTTTTTAGTTATGATATGAGTGAAAGATTTGAAGAAAATGAGTTAGATTTGAGAAAAAATGAGTTGGAAGAAGTTAGAACCCGACTTTGGGTGAAATCTGACGAAACCGTTCGATCGAAATTAGTAACCAATTGAACGATTTTGTCAAGAGTGAAATCTGAAGGTTTCTGGTTGGTTTGAAAACCATTTGATCGGTTTTGAAAATCGTTCGATTGAAATAAGTAACCGTTCGATCAGTTTGAAAACCGTTCGATCGATTTTGTTTGAGTATTTCGACACTACTTTGGAATTTTGACCATAACTTTCTGCTTCGATCTTTGATTGCCATGATTCCTATGCAGTTAGAAAGAAGAAAGAAAGATCTACAACTGTTATGATTTGAAAAACTTGTGAATCAACCATTTTAAAGGTAAAAATTGAGTGAGAAGCTGGTCAAGTTCTGAGTTAGCATGTTTTGACTGAAGTGCCAAAATCGCTTCGGTAGTTTACTCATAACTTTCTACCCCGAAGTCAAAATCACATAATTCTTGATGTGTTGGAAAGAGGATGACGATATGTACAATGTTTGTGAATTGACCAACTTACAAATCTAAATTTTTAAAGGTTAAAATTTTGGAGGAAGTTACGTCAATTCCTATGTTTGCACGAATTTGCCCGTTTCAACCTCAGTTTTGAGAAAATACTTAAATATGTCTAAGTTATTAGTGATTAGAGTTGATCCTTGATACATCATCATATATTTGTGATGTAGATTGAGAGCAAGAATCGATCGATAGGGCTTAGCCTGGTTTAGTGCAACTTCGAGGTTAAGGTGGGAAAAGTTCTATACACAATTACATTTTGATTTAAATTCATAGATGCTTGATATGATCGAATGAAATGTGATACATTTTGATTTGCACATGAATTAGTATTAGAACTTTTTGCAATTGAAACCTTGGATCTTTGAATATTAATATATAAATGAATGTTTTGAATGTTTGAAATACTCGAAAGCTTTGATTATCGAAGCTTTGACATGGGATTTGTTTTTGGGAACTTATTGAAACATCGAATCAAGTAATGATTTTTGTTTTGAATAATGTATTGTAGCCTTCGTAAATCACGTAAGGAATCTCATTTTAATATCATATGTGAGTTTTGAATCGAACTCAGAAGTTAAACTTTGAAACAAATGTAAACTTTAAATTGAATCCAAGTCGAATAGGTATATAAAATTGAATCCGAATCGAACTATACGTCAAGCAAATTGAGGTGGACCGCTATGGGCGAATTGTAAGAATATCGTGGACCGCTATAGGCAGATTATAAGTATCCTATCGACTGCTATGGGTGGACTATATGAGCATGTGTGGACCGCTATGGGCAGATTATATGGTACATTGTGGGCCGCTAGGGTGGAATCGAACCGGCATTGCAGCTAACCGTGAATCGAACTGGTACGACAATCTTTGTGAATCGAATCAGCATGGTGAATAACCGTGAATAAAACTGGTACGACAGTCTCCGTGAATCAAACTGACACGACAGTCTCCGTGAATCAAACCGGCACAACGAGATATCCGTGAATCGAACTATGTAAACTATGTGACAATGTGTAAGTTATGCAAGTGAGTGTGAATCGAAATGGCACGGCAATCTTAATGAATCGAACCGGCACGACGGGATATCTGTGAATCGAATTATATAACCTAAGTAAGAGAGTGTGAAACATATAAGTAAGCTAACTAAGAATGTGTAAGACTTGTAAGTAAGCTAAGTAAAGATTGTGTAAGACATGTAAGTAAGCCAAGTAAGAGTGTGTAAGACATGTGAATAAGCCACGTAAGAATATGTAAGACATATAAGTGAATGTGTAAATGCAAAAGCTACGTAAGAAATATATGAGGTGTGAGGAAATGTGATTCAAACTCAGTAAATCAAAGATAAGAAATATGCTTTTGATAAGATATTAGTTTCAATTTTTTTTATAAGAAAATGTCATTGAAATCAGTTTTGATAAGAAAATATTTTGATCTTGTCTTTAAATCTAAGCATGAATGATGAGATGTAATTGGTATTAATTTCTCCACTGAGCTTAGATGGTTAGCTCACCCCGACTATATGTCACAGGTATAGCATTGATCAGGACATCGGATTTGAGGAGTAGTAAGATTTCGCGATCGTAGATTTAGTGCTTTGTGGATTTCGTGAGTTCAGGCTTGGTACATTCGTACTATTATATAGGTATCGTGCACCACTGTTCGGTGATGGTTGGCTATCACCAGCGGTTTGTTTTTGTTACTATTCATGTTGGATATTAGAACTGAAGATTTTAATTATGTCATATGTATTATCTACTTTGATTTTCGTATGTAGGTGTGGATGTACCACGCATCTCTGTATAGATTGTGATCTACAATCTGGCGGCCCGAGTTTTCCCATTTCGTTTTGGGTTTAAGAGAAAAAAATAAAAAGGTATCTCAAGAAATTCAGGTTGGCAAATTTTGGGCTGTCACAGTTGGTATCAGAGCTTAGGCGTCAGGTCTTATTGGGGCTTGAACGCGATGGCATTAGATTCTGTCAGAACTTAGGAGGGGTTCACAATCCCTATTCTAGAATCTTCTAGAAATTCAGAGCCATGTCTCTAAAGGACTTTAGCTTTTGTCAGATCCTAGGCATTAAGTCTCTCATGGGACTGAGTGCCTTGGCTGTAGATGCGGGAATTTGGTCGTAGGTCCTGAGATGTAACACTATATTTTGTTAGAGGATAAGTTGTGATATGTTAGGAGTTATGTTCGAATATAATAGCTGGTTTTTAATAGAAACTTTTATTTCATTGTAACAGATCATCATGTCTAGTAGAGAACAACTGAGAGACGATCGCAATAGAAATTTGAGGAGTGGGGATGAGAACCATGCGAGTTTTAGTAAAGATCAGAGACACTCTCCTGATGAGAGAGATCAGAGAAATGAAGTGACGGATAGGATGGTGTGGGCCATGGAGGTCGTGGCTGCTGCCATGGCCCAACAGACTTAGCAGACTGTACTATTGGCTGAGCAAATAGCACTATTTGCTGCCAATAATGTGAATCATCAACAGCCACCACCACCACCTCTTCCAGCGTTATTGCCCTCATCATTTGTTGACTTTAGGAGGTTGAGACCTCCTAATTTCTATGGGTAGATGGATCCGCTTGAAGTGAAAAAATAGTTAAATCAAATGGAGAAGTTCCTGCAGAGACTACAAAGCACTAAGGATGAGAAGGTTGGTTGGGCTTCCTTCCAACTTGAGAGTGATGCCGATCCGTGGTGGAAATCGATACTGAAGAAGAGAGAGGTCGAAGATCCTCACACTCCATGGACTTGGGCGGAATTTGTTGAGGTGTTCAATAAAGAATATTTCCCCAAGCAAGTGAGGAATCGGATGAAGAAAGATTTTGCTAATTTAGAGCAAGGGAGTATGACCGTACAGGAGTATGGTACTGAGTTTACAAGGTTATCAAGGTTCGCACCGGAACTAGTGGCCACTGAAGTGATGATGGCCAGTAAATTTGAAGAAGGCCTGAGGCCAAATGTACGAGATAGAGTTTCGATATTCGAGCTAGAGACCTATGCCAAAGTGATTGGAAAAGCGATTGTTGCTGAGAGAGACATAGAAAACATGTACAAGGGATGAGAGAAAAAGAATAAAAATAACATAGCGGGTCAAGGAAGGTCAAGTACTTCTGAGCTGGCAGACAAGAGGCAAAATTTATTGATGCTGACACAATCTCAACCTACTCAAACTGCCTACTCAAGATCACCCTTGTCCACGCATGGGGTGCCCCTACGCCTTACAAATCCCACGATTGCTGGGGCATCGAACATATAGCAAATTTCCCATACTTCCTCATAAGCACCGATTGAGCCATGCTCGCGATGTGGGGGATCACACAGGACGAAGAAGTATTGGTGGGTCACAGGCGCATGCTTCAAGTGTGGACGAATGGGACATCGGATAAGAGATTGTCCCAAGCGGAAGACGGGTCTGTGAGGAGGACCTGGTTTGGTGATATTTTGTGGTTTTGGATGATTAACGTAGTTATTGTTATGGTTGTTGTAAAACTATTAAATCAGGGTAGATTCACCTTGATCTTTAACTCTAATTGGATGGTTGTTTTTATACATTGAAGATGCCTAGTGTCAATTTACCTTGGTTCTTTTGTAGATGATTGAATATATTTTATAAATGTTCGTTGGTTTTGGCGATTGATGGTTTTAAATTTGGTTAGTTTGGTTCAATAATGATTGTTGTTTGCTGATGCACATGGAAAATGAGAAATTATTGCAGGATCATGACTGTAACTTCCATTGTAATGAGCTTCTTACATGGTAATGCTTTAAATAGACTCCATGTTTATGGAATGAGTATGTTATGGAATGGTCAAATTCACTATATGGATAATTGTGGTTGTGGTTAGTATCTAAAATGGTTATAGGTTATGGATGAATGTTTTAATTATCATTTTGATGATCTGATTTTTTTTTGAGATGCCTTAATAGCCTGCAAAGCTTATCGAATAGATGGATAACTTCGTTGTGACTAAATGTTCAGTTTAGTAGTGGATCATTATCAAAATGCAACACTTAGCTGTGGATATTTGATTTTTTGATCAAATGATTGTAGGTACATTGATTGCAGGTGTCCTTATTCAGCTAATTGTGGCTTCTTTTAAGTTGGCTATAGATTTATACTTAGGAATGGTTACAGAAAGTGGAATTGCTACCTGCTATGCATGTGCTCTACCTTTTGTAAGGTGGATGGATTTGCTCATTCATTATCGCTGATTGATGATTTAGTTGTGGACTATGTCTGGATAAAGTAGTTATGGACAATATATGATTCGTGTATGTATCGATAAATTTGTTGCAGGTAAACATCTTTGAAGTCATAATTAACAGAAGTTAATTTGTTGCGGTCTATCGTGGATGATGTTGTTGTATAGGATTACTGATTTTAATGGACATCAGGAATATGAATCGTTTCATTACTTAGTAATGAGAATGGGTTTAGCATAGGGACTATGTGGATTTAGTATGGTGGGTTGTGTGGCTTTTGGTGTTTTTTGGATCTGATTGGATTCGAAACTTCCCTCGTAAGTTTTCGAGGACGAAAACTTCTTTAAGGAGGGGTGAATGTAGTGACCCTAATTATTTTTCGTTGACATTGAGTCATTGACTCTTGAGGAGAATATCACTATGTTCGTTCGGACCTGTGAGATATCCATACCTTTTTGAAGTGGGCACGTCAATTTTCGAGGATTAAAATTCTTTAAGGTGGGAAGAATGTAACATCTTTAAAATTTTGATCTTTGAATAGTATGCCTCGGTGTGCGTGCCCGACTAGGCACATACCTGACATTGTAAAATTAATTAAATAAATTATTTTGGGCTGGGTCTTAAGTGAAAAAGGCTGATTTAGATTGTGTGTGGGTCATTAGATGATTTCGTGTGCACCAAACTTCGGTGTATCGGCTTCACACCGAATTCGATAGATAGGTGGTTTGGATGTGTAGGCCCCACACCGAACCAAAAGGTTATATATAGAATAGCCAAAATCTCACTTAGGTGTATTTGTCTCACATGGAGTCTAGTTCCTTAGATAAGGCTAGCACCTAAATGGGTGTATGTGTTTAACAAGGGAACAAGCCCTTTAAATAATAAAATGAAGGCAAAGCTTCCAAGGGAAGCTTAATCGGTTGCAATTTTGGGCTTTCTTAGGATTCTAGAGAGAGAAAGAAGAGAGAAGAGAAAGAAAGGAAAGAGATCTCTAGAAAATGAGCTTGGGTTTCTACTTTCGGTGTGTTGAGTGTGCAAGATAGAAGCCTATGCGGGAAATCCATGGATTGAGTATTTCAAACATATTGCAATAAGTTCCCAATAATGATTTGATGTTGCAATAAGTTCCCATTAATATGTGAATGAATATTTTTTGGGAACTTATTGCAACATCAAATCAAGTAATGATTTTCGTTTTGAATATCGTATTGTAGCCTTCGTAAATCATGTAAGGAATCTCATTTTAATATCGTATTTGAGTTTTGAATCGAACCTAAAAGTTAAAATTTGAAACAAATGTAAACTTTAAATTGAATCCAAATCAAATAGGTATATAAAATTGTACCCGAATCGAACTATACATCAAGCAAATTGAGGTGGATCGCTATAGGCGGATTGTAAGAATACCGTGGACCGCTATGGGCGGATTATAAGTATCCTGTCGACCACTATGGGTGGACTATATGAGCATGTGTGGACCGCTATGGGCGGATTATATGGTACATTGTCGGCCGCTAGGGCGGAATAGAACCGGCACGGCGGCTAACCGTGAATCGAAATGGTACGGCAGTCTCCGTGAATCGAACCGGCATGACAGATAATCATAAATTGAACTGGTATGGCAGTCTCCATGCATCGAACTGGCACAGCAGTCTCTGTGAATCGAACCCGCACGACGGGATATCCGTGAATCGAACTATGTAAATTATGTGATAATGTGTAAGTTATGCAAGTGAGTGTGAATCGAACAGACACGACAGTCTCCGTGAATTGAACCGGCACGACGGGATATCCGTGAATTGAATTATGTAAACTAAGTAAAAAAGTGTGAAACATATAAGTAAGCTAAGAAAGAATGTGTAAGACTTATAAGTAAGCTAAGTAAGGATTGTGTAAGACATGTAAGTAAGCCAAGTAAGAGTGTGTAAGACATGTGAGTAAGCCACGTAAGAATATGTAAGAAATATAAGTGAATGTATAAATGCGTAAGCTACGTAAGAAATATATGAGGTATGAGAGAATGTGATTCGAACTCAGTAAATCAAAGATAAGAAATATGCTTTTGATAAGAGATTAGTTTCGGGTTTTTTTATAAGAAAATGTCTTTGAAATCTGTTTTGATAAGCAAATGTTTTGATCTTGTCTTTAAATCTATGCATGAATGATGAGATGTAATTGGTATTAATTTCTCCACTGAGCTTAGATGGTTAGCTCACCCCGACTATACGTCACAGGTATAGCATTGGTCAGGACATCGGATTTGAGAAGTAGTAAGATTTCAGGATCGTAGATTTAGTGCTTTGTGGATTTCGTGAGTTTAGGCTTGGTACGTTCGTACTATTATACAGGTATCGTGCACCACTGTTCGGTGATTGTTGGCCATCACCGGCGGTTTGTTTTAGTTACTATTCATGTATGATATTAGAACTGGAGATTTCAATTATGCCATATGTATTATCTACTTTGATTTTTGCATGTACGTGTGGATGTACCAAGCATCTCTGTATAGATTGTGATTTACGATCTGGCGGCTCGAGTTTTCCCATTTTGTTTTAGGTTTAAGAGAAAAAAAAATGGTATCTCAGGAAATTCAGGTTGAGAAAATCCGGGCTATCACATCAACAATATGAGATTGATGTAGAAGTTCAAAGAATTTTTGTATAGGATAGAATAGTCTCTCTTAGAATAAAAGAGAAAATTTGGCTCAAAATCTCACTGGTTTATAATTTTGAAACTATAGTCTAAATATTGCAGTTTAGATCAATCTATTATTTCAAACATCCATTCTAATGCAGTGTTCTATGAGCTAAGCATGAATTATAACTATTCTAAATTCTAATTGTTAGGCTTCTACTATAATGAATCGTAAATTGTCAGAATTTATAATTTTTTCGTCATACTAACTATGTACTGAATATATATATATATATATATATTAAAAGAAAACTGAAAAAGAAACTACTACTATACACAATGATGGTGTGTCCCCCAAAACTTAAATTTGACAATACCCTTATTAGCACAAAAAATAGGGGACACTAAAATTAGTTACATAAAATTATTGATATACAAATTATTTACGGAAAAAAAAAAAATTTACCAGATATATATCCTCCCCCAAACTTGAGAGAAAAATATCCTTGGCTATTCTCAGAGTATCAATAACAAAAAAAAAAAACGTTAGAAGAGTTAGTAACACACACTGTTAGTAAGTTAATTAGCAAAAAGAAAATTTATATATATTAATAGATATTTACAGAGAAATAGATATTTACAGAGAACAGAAAAATACTAAAAACTATTTACTAATTATATTAAAAAAAATAATCCTAGGAAAAATCTAGATGCACACTAATCTATACTAGACACCAGCAGCAACTTCTGAAATGGAATAGTCTTCTTTAAAGAACTGTCCTAAACTTCTAATCCAAAATTTCATCGTTCAAACAGAATAGTGACACCCTTCGGTGGTGGTCGCATCCAACAGAAAAGGGAAAAGGACATTTTAAGAAGAATTGGGAGGGGGTTGTGGTGAAGAGGAATTAGTTGATGAAGGCGGTGGTTCGTTAGACTGGTCGAGGATAGGGAGAGAGGAGAAAAGAGTGATGATTTCACTAATTAGTCGCCCTCTTTCCTCTAAGATCGCGGTAATCTCATCCTCATGGCATTGAATGAGGCGGCTAAAGGCCTCTGCAATTTCAGACCAGCTTTGTGGATTCGCCATGTGAAGGTTATTAAAAGAAGAAAAGAATGCAAAAGGAATGGAATGAACTTGTTAGAAGGGTACTTCCGTATTTAGGTGTCGGGATTTGAACAATCGCTATAAATGGAAGTTATGGCCGGTGTTGAAGAATGTAACTGTTTGGTATTCCATTGATGCTTGAGAAACATGTTTGTGAAGCGTAAATCAGGCTGACACCTTTGTTATCATAAGTCATGCCCATACGATAGCAAAATACACTATCAAATTAATGCATTCTATTAATAATTGTAATCACTACGATTATACGATAGTGACAAAAAATCGTAATCACTATGATTTTTGTGACACATGCTGAAATACTCCTATGCTTAATATTGAAAAAGTTTACAGAATTTGCTATGGATGAGTCGGTAGCTCGACGGAACTCCTAAATTATCAGTGATATTCTGGATCTTTTACTATCAGTATAGTCACCGCCCTATTTTCTTCTAATGATACCATCAATTTAAGTCTCAGTTCATTAACCTTAAAAGTACGATTGTCCTTGGGATCTCTGATAGTAACAGCCCCATGAGGGAATGTTTCTATAACTGTGTAGGGGCCATCTCAACGACTTTGTAGTTTCCCTGGAAATAACTTTAATCGTGATTTATATAGCCAAACTTGTTGATTTGGCTCAAAACTCTTTCACAGATTATGTTTATCATGGAATGCTTTAGTTTTGGCCTTATAAATTCAAGAATTTTGATATGCATCATTTCGAATTTCCTCAAGTTCATTGAGTTCGAGTTTCCGCTGCTCTCCTGAGGTAGTTAACTCAAAATTTAATGCTTTGATAGCCCAGAGGGCTCTCTGTTCTCGTTCCACAGGTAAGTGGCAAGCTTTACCATACACCAGGCGAAAAGGTGACATACCAATGGGGGTCTTATAAGTTATTTTGTATGCCCACAGAGCATCATTTAATCTTATGGACCAGTCTTCCCTATCAGGATGAACAGTCCTTTCTAATATTTTCTTTATTTCTCTGTTAGAAACCTCAACTTGGCCACTAGTTTCTGGATGGTAGGGGGTCGCGATTTTATGCGTAACACCATATTTCTTAAGTAAGCTTTCGAAATACCTGCTGCAAAAATGGCTACCGTCGTCACTTATAATAGGGCGTGGGGTTCCAAATCGAGCAAATATATTTTCTCTGATAAATGTGACTACCACCTTGTGATCATTTGTCCTCGTTGCTACTGCCTTGACCAATTTCGAAACATAATCTATGGCTACGAGTATATATATAAATCCGAATGAAGGAGGAAATGGCCCCATAAAATCTATGCCCCATATGTCGAAAGGTTCTGCAATCAAAATTGGTTGCAGGGGCATCATATTTCTTCGGGATAAAGCTCCTAGCTTTTGACAGCGTTCATAGGCTTGGCAAAAGTGTTGGGCATCTTTAAATAATGAAGGCCAATAAAATCCGCATTGTAGTACCTTGGCAGTTGTTTTCTTTCCTCTAAAGTGGTCCCCACAAGAATAAGTATGACAGAATTGTAAAATATTATGGGTGTCACCATCAAGAACACACTTTCTAATTATTTGGTCAAGGCATATTTTAAATAAATCAGGGTCTTCCCAGATATAGTATTTAACATTTGAAAAGAAAATATACCTATCCTGGTTAGACCAATTTGGAAGGATCTTACTTGTGGCCAAATAATTGATAATGTTTGTATACCATGGTACGGTGGTTTAGATGGTAAAATGTTGCTCATCAGGGAAGGTATCATGCAGAGATTCTGTACTGTTGACTTTAGGCAGTTCAATTCTAGAGAGATGATTAGCCACCAAATTTTCAACTCCCTTCTTATCCTTGACTGTAAAATTAAAATCCTGCAAAAGAAGAATCCATCATATTAGTTTTGATTTGACATCCTTTTTAGCCAATAAATACTTTAATACAAAATGGTCCGAGAAGATGACGATTTTTTATCCCAATAGGTATGGTCGGAATTTATTCAGAGCAAAGATAACAGTAAGAAGCTCCTTTTCAGTAGTAGTATAATTAACTTGAGCTTCGATCAAGGTCCGGCTCGCGTAATAAATTACGTGAGGGATCTTATCTTTTTGTTGTCCCAAGACGACACCTATTACATAATCAGAAGCATCACACATTACTTCGAAAGGCAAGGAATAATCAAGTGATTGAATTATTGGTGTAGAAGAGAGAAGTGCTTTAAGTTTATTAAATGCGTCAAGACAGAAATCGTTAAAATCAAAAGGTACGTCTTTAGCTAACAAGTGGCACAGGGGTCTAGAGATTTCGGAGAAATCTTTAATAAAACAACGATAGAAACCGACATGGCCAAGAAAGGAGTAGGTGGTGGTAGATATGCGATTATATCAATTTTAGCCCTGTCAACTCCTATTCCTCTTTTGGATACAATGTGCCCCAAAACTATGCCCTCCTGAATCATAAAATGACTCTTCTCCCAACTCAACACTAAATTGGTCTCTTCACATCTTTCTAGGACAACGGCTAGATGATCATGACAGGAGTCAAATGTTCGACCGAATACTGAAAAATCATCCATGACAACCTCTAAGAACCCATCTATCATATCATAAAAGATGGCCATCATGCATCTTTGAAATATTGTTGGTGCGTTGCATAAACCAAAGGGCATGCGACGGTATGCAAATGTTCCAAAGGGACATGTGAAGGTAGTCTTTTCTTGATCTTCTGGGTACACTAGTACTTGATTGTAACTAGAATATCCATCTAGAAAGCAAAAATATTCTTGACCTACTAGTTTTTCTAGAATTTGGTCAATGAATGGTAACGGGAAATGATCTTTACGGGTCATGGAGTTAAGTTTTCTATAGTCGATACATACACACCAGCCGATAGTTTCGCGTAGGGGTACGAGTTCACCGGCTACATTCTCTTTAACTGTAATCCCAGATTTCATAGGGATAACT
This sequence comes from Chloranthus sessilifolius, assembly GCA_021018995.1. Classification (NCBI taxonomy): domain Eukaryota; kingdom Viridiplantae; phylum Streptophyta; class Magnoliopsida; order Chloranthales; family Chloranthaceae; genus Chloranthus; species Chloranthus sessilifolius. The sequence goes on from CM037586.1 coordinate 101,578,300, forward strand.
TAAATGGGACTAACCCACTCACTGTCAGAAATCGAATAAATGATACCTGTGTCAAGGAGTTTCACGATTTCCTTTTGGACAACATCTCTCATATTTGGGTTCAATCGTCGCTGACTTTCTCATGAGATCTTGGCATTATCCTCTAAATGAATACGGTGCATGCAAATTAAGGGATCAGGCCCTTCTAGGTCCACAGCAATCAATCCTATTGCACGTTTATATTTTACGAGTATGGCTAATAATTTACTCTCTTGTTCCTCGTTAAGAGTGGATGAAATGATTACTGGGAGAGTCTTATTAGGCCCAAAAAAAACATACTTAAGGGTGTCAAGAAGTAGTTTCAATTCCAAAGTCAGTGTTATCCCAACTTTGCGGTTCGAAATTGCGGAGAGGGGAGTTTAATAGATAAGTCGTTTCTTCAGATGGAGAATCGATTCCTTCCAAGTCTGGGTACCATAGCGCAACTAGGAGTACATCTTTGAATAGGATGAGGGGTAATGCTTCTTCTACCAGTTCTTCAATTTCATCAACACAGAAGCATTCCTCGGCATCTATTGAAGCCATTTGGTTGGTGGCTAAAAAGACATTTAACTGAATTCACATATCCCCAAAAGAAACTTCCATAACCCTGGTCTTACAATTAATGCAAGCATTGGCCGTGGCCAAAAATGGTCTACCGAGTACAACAGGAATTTGTGTTGGAGATTTCGAGCTGAGTTCCATGTCCAGTACCAAGAAATTAATAGGGAAGACAAATTTATCAACCACAATCATTATGTCTTCAATGATTCCTACTGGCTTCCTCTCTGATCTGTCGACTCATTGAAGAGTTATCGACATAGGTCTCATTTCTCCAAGTCCTAGCTTTCCATAGACTGAGAATGGTAGCAAATTTACACTAGCTCCTAGATCTAGGAGTGCCTTATTTATTGCATGATTTCCGATAATACATGGAATCGTGGGCACTCCAGGATCTCTAAGCTTAGGCGGAGTCCTAGCTTGTAAGACTGAGCTTACTTGCTCGGCCAAGAAAACTTTTTACCAGATGTTATTCAACCATTTTCACTTTTGCGTGCACATTTCTTTTAAAAACCGCACATAGGCTGGAACTTGTTTGATGGCCTCTAAGAGGGGCAAATTGATCTTCACTTCTTTGAAGATCTCAGTAATTTCTTCTAATTTTTTTGAGTTTTTTTCAAAAGGAGAGGATGCACCAAAGGCATTAGGGAATGATAACTTTGGTACATAAGGTACCTCAGTTGCAGAGATGAGTGTCCTCTCAATTTTTTCTATATTTTTCTATTTTTCATTTTCTAATTTTCTTTGTCTTTCTTATGAGCGGGTTTCTTCTTCGGCTTTATTCTCCTTGTCTTTAGCTGTAGAGATATCTACTGGTGTAGGCATCTTTACTCCATTATCAACAGTCCAGACACTTCTTAAGGTTTGAACAACCTGAATTGTGGCAATTGGCGTTTGCATGATCAATTGGTTACTCTCTCTCTTCCCACAGTGAAGCTAATTGCTTTACTTGGGTATCAGAGTGTAAGTTTTGGGAGATCTAGGAAAATTGAGCTAATTCCATAGAACATGGTGTGCATGTTGTTGCAAGTCCTGAAGGATATGCATCATAGTAATACTATCGTTATTACTCTGAGAATATGGCTGTTACATATAAGATTGGTATGGCTGTTGAAAGTTTGAAGAATATTGTGGGTAAGAACAAGGTATTTCTTGCAAAATAACCTTCAAAAATCCATAAGAATTATCCCACTGAGAATTATAGGAGTCTTCCATATTACACCATTGAGAGGCATCGGCCAACTCTGTATCCAACTTAGGTGGGAACATAGGTGTGGTAGGGAATTCCACTAAAGGGTAGGTCATATTTAAGTCTAGCCAAAATAAATCATCATGGCCTTACATTTTTAATAAAGTACTAAATATATATTTTAATAATTTTTTTTTAGAAATCAGGGAGAGGAAACAAATCTGAGCCTCTAATGTCTGTAGCCAGCAGAAATTGAAACTTTAATTCGTTGACGCCTAATAAACTTACAAAATCTTCAAGAAGTGATCAAAGAAAATAAAAATATAAAGAAATATAAAAAGAAAAAGATAAATACTTGTTTTCTTATACTAAACAAAATTAGAACTATCCCCGGCAATGGTGCCAAAAACTTGATTGATTACTTATATGTATATCTAATTAAGTCTTAACCTATTGCAAGCGCACAATGGAAATTGTAGATCTAGTATAAGATCGTTCCCATGAAGATAGTCTTTTTATGTTTAATCTAATTTTCTGAAAACTTATATTTATCTTTTAAGATTTCTAAACTACGAAAGAAAAAAAAATAAAGAATTTTTCTAAAATCTAAAGTGCATAAAATAAATCCTAAATCTTTTAACTTCAAATTATGGTCGTCAATCATAATTTTCAGTTACCAGATATTTATAAAATTAAACAGTACCATTACACCATATATCAAGTTTTCTAGCATTGGGCGTCAATCAATACTAAAATCCAATAAATACAGATTTAATCTAATCTACAATCAACCAAAAATTTGGGCATCAAACAAATTCTTGAAAATTGAAGATGAAAAAATAAAAATCATTACACTAATCTGCAAATTCCAACCTGAGTCGTCAATTCAAATTAAAACTTGAAGATGTTTACAAAGCAGTAAATAAAAGAAAATAAAATCTAAACTAGAAAGCAAAAGTAGAGCCATCCATGGGTCGGTCCTTCAGCTTCCTCAGCCTTGGTTGTCAGGCAAAACATTAGAAAACTGTGGATGATGTTACTTTGTAAATCCTAACTACTTTGATCGAAAGAACACATAGACCTCAGTTGTCAATTGATGTTGAGCAATTCTTCTCGGTGCTTATTCCTATACCAAGCCCTCTTATTTATAGATCATAGGGGGTTGGTTTACAAAACTTCTAATTCTAATAAAAGAAATTAAACTATCCTAATACAATTATACTTCTAATTTTATAGTTCCTTGCTTTAAACGTTTGATATGCTTCTAGAACGTTCTTCACTTTTTAATAGCAAAGTTCTTTTAATAATCTTCTTCATCAATCTCCCAGATCCGTAATCAATAGAACTTCTAATTGTAGAATTTGTCTAATTCTGCATATGGTGGTAGAAATTCTCACGTGATCAGCAGCAGTAGTTCTGAGAAGCTTCTGTTCTTAGGTAATCGTAAATCACATTTATTTTCTTTATATATATAGCTTTCTCTAGAAATTTGTAAATCACAATTTTCTATTTTCTCATACAGTTCATTCTCAAGACGATTCTTCACTTCATAGTATCGCTTTAGCCTCTTGAACGTTTCTTCTCTGGAGAATCGTAAATTATGATTTCTCTGTTTATCTCTTAGTATTGCGCTCAATCGTCTTTTACGATTTTCTTCTTTCAGTGCAATGGTAAATCATTCTTCTCACTGCTTTATGAGTTTATTTTAACAAAGATTAACATTAAGACTCTCTTTTACTGGTTATCTTTAATATCTACACATCATCAACTCATCAGTAGCAAACTAAGTTCTAACATAACTAAGTTAAGGGTGATAAAATGGTAAATTATGTGACTGATCACTCACCACAACATAAAATTGACATCATAACTACGACCGTTTCTAACCCCCAAATTCAAATTTCCATATATCTCACTATCAAATCCTTGTCAGAAACCCAACCGACAGCAATGCCGCTACATCAAACTCTCAACACCAGACCTCCTCGAAAAATTACAAATAAAACTCTAAAACATCCTAGCGATAAACCTAAAGTGTGAATCAAACAAAACAAGCATAATCAAATAAAACTAAACCTCCCCACACTGAGGACAGGTCCACCTTGGCCTGCACCCTCTCATCTCCTCCTCTTAGTTTCCACTCCAACCTCACCAACAAACAACTTTCTGACAACCCGTAAGTAACCCCAAAAGACTCTAGCAACTCTAAGCTCCAACTTTACAACATGCCTCACTCCATTGAGAGACTAAAGAAGGTCCCTCCAGACAAGGAGGCCCCAACCATAAAAGATTTATCAAAAGAAGAAATAAAATGACTCCACACCTTGTTCAACAATTCTTACACCATGCAAATCACAAACCTAAACACAATTTCTCTCTCATCCCTGATCAATCAGATCGAGCGTGATCGAGGACCCCAAAACAAGAGCATCTAATCCAATGATCACTCCAACCATTCAACATGTCTACTAAGCGGACTTCCTGAGTCAGTCTTTACTTAAGGAACGGATCCTATATCCTAAAAAATAACAAAAAAATTAAATATGCAAAAAAAATAAATATATATATATATACTCAAAAGTTGAAAAATCAAAGAAATACATAAAATCTTAAAAATATAAAATATATATCTACTTGAAAATACAAAAAAAAATATATTCTTTTACCCAGCAGCATCTCTGCCCCTCATATTTTATGCCCAAAATTTCCCAACTTAAACTTATATTTGACAGAAAACTCGAAGTTGGGGAACTAGTGTTAAGAAACAATGCCTACACAACTGCCTCACCTGGAGGAAATCAAAACCCCACATAGGAAGTACTTATATTATTTTGGCAACATGCCCAAACGAAATAGTTACTGGAGGAAGGACTTCCTAACCCTCAGAATGCTATCTATAGTTGAATAATCATCATGACTCGAAACCTAAATAGGCGTACTTATATGTTCATCATCCTCGCAGTCATCACAAGGCATTCACTACTAGTAGGCCATTATTTTCGAAACTATTTTGAGTATCATCAAACTCATTGACCACCCTCCTACTCGGGCAGATTGATCGAAAGGACTAGTGGATCATAAAACTCCTTTTTGAAATATAGAAAACTCTAAATTCTCATACACCTCTTCCGCCATTAAAGTTGATGTTAGAGCACAAAAATAAAAATGCAGAGTTCTATTAAATCTCATAATTCTTGCGTTAGCAGGTTGTTTCAAAAAATATATGTACATGCTTAAAAAAAAAAGGAGATGAGAGAAAAGAAGCACAACCGAGCGAGAGCATGCGACGAATGAACAAGTCAATGAGCTCAGAAAAGCATAAGCAAATTGTGAGGGCATTCTTAGTATTTTTATTAGAAAAGTATAAGCAATTCGCAATGGCATCCTTGGCATCTTCACACTACTAGATGTCGTCATACGGTGGTGGGAGGAGGACAAACTCCTGCTAACCAAAGAATTTGATGATTTGATGGTGTTGGATCATGACGAAAAGCTCAATTATAACACCGCATTACCCACTCAAGAAGTAGTTGACTGTAATTTCAAAATTTGAGTGAAGAAGAAGTTATCCCTAGATCAATAAACTTTACTTCCTCTTCACACTCGAGAAGAAAGTAGTGGACTACTATTTCAAAAATTGAGTGAAGAAGAAGCTATCCCCATATCAATAAACCTTACTTCCTCTTTTCCCTTAATTTTTCTTTCTGGACAATGAGTCAAATGACTTTCAAAATCTCCTTCAGAATAAAATCGAAAAATTTTGAATGGCAAGCAATGTAACCACTCATTATCTACCATTCACCTCATCCTTGTTAAAAGCTACTATACATGATGATCATTCAGTACTTACAAAATTAAGGCCGACATGCTATCGAAATAATTGAGCTGCATCCCAACATGGGATCATTACAGGCATGCTCTAGGATATCTGCGAGGCCGAGGAAGATCCCACCGTCACTTGACACTGGGGCATTTTTTTTTAACACTAACACCTTGGTAATGGTAATGGAACCATAGAACTGACACCTCAAACTAGGGCATTTTTTTAATTCCTTACCTGTTTTCGATATTCTACCATAGAACATAAACAAAAAATAAAAGACGATAAAGACACATCTAACATGAACTAAAGAAAACAAACAAAAAAAAGAATACGATAAACAAAATTTTTATTCATAACTAAAAGTTTGTACAAATGACACTGGAGGCATACCTCCTAAACATACAACCCGAAACGAAAACATGAAGCCTAACCTACAACTCAAAACTAAAACATAGAACCCAAAACAAACATAAAGCCCAAAAATGCACAGGAGGTCTAATCAGAAGTAGCAAAAAAGTGGGAGGAATGGTGTGGTAACACCCTTTCCATCCATTTGTAAGACTTCCCTCCCGCCATCTTCACCTCTTCCTAACAGGGACGAATGTATATCGCCTCTCAAAATGAACCACAGTGACACCACCAAATCACATTACCATCGGGAATCATCTCTGGACAAAGAATGCATGAAACGATAAAGAATGGGAGAAAAGACATCAAAATTGACCTACGAATCACCAGATATGAGAAATGAATGAAGAAAACCAGAAGACCCACAAATATATAGACACCAAGCCATTTGTGCGCCGAGAAACTGGCGCGTAATTAGATTACATGCCTGCACCAAAGTGCATATTCTGAGTTCCATGCCAGGTTCCCCTCCATCAAACCGAAGAAGCAACAAACCGATTCTATGCACTCTAAGAGACGCGTAATTCTAAATAAGTGCCACACCCATTGCACAGAATTCAAATCAACATTCGGACTCCCAATGCAATAACTAGGTGACACTTTGATTGTGCATCTTGAACCATTCACGCAATTAGAATCACGCATACAACTTGTAGCGCAGAATTCGAAAAGACACTCGGGCATCCTAACCTGACAACTCCTTGACCCTTCAATCACGCACCCTTAAACCTACAGGTAATTAAATTACACGCCTACCCAGATGCGCATAATTGCCCAGCTATAACAAAAAAGTAAAAAAAAAAAAAAACAAAAATATACCTAAACCAGCAGCGGGTAGGGCCAAAACTGGGGAGTTACGAAATATAAACATATGTAGGAACTATATGGCACAGAACCCATACACTTCTACGCATCCCAAAAATCGAAAGCAATTACCCATACACACTCACATCAACCTCTAGACATGCACATACGTCCAGAACAATGAGCGAAGTCCTCTTGACCATTCTCCTCCTCGAGACACCCTTGTCCCATCACGTAGCCTCGTATACCAACCTCCCCACCACACACCCATAAGTATACATGACGACATGTCCCATCACGGCAAATGTAACTCAGGATTCGAAATCACTCCCCCTACAGTCCCATCTCGACTCAAAATTTAAAATAAACTAACAAAATAAAATAACAAAATGGGCCCATCAAAGCTCCGGGAATAAAAATAAATAGGAAAAATAGAAAGAGGATAACAGACTAAAATAACAAAAGTTCCATCGCGATAAAGGAAAAAAAAAACCAATAAAGAAAAGTTGTACATACCGTCCCACCGCGATCAGAAAATGAATTGTCTCCCCGTTGTCCCATCGCATGACCCGCACACTAATCTGGGAAAGAAATGCCAACGTTACATCGCACACTTTCACAATAACATGTCCCTTTGCGACGAAACACACACCTCGACTCCTGAACCCAAATCAATCAAACCAATAGTCCCATAGCGATGAAGGCACAAAAATCACAACAACATTCGAAGTAACAAATCACACAACAAAAATAACCCACCATGATCAAACCATTCCCCACAACCTTATCACAATACAGGTCACACGACTCATCCTGTCATATAACTGTTAAGACCTAAAAAGTACCACTTTTCACCCCTTAACTTAACCTTTGATTAGACCCTTAGCCATCTAATAAGTTCTTGTTAAGTGTTTTATGTAGGTAATAATCAGCAGTGAAACAAGGCCAAGAATCCTGCTAAGGAGCCTGTTTTGGTACCAGAAGTCCCTCAGAAGGATGGACTCTGAATCCAGACCTGGAATGAGCCTCGTGCAGTCCAACTGAGCTTCCCAAGACTTTACAACAACTACTCGTGCAGCTCTCGCGAAGCTCAAGAGTAGAACACATCGTGCAGTCTCGCACAGTTCAAAGTAGACCTCTCTCAACCTCGTGTAGTTCGCTCAGAACGGCTGAGGAGAGAGAGCTTCAGGAGACTCCTCGCGCAGCTGTCGCGCATTGGCCATGGGATGCAATTATCAAAAGAGAACTCCTCGCACAGTTCTCGTGCCATTCAAGAAGAAACCATCCTCGCGAAGATGGAGCCATCCTCTCAAAGATCAATCAAGACAAGAAACCTCGCGTAGTTTAGAACTCATTAAAGCCTCGCGAGGAAACTCGCGAAGTCCATTGAAGAGAAGTCCTTGCGAAGTTCTCGCGCTATTCAAAACTGTCGTCGCGAAGATCAACCCAGCGATCGCGCAGCTACCTCGCGACTGCTTGAACTCCAACCCCGTGACATCTGAGGCTTTGATGTCTACTCAACCTCACGACTGCCTGAAGAGCAAACCAAGGCAACCTCGTGACGGTTGAAGCTTCAATATCAAATCATACTCGCGAAGAGCAAGAGCTACCATGCGACAAGTCTAGGAAACAATGGCTACCTAGCGAAGCTCTGAACTTTAACTTCCATCTCTTCAGCAGAGGGCCTTATGGGAATTTCCAGCGATTAGGGCATGTACTCTCACGCTTAAATCTCCGTGCACGCACCCCAAGGCATCCAAGGATCACTATTCGGCCATGTGGCATCGTTAAAATTAGGGTTTCCTAACCCTAATGCGCCGCCACACCACTGCTATAAAAACCCATACTTAGCTTAGGTTTAGACATCCTGGAATAGCCGGGAACACATCTCATTTCTTGGAGACTTGATCTGAGATTATTTTTCTTTTCTTTTTATAGCTGTAAGTAGTTTTCTTTTTCTTTTCCCTTCTCTCCATAGTCCAGCACTTGCTGGCTATGTCTTTGTATGCTTTTTGAACTAGATCAATGGAAGTTCTGTAATAGGATTTACACTCTATAGGATTTGTGTTTGAATGTGAGATGCTCTGTGCAACGCTGCTGCCTTGTAATCCGCCATTGCTTTGGCTGTGATTCAAAGCAATGGAGGACTGATTCTAAGGGCCACTCAGATCCAAGTGACCTGTGTGTCTGGGCTATCATGGTCATATACAGCCTTAGCCCCACCACAGGACCCATTAGATCTGAAATCCCCATGGGAGCTTGAGCTGGTAGCCTGGTGACCATGGTGGTGGCAGTGATATTCTTGTTTTGTCTTGGGCTCCGTGAGGAGGATAGCCTTTGGGATAGTCTGTGACCATTCAAGTAGACAGGTTATAGCCTTAGGGTGATTCTAATCCACCGATCCAAGATGGATCTTTCTTCTTTACACCTGAGCTTGTAGAAGCCTGGTGGGAGATTGTACAGAGGCACACTCCCCTATATTTGTATAGATCTGCTATTAGATGTTAGATCTGATCTGGTTATAGAGATTGTAGGCTTGTGATTGGACCATTGTAGCCTCACTCAAGCAATGGACAGCTAGATCGAAGGTTGTACTCAATCTCTTGTTGGTTCTATGTGTCTGGGCTATCATGGTCCGCTGCCGGGGAAAGATGATCTATTAGTAGACCCTTAGTTTTTGTATTCTTAGTATTCTTTGCAAATGTGAATAATTGATACTGCTGATATAATTTTGAACCTTTCTTGCAGATCTAGACAGCAGTAGTGAAGGACAGTTGGACTGCAATTGGAACTTAGCTACCTCTGTTTGTAAACTCTCTAACTTTTAAAACTCTGTCTATCTTTCTTGAAAACTCTTTGAATAGTTGTAAATGTATTCTTTGAATAGCTGTAAATTAGTTAGATAAATTTGTTAATTGTAAAGTTATTCATTTACAATGTGCCTGCAAGAAGCTCTCCTTGCTGTTGGTGTGCTTGTATGCTAGGGAGGAGATCTATCAACCCTACTTTAGAGCCTCTTAACCCTGAGTTAGAAAGGGGAAGGAGACTTAGAAGAGACAGGCACACCACAGGAGAGCCCCCAAGTGAACCTGTGACAGCAAATATGGGTGAAGAACAACCCAGAACTCTCAAGGAGTTGAATGCTCCGGATGACTATAACTCCCCTTTTAGCATTCAATTCCCTGATGTTCAGGGAAATTATGAAATAAAAACTTCAATCATCCAGATGTTGCCCTCTTTCCATGGGCTTAGCAAGGAGGACCCTTACAAGCATATTGACCAGTTCTTGGCCTTGTGCACCACTTTTAATATCACTAGTTTGGGACCTGAGGCTACTAGGCTCAGACTCTTTCCCTTCTCTCGGAAGGATAGGGCCAGTACCTGGTTGACCACTCTTCCCAACAATAGCATTGCTTCATGGAAAGACCTGCAGACCAAGTTCCTGACCAAGTTCTTCCCTGAGACTAAAACTAGCCAATTGAGGAAAGATATTCTTGCTTTTGCTCAATCCCCAACTAAGGATTTTAACCAGGCCTGGGATAGGTTTAAAGAAATGCTCAAATAATGCCCCCACCACAAGATCCCAGAGTAGCAGCTTGTACGAAGCTTCTACAATGGGATTGATGAGAAAAATAGAGATATGGTCGATGCCTCTTGTGGTGGATCCTACATGCACAAGACTGCCGAGGAGGCATGGGAATGGTTTGAGGTGATTAGTGAGAATGCTTTTCAAAAGCCATCCCCCCTGGCAAGAACTAGTCAGGAATCTGAGTCAAAGGTGGGGCCTGCTGCTGGATCAAGAGGAAAAGTTTATGAGGTGTCTGGGAACAATGACCTGTAGCTACAGATGGCAAACCTCTCTATGAAGTTTGACAAATTACTGACTGTGATGCAACCCAGAAGGGCTGCTCATGTGGCGGAGGCATGTCTGATATGCCAATCCCCACAGCACACAGTGGAGGAATGTCCATCTGTAGGGCAATTTCCTGAATTAGTTTTGGAACATGCTGCTGCTGCTCAATCTTATGGCCAGCAACAATCTGGGGGCTACAACAGATAGCCATATGGATACCAGCACCAAAATACTGGTTACCAATGGAGAGACCACCCAAATCTGAGGTGGAGGCAAGACAACTACATGTAGCCCCAGCAGATGTTGGCTTTACCACAAAGGCCACAGCAGCAGTTCAATCAAGGGAATGCCCCTAGGTCTAATTTCCAGCACCAGCAGCAGCCCCATCAGCAATTAAATCAGTTTGTTGTACCCCACTCTCAGCTAAGAAATGTTTCCTTTGAGGACCAGGTCTTGACTTTATTGTAAAACCTGGGATCCTTGGCTCAGACTGTGGACTCTCATGGTCAGAGCCTCCAGATTATGGAAGAATAGATAAGCCAAATTTCAAATGCCTTGGCTAGGAGAGATGAATGGAGGTTGCCCTGCCAGCTCGTTGCTAACCCCAAGGGTCAATTCTTAATTGAAGATGCTTCCTCAAGTTTTGAGGGAACCAATCTTTGTGACTACCTAAGGTCAGCGGTGATAGACAACCAGGTGGGTAACAAACCAGCAGAGGTCATTCCCACAGATGATGCAAATGATCAGGATAGAGATGTTGTTGGAACACAATGCCAAGAATTGCCTGCCACCCTGCAGCAAGAGAAAAATAAAGAGGCTGTAGTTGAGCCTCAGCAGGGAGAAAAACATGAAAAAAGAAAGAAACAGAAGTTTAGTCATGGGCTAGAGGAACCAGCAGAACCTCAGCTGCCATTTCCTCAAGTTTTGGATAGCCCTATCCCTTTTGATAAAGGGAATGCCCAGATGGAGAAAATGATGGAGACCTTCAGGCAGGTGAAAATCAATTTGCCCTTGCTTGAGGCAATTAAACAAGTCCCAACCTATGCAAAGTTCCTGAAAGACCTCTGCACCCAAAAGAGAAAAGCTAGAGGCCATGTGTCCAAAAAGGTCTTTGCAACTGATACAGTGAATTCTGTATTTAACATATCAATGCCTGAGAAGTTGCAAGATCCAGGGATACCCACTATTCCCTACGTAATTGGAGACCATACAATTGGAAAAGCCCTTTTAGACCTTGGAGCCAGTGTTAACCTGTTGCCAAAGGTATATGCTCTACTAGGTTTGGGGAGTGAAGGCTACCCCCATTGTGCTAATGATGGCTGATAGGTCTGAGAGGAGACCTTTGGGAATGGTTGAGGATGTCTTAGTGGGGGTGGATAAGTTTTTCTACCCTGCTGACTTCTTAGTTTTGGACATGGGATGCAGCAATAGCCCAAATCCCATACCTGTTATATTGGGCAGGCCTTTCTTGGCCACTGCCAATGCATGCATTCAATGCAGGTCTGGAGTAATGGAGGTAACTTTCAGACATATGAAAGTTGAGTTGAATGTGTACAACAGTACAAAGTATCCTCAGATGGACAATGAGGAGAGCTTTGCAGTGGATGTACTAAAGGAAATTATAGAAGAAGAATTGCCCACTCTGTTGGAGTGAGGCAACATTGTCAGGAATTTAGTTAAAATTTGGGACATGGTGGAGGAAGAGAGCCCAGATGTGATACTAAAAGACATGACCACATTGAAGTCTTCTGTGAGCTCAGTGCAGCTTCCAGTTGGAAACCTACATTACTGCCTCTTCCTCTAACCTCCAATGCACCAATTTTTCCATCCACCCTACAAGCCCCCGATCTGAAACTCAAGAAGCTTCCAGAAACATTAAAATATGCCTTCCTTGAGAAAGGTGATAAGCTTCTTGTGATTATCTCTTCCTCTCTTACCAGTGAGCAAGAAGAGGAATTACTAACAGTTTTGAGGAAACACAAGAAGGCAATTGGTTGGACCATTGCCGATCTGGGAGGAATAGATGTATCAATCTGCATGCATAGGATTCATCGTGAGGAGGGAGCACTACCCTCTAGGGAAATGCAGAGGAAATTAAATCCTCACATGCAGGAAGTGGTCCTCAAGGAGATCATCAAATTGCTAGATGCAGGGGTGATTTACCCCATCTCTGATTCTAACTGGGTGGCACCTATCCAAGCAGTGCCCAAGAAATCTGGCATAACAGTGATTAAAACTAAAACTGGAGAGTTGAGACCAGCCAGGGAGACCACTGGCTGGAGAGTGTGCATTGATTATAGGAAGCTCAACTTTAAGACCAGAAAGGGCCATTTCCCTCTCCCCTTTATTGATCAAATTTTGGACAAATTGGCTGGAAAAGCTTTTTATTGTTTTCTTGATCGGTATTCAGGGTACAACCAAATCCCTGTGCATCCTCAAGACCAAGAGAAAACCACCTTTACCTGTCCTTTTGGCACCTTTGCTTACAGAAGGATGCCTTTTAGGCTTTGTAATGCACCAGCCACTTTTCAGAGGTGTATGTATGCCATATTCTCTGATATGATTGACAAATTTTTGGAGATTTTTATGGATGATTTTTTACATCTATGGGGAGTTTTGGCGATGTCTACAACACCTGACCTAGTTTTGCAAAGATGTGAGGAGACCAATCTGGTCTTAAGCTGGGAAAAGAGCCACTTCATGGTAACACAAGGCATTGTGTTGGGCCATGTAGTCTCTAAAGAAGGGCTTGAGGTAGACAAGGCCAAAGTTGACCTCATTGCCAATTTGCCCCCTCCAAAAACAGTCAAACAAATCAGATCTTTCCTTGGGCATGCAGGATTTTACAGAGGTTCATTAAGGACTTCAAAGAAATTGCTAAGCCATTGTGCCACCGCTCTGCCAGATGTGCCTTTGACTTTTCTCGAATGTCTTAAGGCTTTTGAAACATTGAAAATATGCCTCACCTCGCCTGCTCAGATCGAGACTATACCCTGCCTTTTGACCTGATGTGTGATGCATCAGACTTGGCAATAGGTGCTGTTTTGGGCCAAAGAAAAGATAAGCTGCCTGTGGTCATTGCTTATGTCAGCAGATCACTTGCTGAAGCTCAACTGAACTATACCACAACTAAGAAAGAGCTTCTGGCAGTGGTTTATGCTGTGGACAAATTTAGAGCCTATCTACTAGGATCTAAAACTGTAATCTTCACTGACCATTCAGCATTGAAGTACCTATTGTCTAAGAAAGATGTTAAGCCTAGGCTGATTAGATGGATACTCCTGCTACAGGAGTTTGACATCGAAATCAAGGATAAAAAGGGTGTGGAGAATGTGGTGGCTAACCACTTATCCAGAATTGTCTTGGAGAAATGCCTTGATGGTCCTACAAATGATGCCTTCCCGGATGAGCAGTTATTTGCCATCCAATCCTTGGTCCCTTGGTTTGCACACATTGTCAATTATCTAGTTATAGGAAAGATTCCTGCCCACTTGACCAAAATGGACAAAGACTTGTTTTTCTCAAAGGTCAAATATTTTTTCTGGGAGGAACCTTGTCTATACAAGTACCGTGCAGACCAAATCATTCGAAGATGTGTTCCCAAAAGTGATGTCCCCAGTATTCTGGCCATGTGCCATGAAAATGCCTGTGGAGGCCACTTTAGTGGGAGAAAAACAGCTGACAAGGTCCTACAGTGTGGGTTTTACTGGCCTTCTTTATTCCAAGATGCATATACACACTGCAAGGCCTATGAGAGATGCCAAAAATTAGGAGGGCTGTCCAAAAGAAATTCAATGCATTTACAGCCCATCCTTGTTGTAGAATTGTTTGATGTATGGGGTATAGACTTCATGGGCCCCTTTCCTCCTTCTAATGGTTATCAGTTCATCTTAGTGGCAGTGGACTATGTTTCCAAATGGGTAGAAGCCATTGCCACAAGAACCAATGACAACCAGGTGGTCATCAAATTTATAAGGCAGCACATTTTCTCCAGATTTGGAACCCCTAGAGCTATTATCAGTGATGGGGGTAGTCATTTCTGCAACAGAAATTTCGAGAGCTTGCTCAAGAAATATTCTGTGACCCATAGGATTGCTACTCCCTACCACCCACAGACAAGTGGGCAAGTTGAAATTTCCAACAAGGAGATCAAGCACATCCTTGAGAAAACAGTAAGGACTGACAGGAGAGATTGGGCCGATAAACTGAACGATGCACTGTGGGCTTATAGGACTGCCTATAAGACTCCCATTGGAATGTCCCCATTCAGACTGGTCTATGGCAAGGCTTGCCATCTCCTAGTAGAGTTAGAACACATGGCCTATTGGGCCATTAAGAATTTAAATATGAACCTAACTTCTGCTGGTCTCCATAGGTTGTTGCAGCTGTCTGAATTGGATGAGCTGAGGATGGATGCTTACACCAATGCCAGGATCTACAAGGAATGGTCCAAAGCTTTCTTTGACAAGGGCTTGCTGAGAAAAAGCCTCATACCTGGTGGTAAGGTTTGGTTATTCAACTCCAAACTAAAATTCTTTCCTGGCAAATTAAAATCCAGATGGGAAGTTCCCTATATTGTCTTAAATGTTTCCCCATCTGGTGCTATGGAAGTCTAGGATCCCAAATCTGGGTGAACCTTCAAAGTGAATGGTCAGAGGCTTAAGCCTTGTATCGAAAAACCTGTTGACCCTATGACCACTATTCATTTTCATGGGACCCCTACCTCTACCTAACCCACAGTTGTGTCCATGTTGTACTATACTACTTTTGTTTCTTCAATAATTTTTAGGAAATTGTAGTGTTTATGTGGAGTCTGAATATGTTGAGCTTGATAGAGTTTATGTGGGACTGGTATGATTTCTTCTTCTTCTGCTGCGAATTACTGATTTTCAAATTGAATGCCTTTTGTTTGAATATTTTTGATGAGTATGCTGCACTACCTGTATTGCCCTTGTTTGGTACTAAGCCCTCGCTCATTACAAATGAAGATTTGGGAACCTCTCGCGCACTTCAATCCCCAACATCCATAATCGCGAGATTCAGTTATCTCGTGATCCCCTTACCCAGCTGCGCGAGTCAAATGCATTTGTCATTTCCCACGCTGATTGCTGGGACTTGACGTTTCCCAACTCCTTCTCAATTAATGGCGGCGACCTGGATGTTATTCCACCGCTTCATCTTCCACCATCCTCGTCTTTAAATACACAGGAAGCCCCTTTCATATTCATCGCATCCTTTCTCCTCTCACCCTAGCGGTCCTTCCCTACTCCTAACAATGGCAGATGACAAGCCTAATGCGCTGCCTAACAAGTTTTACCCAATGTGGTTGGACCCGCCACCACCTAAAGAGCCAGATCCCCTATAACCCCTCTGGGATGAGTACGAGGCGGTTTAGCAGCTCCTGGTTAAGGAGGAGGAGGACAAGCTCCAACCACAGCAGAAAAAGTAAAAGATAGAACCATCCCCTGCCCCCTCCACTCCACCCCCTCCCCCACCTTCTCAACCCCCTCACCCTTGATCCCTCTCTCCCTTCTTTCCCCTTTTTGTAATTTCTTTTTTTCGTTTTAATGAAATGTTCTTTTCCTGTTATACTATACAGTTCTCTATTTTTGGTTGTTTTCTTTCTTATTGTTTCCTTTTATTATGCCCTTAACAAATCTGTTGCACATACACCTTTGAACCAGTGAGGACATGGCTCCTCATAGGTTTGGGGGTGTGGCAGGCAGACCTGCCCATGGAATAGTTAACCTAAGTGCAGCAGAGTCATCTGAGTAATATGGAAATGGATCTATGATCACTTAAGAATCATGAGAAATAAGAAATTTAAAATTTCTGCAAACTTTATCACATTTCCATGATGAGATCACCAAGGAAACTCACTTGTATCAGCACTAAGTGAATCATTAGAGAAAGAAAAAGGTGAGGACATACTTAAAAGTTCAAAGGAAGACCATAACCAGTGAGAATTGGGCCTATAAAAAAAATTTCCATCCTTTGAGGAGTAACTAAGGCAATTTCTTCTAGTTCTAAGGATAATTTGATCACTTTGGAAGTTAGGCAACTCCAAGTTGAAACAACTGATAGTACTCATGAAACTTAGGAAAGGATCAAGGCCTTCTCTTGGACAGTTTGAGCCTAAAAAGACCAACCCTAAAAGCAACTGCCCTTGTCCATACCCCCTTTGAGCTTTAAATCCTAAATTTCTTCAATATGCACCCAAGTACTTGTACCTGAACCTATGAACCTGATTCAGCCTACCCTCACTCTGAGAATTCAGAAGGTAAAGGAGAAAAAGCTGAAGATGGACTAGCTATGGTCAACATTAGGTGAATGGAGAAGAAGCATCTCAAAATTCTGACAGTATGGTAACTGAGAACATGGTGGCATTTCAGAAAAAAAAAAATAATAATAATAAAAAGAAGAAAATTCCATCAAAAAGAAGCAAAAATAACAATGAAGAGGAGTATAAGAGGATTCAAAAGGAACCTTCTTTTGGAAAATCAAAGTCAAGAAGAGAAACTAATCACTTCAAATCTGAAAATCTCAAAGAAAAGGAAAGGAGCTAAAATCAAGAAGGTGAAGTCATGAACCACCTCCTTCACTTATTAATTTCTCAATTTAGAACCCTTTTTCAATCTTCCATTCTTTTAACCCCACTCCATAAGCCACATTCTAGCCCAGTTAAAAGCCCTTATGATCCAAAGTTGAGTGAGCTGTCATGTGGAGATAAAGAGTTATCCAATCTATGGTGAGGATGTGTCAATGATGTCAGCACCTAAAAGCTATGCCTATGCTCAGTCCCATTTGGGAGATGTAACTGCTCTTGAGCCTGAGAGAAAATGAACCCCTCAACAAGATCCTTATGAGAGTATGCCCTGGAAAGTTTTTGGGTCTGAATTTGAATGCATTATGTATGACCTATAACCTTATTTTTAATCTGATGATGAGCTCGGTCTTTGGCACACATATGCGATTTATGTGGTTGTACACTAATTGGAAATGTTGTGCCTTCATGAGAAGTTTATACTGTTTAAATTACTATGCAACCAATGGATTAAATTTCTTTTATGTTTACTGATTCAAGAGTAAACTAAGTCTGCTCCTTGACTGCTCACTTGATGATATTACATTTTTGTTAACTGTTTCATTGAGAAGTTTGTGGGTGTCTTCTTGAAAACCCTCGGAGACTTCACTCCTCCACTAGGGATCACCTAGGGGTTTAAAAGGCTTAGTACATATGCTAAATGTATCCGTGCTCCCCTGAAAGTGGCATTTAATTTTATAGTAGATTTAATGTAGCTTTGCTAAGGGACTAGCAAAAGATTAGGTTTGGGGGTGTGTTAAGACACGAAAAGTTCCACTTTTCACCCCTTAACATAACCTTTGATTAGACCCTTAGCCACCTAATAAGTTCTTGTTAAGTTTTTTGTGTAGGTAATAATCAGGTGATGAAACAAGGCGGGAATCACCTAAGGAGCCTATTTTGGCACCAGAAGTCCCTCAGAAGGATGGACTCTTAATCCAGACCTGGAATGAGCCTCGCGCAGTCCAACTGAGCTTCCCAAGACTTTACAATAACTACTCGCGCAGCTCTCGCGAAGCTCAAGAGTAGAACACATCACGCAGTCTCGTACAGTTCAAAGCAGACCTCTCTCAACCTCGCGCGATTCTCGAGCGAGGAGAGAGCTTCGAGACTCCTCGCTGGCTATCATTGCGCGATGGCTGGGGATGCAATTATCAGAAGACAACTCCTCGCACAGTTCTCGCGCCATTCAAGAAGAAAGCATCCTCGCGAAGACGGAGCCATCCTCGAAAGATCAATCAAGACATGAAACCTCACACAGTTTAGAACTCATTAAGGCCTCGCGAAGTCCATTAAAGAGAAGTGCTCACGAAGTTCTCGCGCTATTCAAATCTATCCTCACGAAGATCAACCCAGCGATCGCGCAGCTACCTCACGACTGCTTGAACTCCAACCCCGAGACATCTGAGGCTTTGATGTCTACTCAACCTCACGACTGCCTGAAGAGCAAACCAAGGCAACCTCGCGACGGTTGAAGCTTCAATATCAAATCATCCTCGCGAAGAGCAAGAGCTACCACGCGACAAGTCTTAGAAACAATGGCTACTTAGAGAAGCTCTGAACTTCAACTTCCATCTCTTTAGTAGAGGGCCTTCTGAGAATTTCCAGCGATTAGGGCACACACTCCCATGCTCAAATCTCTGTGCATGCTCCCCAAGGCATCCAAGGATCACTATTCGGCTACGTGGCATTGTTAAAATTAGGATTTCCTAACCCTAATGCGCCGCCACACCACTGCTATAAAAACTCATACTTAGCTTAGGTTTAGACATCCTAAAATAGCCGGGAACACATCTCATTTCTTAAAGACTTGATCTAAGATCATTTTTCTTTTCTTTTTGTAGTTGTAAGTAGTTTTCGTTTTCTTTTCCCTTCTCTCCATAGTCCAGCACTTGCTGGCTATGTCTTTGTATGCTTTTTGAACTAGATCAATGGAAGTTCTGTAATAGGATTTGTACTCTATAAGATTTGTGTTTGAATGTGAGATGCTCTGTGCAAGGCTGCTGCCTTGTGATCCGCCATTACTTTAGCTGTGATTCAAAGCAATGGAGGACTGATTCTAAGGGCCACTCAGATCCAAGTGACCTATGTGTCTGGGCTATCATGGTCATATACAGCCTTAGCCCCACCACAAGACCCACTAGATCTGAAATCCCCATGGGAGCTTGAGCTGGTAGCCTGGTGACCATGGTGGTGGCAGCGATATTCTTATTTTGTCTTGGGCTCCGTGAGGAGGATAGCCTCTGGGATAGTCTGTGACCATTCAAGTGGACAGGTTATAGCCTTAGGGTGATTCTAATCCATCGATCCAAGATGGATCTTTCTTCTTTACACCTGAGCTTGTAGAAGCCTGGTGGGAGATTGTACAGAGGCAGACTCCCCTATATTTGTATAGATCCGCTATTACATGTTAGATCTGATCTCGTTATAGAGATTGTAGGCTTGTGATTGGACCATTGTAGCCTCACTCAAGCAATGGACAGCTAGATCGAAGGTTGTACTCAATCTCTTGTTGGTTCTTATGTGTCTGGGCTATCATGGTCCTATACAGCCTTAGCCCCACACAAAGAGCTTTAGAGGTTGAGGTTCCCTATGGATTCTTGAGCTGGTAGCCTGGATGAAATAGTGCCTACAATGATTAACTTTTTTTGACCCATCCCTGGATTGTGGTTCCCCTATGGGATAGTCTGTGACCATTCGAGTGGACAGGTTATAACCTTAAGGGATTGAATCATGGCAAAGAGATGGGTTGGATCCTTTCTCCTCAGTGGTGATAACGTAGCCATTGGACAGGATTTCTATAACATCAGATCTGAATCTGAGTTACAAAGCTCCTCTAATCTAGGCTCAATAACATACTTCTCACCCTTTTATATTTATTTTCCACACTCCATCCATCCTCTCAACCCTTTCTGTAGTTTAGACATTAGGTTACCATAGAATACCTAGAATAAGTTACCTTAAACTCCCCTCCTTTTTAGGACTGTCAGATCTGTAGTCAGATCCGGAGGGACTACTAGAGATGGCTCCCTTGGAGCTGTAGATCACCTTTCCCTGTGGGACAAACTCTTACTTATCAAAACTTGCCACAATGTACCCTGTATCTTGCAGGTCTAGGATTTCTTAGTTGTGCTGATTCCATCCCCTATTTTATCTTGATTTTAAATTTCTTTTACCACAAACTAATAAAGCAAGCACACACTCAGAGATCCGCCAACAATAACCCAATGTCGGCCAAAGAAGATATAAACTGCCACTGTCCCATCACGGCATCGAACCGACCATCCCTTCACATAACCACCGAGTCCCATCACAACCCACCACAACACGTGACCGAAAGAGAAGCTCAACCAATATCCCATCGCAAAGAGCAAATCCTGACCTCCCAAAGGTCCCATCGTGCCAACAATCACCAGGCCCTTCCATGACAAAAATGGAAGAGGAGAGAAAACTCTCTGATGTCCCATTGCGAAAAGCCAACTCGAACCTCTCAAAATATCCCATCATCGTCACGTCCCATAGCAGGCAATGCAAGGGCCTTCCGACGATAAATCAAGTAAGTATCAACCCTCTACTTTATATTCTTGTATAAATATAAGTTAACTAATATTAAGTCGGACGTTTGTAAAACCCGTCTCTCCCAATTCGCAAATCACTGTAGTCCTCCCATAAGAGACAATCATCAATATCCGCGAGAAGGTTTGATGGAGCATCCGACATATCGAGTGTCGTCTTGACAACCAAACAAAGGTCACGTTCACAAATCTAGTACCGATGGATCTGCTCAATGATGTCTTGAAAGCCATTTTTTCTGCCCCTTTTTGCCAAATTGATCTTAAGTTAAAAATCTAAATTTTCAAAAACCCCTATCTATCAAAACTTTCTATCTCTCACCACCCCAATCCATTCTTTCCCTTGGGAAACTAAACACCGAATATACTCAACTATGAGAAATCACAAATGTCCACTGGAAAGGGACTCCTAACACATTGTTGGTGTGAGCAATGATGCGCCTGGTCTGAGATGATTTGTGAAAGCCTTCGCCATCATATTACATCTTATTATTTAGTCACTTGACCTTATTTATGAACATTCGTACTACGCCACTCATACCTCATTTGTGTGAATTTCCCTCTGTTTGACTACGATATGCCGTAGGTCGCGACATGCGACGGGAGCAATATGCACACGTGGTTGAGGATGCACCTCTCGACAGCTATAATCTGGCCCATGAATGCTTCCTTTTAGCTTGTGTTGATAGATAAGAAAGTCAAGCACTTCATGTCAGCTCCACGATTCACACTAGTGACCTCTCAAAGAAACGAGAAGGAACCCTGAAAAGGGGTTGTCTACTTCTTCAACGCATTCATGTTCCACAAGAACGCGCCGAAGAGGGGCATCTGTAGACACCCCATTTTCATCCTCTTGGAGTATACGAACATGTTCAGTCAACCTTAGACCTTGCCCACGACTCTTGGAAAGGGACCAACCCTCTCCGGAAGCGTTAGAACCGTAGACACGGGGACTATATACTGAAATAATAGTATATGGTTGAGACCTGGACTCAAACCTCAACTCACAGGCTCGAACCCGACATAGCCTGGGAGGTACCCTAATTACATGCCCTAACACATGCACGTAATTGATTCCACACATGGATACATGCGCACAATTGGTCCACCTCAAACTAGAATACACCTTCTTGAGGACCACCCTAAGACCAGATTACGCGCTTGTACCCTGACACATAATTAGATGGCACGCTTTACTACAAGCACACAATTGGACTGATTTGAACCAGGTATCCACTTCTTGTGGACCGCCTTAGGACCCTATTATGCGCCTTATCCCTGTCATGCAATCGATTGCACGCTTCCCCATAAGCACGCAATTGGTCCCCAATTAGACCAGACCTCTGAAACCCAAGATCGCCCTAACTCCTCAATTATGCGCATAGACCCATGCACATAATTAGATTACGCACTCCCTACAGGGCGCGCAATTAGTCTCAGGCAATTTGGAACTAGGACTCCTTGGCTGGGGCAGTCAACTGGTCACCCATGAGTCAATGACTGACTCAAACTCGAATCATGCATAGTGGACGCAGCGTGCAATTCAATTAAGCACCCAACGACATGCGCGTAATTTGACAATTGCACACACTCCTACAAGCGCATAATTCACCTGATACTTATAAAAAAAAAACCCCTACCTCACAATTCACAACAATTCTCATAGCAATCTTTTCGTTCTTAAGCTTAGAAATTTCAAGGTTCTCTTTGGGGTTCTCAAAGAAAGGAGTTGAGTAGCCTTCTAAACTTCTAGAATTGCAAACTCTTCTCTAGGATCCCTAGGTAGTCAGACTAGTGATACTGGCTAGGTAGCCCTGACCCCCGAAGGAGTATTAGAAGGATAAGTGCCCTTAGCCTTAGACCTTTAGGAAGCCCCTGCCCAAATCCTTAGCCTAGAACCCATTAGGTCTTAAGCCCTGCCCAGATTTTAAGCCTTGGTCCCCCGATTTATCCAAGGAGCTTACGGAGGGTACCCGAGAACGGGGCCGATCCTTCTTAGCATAGAGGGCCACAACCCTCCTTTTTTGGTAAAATAGGAAAAACAAACTAGATAGACCATAGGCAATCCATAGTTGCTAAAGTCAGCCGGCCGACACTCAGTAAAGGAGTCAACCCACATCTCCACACGTGATCAATGATGTGTTACAGCATCGATAAATATCTGCTACTGGCGATCACATCAACCCAGGTACTCTCTATTTAAAATTTGTCTTTTCCTTTCAGTATATAATATTTCCTAGTTTATTAGTCACTGCCTTCTGCCAGAGTCCATGTGGAATGAATTGGGCCACTTCTTTCAGGGACCGAAAGGGACCTAGAAAAAGTGCATACCAACACACGAGACGCTGCAAGAGGCTCAGGTGCATGTTTTCGATTTTCATTAATTAGGATTAGTATTCTATTTTTGATTTTAGTTCCTGCCAAGGTAAGGTTGCAATTCTTCTCTTTCTTTCGCAACTAAACCTTGAGCTTGAGAGAACGAGTCGACTTAGTTATGCTAGCTCTTGTTCTTCTCAAAAAATTTTAGTTATTAAGTGTTCTAGTTGCCCTGCCCTATATTCAATCAGATCCATTATTGAGGGAGAGGATCATTGGCTAGAACATTGAGGGAGTATCATACACCGGCTTCTTTAGCACCTCCCCCGTGTATCTGTGTACCTATAGCCACCGATGATGGGGTCTTCGAGATCAAGTCCAATGTGATTCAATTACTTCTTATTTATCATGGGCATGGAAACGAACATCTCCATATGCATCTAATGTGCTTTCAGGAAATCTGTGCCACATTAAAAATTAAAAACATATAAGAAGAGGCCACTCGTTGGAGGCTTTTTCCATTCTCACTAAGAGACGGGGCAAAACAGTGGCTACACTCTTTGCCCAACTCGATTACCAGTTGGGAAGAGTTACAAAATGTATTTTTAAAGAAGTACTTCCCAACCTATAGGATGAGTCGATTCCGGAAGGTAATCACTGCATTTTATTAGACTCCGAAAGAGTCCTTTTATGAAAGTTGGAGACGTTTCAACGAGCTTCTACTTAAGTGCTCTCATCATGAGGTCTCATGCTGGGAATTAATGCTCAATTTCTATGAAGGCCTAAACGAACAAACCCGACAATGGATTGATGATACTTATGGGGGTATGTTTCTCTCATTTACCGCAACAGATGCATGGGTACTTTTCGGGAACCTTATTGTGGAATCGGTGCAACACCCTACATCGAGACAGACTGATCTGCAGAATTTAAGAAGTACACCTCCTAAGCGAGGAGGGTTGTACAATTTGAAATCAAAGTTGACCTTTCCTTCGAAGTTGAAACTTTGGAAGATAAAATTTTGGTCCATGTTGGGTATAAAATTGCACCCAACATCTCCAAGAGGTGTGATTCATGGTCTCAACCATAACCCTGCTCAAGAGGTTCCTACGTTTCTTGCTGCCCCTATACCCCCCACAATAACCCAAGATCATCCTACTCCAGCGTTTGGATAATAATTATGGTTGTGTGAACATTTACAATCTAAGCTGGAGGAACCACCCAAATATGTCCCGACAGCACAACTCGATGAGGAGAAATAATCAGCCTCTTAGGCTGATGAATGCTCCACAATTTTTTCCATCATCTGTGGGATAGAAACATTATACGTCTCACGAGAGTAACTCTTTGGAAGAAGCCATGTTGTAGACAGTCCGAACCTTGCAACAACAGGGCTGACACCAAGACCATTTACTCTGCACTCATGCATTCCACAGCCGCGCTAGGAAACCAAATTGAGCAAAAGGAGAGGAGGCCCAACTTCCTGTCCAATAGGTTAATGATCCAAAAGGAAAACCAATGGCTGAGGAGACTTCGTCTTCCTCTGACTCGCCAATGCCCTGATGAGCACTTTGACCTTGTCGAGCTATCGACGCATCCGTAGCGCTTCTTGGGAAGCAACCCAAGCACCATGTAAACTATTAATTTTGGTTGTAGGATTGGTTGAGTCTAAGAGTCTTTAGGTTTGTGTTGGTAAAATCTAGGTGAGAATAGAGTTCTCCAATACAGATTTTGATCGGTCGAAACAAATTTTGATCGATCAGGTTGCTCAAAAAGGAAGAAATACAGCTAAGGCTAGAGCTTCTGTTGTGTTCTGACTTGTCAAAATAGATTTTGACCGATCGAGTTGGGGGCCATTGCTTCAGATCTGGGGCATTGCTGAGGAAGTTAGTTTCCTCTTATTTTGTGATTGGTCAAAATGATTTCAACCAGTCGAATCCGTAGGCCATGGGTTATTAAAAGCCCTTTTGATCGATCGAAATCTATTTTTGATCGGTCTTGCCCCTAGTTTTCCCAACATTCATCTTCTACATTGAGCCCTATGCGTCATTTAAACTTTTGGCACTCGCCCCTTCACCTTCCAGCCTTCCACCTTCTCCATTAAACACGACCCTTCGCCTTCTCCACCCATTTCAATTATAAAACTAGTCCCCCAGCTCTCCCATTTCATCCCATCTTTTCATCTTCCACCCTTTTCTTGAAACCCTCTTCTCCATGGCAAACGAACCAAGTTGGTCAGAGATCTGGAGGGCCATCACTCATCATTTGAGATGGGAAAGGGGCGTGATGACGGAGGCTGAGAGAGATATGTGGGAGGCTCTTCTCCTACTTGTGTTGGATGTCGAATTTCCTGATCTTACGTCCTCTCCTTCGCCGTCTTCACCTCCGCCCCCACCCAAGCGTCATAAATCTCACCCGCCCTCTCCCCTTCCACCGCCGCCTTCTGCATAACTCCTATGTCTGGCTTGATTATTTTTCCCCTTCTATTCGATGCAAGTTGAGGGTAACTCGGGCCAAGAGAAAGGGAAATCTTTTTGGAGGGATCAGATCTTTTTGGAGACCAAGGAACTATATCAACGCTAATCTAGCCATGTCTCATGGGTCGCTGCCAGTGTTTGGGCGTGTCTAGATTTTTCCTAGGTTTCCACTTTTTGTATATCGGTGTCTGTAAATTGTAAATTGTACATTGTGAATATATAAATAGTTCTTTTATTTTTTATTTTTGTGTTCTTATTGATGATTGGTGGTTGCTAAAATTTTTGTGGTGGTGTTGATATCAGTTTTTGAACAGGTTTGGGGGAGGCACATTGAGTCTTTATGCCCCTGATGTTTATCACTTCTAATTTTGGGTTGTACCTTTACCTGGCAAGAGGGTTTTGATGTTGCATTTTGACCTCAGTTTGACCAGGCTATAATGCATATTTGCTGACTGATTCACACACCTCCTACTGTTGCCATGTTGCTTGTATATTGTGTATGGTTTTGTGCAATGAGGACATAGCACCACTTAGGTTTGGGGGTGTTGTGCCAAATACATGGTTCATGATTCTTACTTTTTATATTATATGTTGAACAACTATTTAATATAAACCCTCAATACCATGTTAAAATAGTTTTTCAAACCATCACTATTTATTTTTCGCATAGTTTTCAAATTAGTCACTGATGCATGCAAATTTTAATTTTTCAAGATTTTTTCCATGATAAAGTTGTTGTTTAGGATAATTAATTCCTTTGTGAATATTTAAGGATCGGTCTGAATTTCTTGCCTATAAAATTTTAACACTTTTGCCATGCTTAGGTCCGGAAATTAAAGGATTAGTTAAATCTAGAATTCTAGGATCCTAAAATTGATTAAACCCGAAAAGCTTTAGAACTTTTATGTCATCCTTGATGAGTGCTAAATTATATTCAGAGTATATTTGAAATTCGTGCTTAATTATTTGAATCTCATACATTTTATCTCAGTTTGTTGATATGCATTATTTATAATATGGTACTAGAACCCATTGTATTTGAACTAAAAACGAATAGGCATCGTTACCACCATGAAAGGAAATGATCAAAGGCCATCTTTGGCTCATTTGAACTTAAATTGCCCCACCTTATATTGAATTATCTTTTAGCACTCCCTTTGAGCCTTGTTGAAAAAATTTACCTAGAAAAGTTTCTTGATGAGCTACATTATCCATACCTCATACCAGTACTGTAAAATGTAAAATCTTACCCTTCAATCTTTGAGAAATTAGGAAAGAGAGATGAGAGCAAGAAAGGAAGTAGAAAGGAATGGAGTGATGCTTATAAGAAGCATATGGCAGAAATATATCTCAAAAGGGGAGAGAAAAAAAAAATTATATGTGCAAAGGGTAGAATAATGAAGAAATGAAGAACATGAGGTGGTATTCAAAATGAAAAAGAAGTAATGAAGAAAGGAGAGAAGGAGAAAAGGAAAATTCTGAAAAATCCGAAAAAGAAATAGTGCAAATGTTGGAAAATCAAATTGTGTTTCTTTTCCCGATTTCTCAGAGAAATTTGATCCCCAACTTTTCTTTCTTTCTTAACCTTCACCCAAGCCACATTACAACCCTGAAAAAGACCTTCATAATCCGATCTCGATTGGAAAATGCCTTGTGGAGGGGATGATGCAATGACTATGGTACTTGGTATAACATGCTTAGGAGACAAACATCATTCTTTATGAGATTACTTTTTAATTTCTTTGATGCACCGTCTTTCTTATATCATGTGGGATCCTTTTAATTTATGTTGTAATTCTATCTCACTTATGAGCGAAAAAAAATAGATCATTCATCGGAGTGAATTTGTTTTGTGTATACCTAAGGTGAGGATTGAGTCGAGACTTGAGATCCGATGATTTCCGATTTAGATTAATCCGGAGATAGAACGATTTAAGCATTGGCACATGCACACATGACATTCTAGACATGGATGAAAGATTTGTCTAAGGATTAGAGCATTGGGTTAATTGGAATAAATAGCAGTGGAATTATCATAGCATCAGTATCTGAAAATGAAAAGTTGCATGCTGAAGTGAGTACAAGTTTTGATTTTAAAAGTACATATATCATATGAAAACCGATCTTGAAAATTGTTTTACCGATGGTTTTGAAAATAGGTTTAGAAGTTTGTGGGCATCTTCACTGAAAACCCTCAGTAGACAAAACTCCTCCACTAGAGATCACCTAGGGGTTTAATGGCTTGTTACATAGCTAAATGCAATCATGCTCCCTACGAAAGTGGCTCTTATTTTCATAGGATAGCTTGTATAATATTTGATTAGTTGCTTTTGAGTATGATTTTAAAGTTTCCTTTGCTCGAGGACTAGCAAAGTTGAGGTTTGGGGGTGTGATCGACCTCAAAACTAGTATAATTTAATCCCAGATCTCGGCATTATTAATCCTCATTTGACTACTAATGTGTACTTTTAGTTCGTGCTGTGTTACAATAGGTGTAAAACTAGGATAAATGATAAATGCGTTAAAAGAGAAAAGTTAAGAAGAAACCAAAAGCAAAGGCAAGAATCCAAAAAGAACAGCTGAAGGAAAATGCTGAAAGGTTATTCTGACCGGTCAGGATCACGCAGCTAGAAGCAGTCCAAGAGACAAAGCAGAGAATGAGAGTAGATTCTAAATGGATCAGTCGAAATGCCAATTTCGACTAGTCAAGACTCTCAGCAGCTCCAGAAATTTTAAATGGACCGGTTAGGACCTGTTTGACCGGTCAGGAATCAAGCAAGAAAAATGCATAAAATGTTTATATACACTTTCGACCGGTCACGACTTATTCGACCGGTCAGAAAATCAAGTTATTCTGAAGCCCGCGAAGTGTCTTCAACCTGGAGAAGAAATCTGAAGCCCGACCGGTCGAGAACCCAATTTCGATCTGTCACAGCAGAGCTTTCACCCAAAAAATTAGGTTCAATAGTGTGCAACCTTGGATTTGAACAATCTGTCGTAATGATACGCTTGAAAATGGAGTCGCCACCCAGAGCTTTTGTTATCCCGGGATACCCAAAATCAATATCGTAAGCAACAAAGTGCTATATTTGACTCCGAATCACCAATTAACGCCAAAGCCTCTTGGGTAAGAACTTCAGTTATCAATTAGGAAGGTGTTAGGCACCTGAATGGCCAGCTCATGAGCGGTCTCTACTATGGCCAAGTGTATAAAAAAATTATAAAATTGTGCAGCACTTTCCCTTGCCTGAAGGCACTTTGATCCTATTTGAACCTCCCACAATTACCAAAATTTCGGTAGTATAACGGCTCAAATTCTAGGATAGTGGAAAAGTAAAAGAAGGTAGAGGAAATAGAGGGGAGAGCTAGAGCTCTTGCGCCATTATAGCACCGTCGTCGGATCTTCACGTGAGAGCAACACCGGTGAGCTTCCGATAGCACTATGGGTGAGAGAAGGGTTCTAACTTCTAAGTTTTGGAGGCTTGGAAGGTTAGGAATGATGGTATAATGATGATTTAGGCTAGTGCTTGAAGGTTTAGGATTGATGGAAGAACTAAAGTTCTAAAGGTTGGATGATACAAAGCTTGGAAAAGGGGAGGTATTTGTGTAGAGTTTTCTTTTTAGGATTTTCAAAAGTGCTTAAACAAGAGGGGGTGGCTCTCTATTTCTAGAGTTAAGGGTAATTAGTGGGTTTAGGGTGCTAATTGGTTTAGAAATTAGGTAATCCACAATCTAAGGTTTTTGAAGGTTTTAAGGGCTTGGAGAAGAGGGATTTGGGTTTTAATGGTGGATGATAGGGTGATATGTTGAATGGAAAAATGGTGAAACTGAAACTTGGGAGGGATATAAGGGTCCTAAATAAATACACCTTGATCTATGGGATTATCTGAAATCTGCCTTCTTTCACGAAAATTAAGATTTTAACTCATGCGTACATTGGATGTACGCACAACTTAGGAACAGTATTTCCTAAAAAAACTGAGAAGTCTGGAGCCCATTATGGAGCCCAATTCGGAAAAAAAATCCAAATTGGCTATGCGTCCATTGCACGCATGGCCAGTTTCTGCTAGAAATTGCCTTTTCATACATTGAATATACGCATAGCCAATTTCCTGCGCTGTTCTGTATTTTTCAAATCGTCATAACTTTTTATGTACAACCCAGAATTTAGCGATTCCTGGCTCGTTGGAAAGATGGGAACCTATAATTTCTAATGGTATAGGCCTAAGCTCCTGCAGATATCTATGTAAACTTTGGCATTCCTCTTTCTTTCCGCTGCTTTGGTTGGTTGGAATCGGGTCTGGGAAGGGTTCTAAGGGTTAGGGTTGATTCCTAAAGGTCCCGGAAGGGTTCTAAAGGTTTGGGTTAGGTTCTAAGGGTTCGAGAGGTGCTTTCGGAAGCTCAGGAGTACACCGCTCTCAACATATGGGTTAGTCGAGCCTTGGGCCAAATTTGGGTGTCTACAGACAGTTGTGGATAAACTCCGACATCCGAGATCTTCTCCGAATTTCTCTTCTACAAGCTGGATTACTAAAGCTATGCAGATTTTCATCTGGATTCTTCTTCCTTAGAGGATTGTTAGGGATTCTCTAGGGTTACTTACCGTGTATAATGTTCTAGGGCCTTGTAATCTATAAATAAGAACCCTAGGGTTAGGTTTCAGGGGACTCGCACGACAGAACTTTTCTAGAGAGCTTTTGGCGTGAGTTTCCATAGATTAGGTTAGATTAGTTCTGAAATAGAGGGATATTGAATGTAATTGTCGATCAGAGCCTGATTAGTTCTCTGAATCATTGCATGCTTACGCTTTGACTAAGGATCTCTTGAAAATTTCGAATAGGTATTCTAATAAATTTTTGTCTCTTTTTCTATTTGTGAATTCTGTTTTAATGGTACGATTGCATGTTCGAGGTTTCGACTAAATCGAGAACGGGATGGTAACGTTGTATTTATGTTTAGTATAATCTCAGTGGCCTTTAGGGATTAAGGTAGATAAGATATTTATTGATGGACTAGGCCTTGTAGGTTAGTTTTTGGTGGTTCGTGCAATGATGCCTTGACGATTAGATTTCTCTAATTCATATACGATACGACTGAGCTTATAGCCTAGAGCAAGGGTACCTGGGATTCATTAATAGAAAGGAAATAGGATTTATTTTATGTCAGTCTGAAATTCAAGAGAGATTTTAGACTGCCTTCTCCTCTCTTATTTCAAATCTATTCTAGATTTTCTTTTATTTGAATAATTTAGGAAATCTAATGCTAAAAAGTATTTTATAAAACAGAAATTAAATCGAGGTAAACGACAAATGCCTATAGTTCGACACCCTTGTATTTTCCCTAGTACATCTGAACATGTGTGCTTGCAATGTCATATTTTAAGACGATCATAGTCTGGGATCTCTTTTGGATCTAAGACTCATATTTAACAAACCCTATTTCTTTTTTATAATGAATCCCAGGTACCTCCGCTCCAGGCTACAAGCTTTGTCACTTCGTATATGAATTAGATAAATCTAATCATGAAGGCATCATTGCACAAAGCAACTAAAACTATCCTACAACGCCTAGTCCGTCGGTGAATATCCTATCTAATCTAACTCAAATCCCTACTAGGCCACTGAAATTAAACTCAATAAGATTTCAGTGTTACTATCGCGTTCAAAATATATTCGAAACCTAGAACATGCAATCATTCCATAAATGGATTTCAAAAATAGAAAAAGAAACAAAAACTTTATCAAATACTTATCCAAAATTTACAAGAGATCCCAACCTGAGCGCATTTAGCCTCGCATAGATTCAAAGACCTTCATCATTGCTGAATCAGTCTCTGATCGATGATTACAGTCAATCTCCCTCTATTTCAAAACTAAACCTAACCTAAACTATGAAAACTCACGCCAGAAACTCCCTAGAAAATTCTGCTATGTGAATCCCCTAAAACCTAACCCTAGGGCTCTTATCTATAGAGTATAAGGCCCTAGAACAATAGTACATAGCAAGTATCTCTCAAAAATCTCTAAAAATTGGCTGGAGGAAAAAGAATCCAGAAGGAAACTGATATGCCAGAGGAAATCCTACCGGTGAGCTGATTTCTCGCTCAGAAACTCTGTTGTGACTGGTCAGAACTGAATTCCTGACCAGCCAGACTTCAATTTATATCTTTAGGTTAGAGGCGCTTCGTGGGTCTTCAGAATGGCTTGAATTCCTGACCGATCAAACAGGTTTTGACCGATCGACTTTGTGCGTCTGAAGCTCCATTTGGTATTTGACTGGTCAAATATGATATCTCGACCGGGCCATTTGGACTTTTTCTCTTCTCTCTGATTCTGCCTGAGACACCTGCCTGCTACACAATCCTGGTCGATCACATTTGCAGTCTTGATCGGTCAGAGTGACCTTTCATGGCCTTCTTCAATTGTTTTCAAAAGGATATCTTGCCAAAGCTTTGGGTTTCTCCTTAACTTTGCTCTTTTAATTCATTTTTCGTTTATCCAGGTTTTTCTACTTGTTGCAAGACAACATGAACTAAAAGCACATACTAGTAGTTAAGCAAGAGCTAACAAGGCCGAGATTTGGGTAAAAAATATATCATTTTGGAGTCCGATCAGTTCTATATCATATATCCTCATCTCTAAGGTTCTGTATCATGTATCCTCATTTATGAGGTTTTGTATTCTATATCCTCATTTCTAAGGTTCTGTATCATGTATTCACTTATATTTGTATTTTTCATTTATGTCTATCATATACTATATTCATATTTCTGTATTTATATATATATATTTGTCTATCATTTACCATATTCATATACATTTACGTCTATCATGTACTGTATTCTAAACAGTTTCAAGATTCCAGCTTATATGTTCAAGCATGTCACTATCAGACATTTCATTTTAACTTCTATCATATTATTATCATATCATGTCATATTACTGTCATTTTATTTCAAAACATGTTTGTATTCTATCATATCAAATTATATTACTATCATGTTACTATCATATCATGACATATTACTGTCATTTAATTTCAAAATATGTCTGTATTCTATCATATCAGATCATATTACTATCATATCAGTTCATATTACTATCCTGTCAAATCATATTACTATCATTTTACTATCATATCATGTCATATTACTGTCATGTATAATATGGCATTGTCTATCATGTATCTATCATATCACTATCTATCATATTCCTATCATGTCCAACATGTCACTACCTATTATATACAACATGTCACTACCTATCATATACAACATATCACTATCTTTCATGTCCAACATATCACAATCTATCATGTCCAACATGTCACTATCTATCATGTATAACATGTCACTACCTATCGTATACAGCATATCACTGTCTGTCATGCATCGGTCATGTCACTATCTGTCATGTATCTATCATGCATTGGTTATGTTACCATCTTTCATTTACAACATGTTACTATCTATCGTGCATCGGTCATGTCACTATCTATCATATATCTATCATATCATTATTTATCATGTATCGGTCATGTCACTATTTGTCATGTATCTGTCATATCACTATCTATCATGCATCTGTCATGTATCTATCATGCATCGGTTATATCACTGTGTCATGTAAAACAATGCGATGAATTGTAACCAAATAATTGGTTGTTCCATTTCTGGAATTCCTTCTTTGATGGTTGTCCACCAACAACTTTATTCTTCGTCGAATAAAAAGGTGGCTATCCCAACCTATTCTTCTTCGGGACATTTCATGAATTTTAAAATTCCCTCTACTTTCTTCAGCTAGTTTTCTACTTCTACAAGTTCGCATGTGCTAGATAAAAGAGGGGCTTCATCTTTTGAAACTTGTCGATCATTGTTATAGTAAGGCCACCCTCTTAACAAGTTGCAATAGCTGCAGTGAGGATATCTAGGATTGGATGGAGTTTGATTCAAGACATCTTTCAAAGTGTCGAGATCCTAGGGGGTCTGCCCTTCCTATTCGTCTTGGCTCCCTCTGGAAATTTTTTATTCCAGTCCTAATTAGTTTTCAAACTCACATATCTCCATCAAAGCCATATTTAAAATAATTTCTCTTTCTAAATCTTATAGGATTAATTACAGTATTCAATATCAATATAAATCTTTCAATCATCAATAATTGGTTTTCCTCGGTCTTGGTTTGTGGCCATTGCTGCTGTTATTTGTTCCATGTGCCAAAACAAACTGGCCTAGGGTTCAGGAGCATCCTCATCGCGATTTTTCTCCTGAGTTGATGGTTCAGGAGAGGGTGGGTATCGGATTCTTCTAGTGCTCACCATCCTAAGGGATAAGTAGAACACATAAGAGTCTTATCTAAAGAGATAAATAGTATCAATGAGAAGTGTCTTAGTTTTTCTTTTTATGTCAGTTATACACAACAATCAATCACATATACCATTACATATATTAATTTAGTTCAAGTTGTAGTGCTTCACCAAACCATCCAGAGAAATATCCATTAGCAGTTTCCAACCATAACAGGTCCCAATCAGAGGCGTCGATCAGACTAGGATTAAGAACTTCTAAGAACTAACAAAATGTCCCTACTCTGCCATGTGAAATTTTCAAAATTCTTTGGGCACTATTCAAACTCAAGTAAATCGGTAGAAACTTTCGAAAACTTAAATCTTCATAAAATGGTTTCATAAATCAAGGAGTTTTATTATCTTTATGCTTTGATACCAACTTACATGTCATCTGCGCTTGATCCGTCTGACGCTCTGACAAACGTGTCCTTTTCTTTACATATCTATATTCATGTTCTTATCTTTCATGTTCAAGTCCTTACTTCTTATCTCTTTTTTAGGTAAATTATCACCTTTTTTTCAAAATATTTTGGGAAATACTTTAAGTGCGGAAACAATAAATCTCATTTATCAAAGTTATCGTAGAAACTTGAGGTAAACACTATCGGTTTAACCTCCTAATTTCGTTAATCTAAACCGGTGTGTTCGAGTTTACAACTTCATCATAATAGATTCCCAACGAGTAAAGAAATATAATTAAGACAACGTTGAAAACATTTTTCCAAACTAAAGCTTTAAGAAGTACGATGTTTATACAAGCCAAATTACAAAAAGAGATGTCAGAAATGTCCACTACTGTGACGGAGAGTTTTCTTTAAAGCTACTTCATCATGTAGAATGGCGGGCCCGACCTCTTCAGTTTTCAAAGATGAGACTGTGGGGCCTACTGTGGAAAATCTATGATTTGGTTGTAGGGAAGAAATCTTCCTATTATTCGCTGCCCCTTTCTGTTGGAATAGTTGAAAGTCTTATTCTTAGGGGATTTTCTTTTTTCTTATCTTAATAGAGTTGGAACTTAGCATTGTAAGTTGTGAGTGGACCAATGTGAAGCTTTAGCTTCATTGCCGGTCAGAGCCCCTAGCCGACGACTTATACCCCTTTCGAGCTCAGCTGACCCCTTCTTAATTCAGTTTTTTCCCTATTGGAGATAGATGAATCAATGGAACTTTGATCCCCGATTCTTGCTTGGTAAAATCTTTTAAGGCCCCAATTTCTTAATGTAATGATTGAATAATCAAAGTGCGTTTGCCGCAACTATGAGCTGCCATGCGTGTTTCTTTGGGTCAGCGAAGCCAATAGGCCTATTGGTTTGGTAGGCATGGGAAACCAAGCGTGAAGGAGATGTCGTGGCCCTAACATACATAACTGGGCTTTCCCTTCCCTTCCTTGCTTTGTACTCGCTTCTTGCCTTCAGGCATGGCGTTCCTTGCCCTTCAATCTTTCAAGCATAGCAGGGATTTCCCTTCACGCTTTTTGACCTTGTTGTCTTAGCCTGCCCTATCTTGTTGTCTTGCTTTGTTGTAGTTCCTTTCCCTGCTATCTGCCCTCTCCTGCCGTACCTCCCTTGCCCTGCCTTACTGGACTTATAGTGGTACGATCGTTTTGCCTTCCTTGCCTTAACCCCAAGAAGACGATTTATGAAGACTTTTATTCAATGATGGATTAGGATAGAATCACTACTCACTTTCATGCATACTCTTAATGAGGACTCCCTCCCTTTTTCTTGCTTTAGGGTTGTCTTGATATGTATGATGAGAATCAAAAGTATTTGTCTTTCGCATACTAGCCTCCCTTGCTGACTACTCCCATTCATATGAATACTTGAGAAACACTATTCTAAAAGTGATAGCTGTTACGTGCCTGCCTGCCTAATTACCAATGATATCTCCAATTATAGCCCCTCTGGGATGTAAAATATATCTCTTCTCACCATTCCCATAGTGTATGAGACAAATGTATGCATTTCGATTAGGGTCGTATTCTATGGTTACAATTCCACTAGATATGTCTTTTTCATTTCGTCGAAAATCAATTTTATGGTATAGACGCTTATGACCTCCCCCTCTATACCCTACAGTAATGATTCATCTGGCATTATGACCTTTACCACAATGATGTTGTCCATAGATCAAATTATTTCGTGGATTAGATATCACTTGACTGTCTATAGCTCCCGTGCGTATGCTCGGCATAGAAGTTTTGTATAAGTGTATCGTCATGTTATTAAGTATTTTTTTTTCGTGCTAGTGCGCCCTAATTGATCTGGGCTTATGCTTGTTTGTTAGCGCACGCAAGAGTTTTCTTGTTGTGTTAGCGCAGCCGTTTTCTTAAACTCTATTTTACTTAGCTTCCTTCGACCCAACTTCGAACCCTTTGCCTGGCTTGGAAAGACCTTCGTCGGTGAATCCGTGCTTCCTTCAAAGAAAGGAAGGAGGGTTTCAGGTCACAACTAGCCAGGCGAGTGATAAGTTTATGAAACTGTACTAATTACGTAACTCTACTTTTTAGAGGACAAGAGGACGAGCTCCTGGGAGCCAACAAAGTAGTGTTGAAGAAGGGACAGGATACCTGCAGTCTTCAGTAGCCAAAGAAGTAGCCAAAGACCAATTCTGTGTTAATACCCAACCCTCAAGTGTTTATTACTTGACTACAGGCTTGCTCTAAAGTCTTAAGAACTCCATTAGCATGAACATGAATTAGATTATGTTCTTATTATTTCTTCTTAAAAAAGAGAACCCCACCAGAACCCTTCTTAATACCAATTTTAACCACTATTTCAAAAGTAATGGACTTAGAAAGAAAATCAAAACAAGAGGGAAAGATCCTTTCAGAACCAAGTGCATGTGCTGGTAGCTCTATAGACAAAAGGAGCCTTAAACTGTAAGCTCGATTGTCACTCCTGGATCATTCCGTATCCAGCTTCTCTATTCCTGACTGGATGGCTGCTGATTGGCCTCTAAAGTTTTTGGGTCATGGAATGACCGTAAGCGATGAAGATCAATAAAGTCTTAGCATTATCATAGGTTTCTATTACTAGTAGTAGAAGAATATTACATAGGTGTATGGGCAAATGGTGTTTCTAGCAGTTGTGGATATAGCCAATTAACAAGCAGTAACTCTAACTATATGTAACACAAGCAGAGGCTATTTAATTCAATAATAAGTAATTGCAAAAATAATAGCAGTTCAAGGATATTCAATTCATAACAAAATAGGAAACAATACAATTAAAGAGTTAAACATATAGTTGTATTCTATAGGTTACTTACAATAATAATATCAAAAGACTTACAACAATGTTATTAGGCATAAGTTCCATTTTCTTCAGGATTCATCCAAAATGACTAAGTAAAATTTAGATTATCTTAGTGATTAGTTAATTGTTATTAGGTTTATTAAATATGAGTTATTATTAGTATGTTTTAATTAATTCGGTGTTGATATCAAACACCAACCAGGGTCATGTCTGTAATCTGTATGCCATTGTTTGACCGAACAAAGGTCGGCACTATCCGTCGTTTATCCAATCAAGGCAAGGATTAATGTGTATTCTATACATGAAATTCCAATTCTATCTTTCACAGTTTGTATTATGTGCCCCAATTTCTATGGTTCTGTATTATGTATCCTCTTTTATGAGATTTTGTATTCTATATTCTCATTTCTGAGGTTCTGAATCAAGTATCCTCATCTCTGAGGTTCTGCATCATGTATCCTCATTTCTGAGGTTAGATATTCTGTATCCTCATTTCTGAGGTTCTGTATCATGTATTGACTTATATTTCTGTTTTTCATTTCTGTATATCATGTACTGTATTCATATATATTTATGTGTATCATGTATTGTATCCATATACATTTCTTTTTATCATGTACTATATTCTAAACAATTTCAAGATTCTATCTTATATGTTTAAGCATGTCACTATTAGACATTTCATTTCAACCATTTTAGCTTTCTATCATACTATTATCATATCATGTCATATTACTGTCATTTTATTTAAAAACATGTCTATATTATATCATATCAGATTAAATTTGTATCATATTACTATCATATCATGACATATTACTTTCATTTCATTTCAAAACATGTATATATTCTATCATATAAGATCATATTACTATCATATCAGATAGTATTACTATCATGTCAGATCATATTACTATCATGTTACTATCATATGATGTCATGTTACTATCATGTATAACATGTCACTATCTATCATGAATCTATCATATCACTATCTATCATGTATCTATCATGTCAGCATGTCATTATCTACCATGTTAACGTGTCACTATCTATTGTATACAGCATATCATTATCTATCATGTCCAACATATCACAATCTATCATGTCTCTATCATGTCCAACACTGTCTATCATGTACAACATATCATTGTCGATCGAATGCAACAAATGATTATCTATAATGCATCGGTCATGTCACTATATGCCATATATCTATCATATCACTATCTATCATGCATCGATCATGTCACTCTCTGTCATTTACAAGATGTTACTATCTATCATGCATCGGTCATGTCACTATCTGTCATGTACCTATGACAGCCTAGATTTTTCCGACACATTTTATTTTTTTTGCGAAATGGGAAAACTCAGACCGTCGGGTTGCAGGTCACGATCCGAATACAGATTACGTGGTACATCCATACAATGTACAATTCAAAGCAATTATTATATATGACAGGAAAAAGAAGATTGTATCTTTATATAAAATACAGGCTACCAATATAAAACCATCGGTGATGGCTGACCCTCACCTAAACAGTGGTGTACAATGTGTCAACACAAAAGGTGTACATTCAAAATCTAATTCTACCAGTCTACTAGATGATTGGATTAACCAAATTCAAACATCAAAATCCATAACTAAATCGAGATCAAATCCACCGACCAATGGTAAAGGATTCGCCTCAAGTTCCGGATTATCACTCAAGACCTACACCTGTGACGTATAGTCGAGGGGTGAGCTACAATCCAACCTCAGTAGAAGAACTTAAGAACAATTACATTTCATCATATCATGCATAGATCAAATGACAAGATTTTAAAACACTTTCGCATAAAACACAAATTTAAATACAAGTTTTAAAAAGCATTTCATTTTAAAACGAGGATATGCTTCAAAATCATTTTCATCTCAAAATCGTCATGTCATTTTCATATCAAACAAAATATACAAAGTCTTTTTTCCCATGTCAAAACAAACTTAAAAATCACGTGTCTTAAGTAGGGTTTCACAAGGGTTCAAAAGTCGAGTGTGATTCGAATTCAAAGATCACGTTATATTCTCTTAAATTTAATCCACCCATAGCGGTTCATAATTGTACGATCAATCCGCCCATAGCAGTCCACCGTTGTACGAATATTCTACCCGTAGTGGTCCACAATTTTACAATATTTCACCCATAGCGGTCCACAATTATACGAATCTTCCGCCCATAGCAGTCCACTTCAAATTATTTGACTCATGTTTCGGTTCATTACATGGTTTACATATTCAATTCACGAATATCCTGTCGTATAGGTTCGATTCACAGATATCCCGTCGTGACGGTTCGATTTACGGGTTTAACCGTCATACCGGTTCAATTAATGGGTATCTCGTCGTGCTGGTTCAATTCATGGATATCCCGCTGTGTCAGTTCGATTCACGAGTGTAACCGCCATGACAATTTGATTTATGGATATCCCATCGTGTCGATCCGATTCATGGGTTTAACCGTCGTGCCGATTCGATTCACAGATATCTCACCGTGCCGGTTCGATTCACGTACACTTTTATATCAAATCAGATTTGATGTTTCAAAGCGAGTCAATTCAAAGTTAAGGTGTCAAGTGTAATTCAAGTTCAAAATGCGTGTTCAAATTAGACAAATCAAAACTCGTATTCGTAGTTCAAATATATAGATGTAAATCAGATTCTTATACAAAGTTCCATATTCAAGTCATGTTCATATTTCAAAGTTCGGATTCATGTTCGTAATAGATTCAAATGCAAGTATCAAGGCTCAAATTTCAAATTCCAATTTCAAAGATTCAAAGTCTATTTTCAAAAATAAATCAAAGCTTATCAGGCAGTCATCATACAAGTCTATGAATTTAGGACACAAATACAATTAATTAACCCCTACCTCGGTTGCGAAATCATGGAAAGTCACGGAAAATGGTGCAAAAATC
Organism: Chloranthus sessilifolius; assembly: GCA_021018995.1. Classification (NCBI taxonomy): domain Eukaryota; kingdom Viridiplantae; phylum Streptophyta; class Magnoliopsida; order Chloranthales; family Chloranthaceae; genus Chloranthus; species Chloranthus sessilifolius. The sequence continues at coordinate 101,618,461 of CM037586.1, forward strand.
CGCACAGACGTTCCCCAAACCTTAACCTAGACTATGAAGAATTCGTATACTTATATGTTAATGATTAAATATTACACATGTTGAAGTTCCTAAGGTTTTTCTGAAAACTAAGGCGAAAAGGACAAGTTCGCGTTAACTTTGGATTATGTGAAACTTGTCCCCACTTGCCACTAAATTTTGACCTTCTAAATATTATATTTGTAAAATTTTTAATTAATATGAGTTATAGAGGTCATTGTCTTCTTTCCAACGTCTCAAGAATTGTGTCAATCAAAGCTCGAGGTCAAAAGTTATGACCAGAATATCAATCAAGTGATGGCGCACTATAAACAGTAGCTCGCCGCAGTGAGAATGTAGCTCACCGCAGTGAGGTCTTTAGGCATCAATAGCTCACCGTGGTGAGATCATACAGTTCAGTTTTTTGCCTATTTTTCCATGTAGCACTCGCTGCGGCGTGTGCTTCAGGAAGGATCTCATTGCAACGAGGTTTTCACTCGCCGCGGCAACTATGAGCGACCATTTTGCGACCTTTTTGGGTTCAAAAAATTCCAAAATCAAGGGTATGCGATGTTTGATTCACCTACGATCTAAATCTAAGCATACCCTATATTAAAAAGTAATAAATCTCCCCTCTAATCTCACGCATGCGATGATTTCGTGATGGATTCTCGGAATTGGTCGGTGTTCGTGTCTTTACACATTCCGGCTTCCGAAATCCTCACTTGCGATTCAAACCCATGTGAATTTGAGATCTAATTCTTAGAGATTAAGGTTTACACCATTAAGATGTGATGATTACCTCTGAAATCTCGTGCATGCAAAGCTTTTATGATCGTTGGAGTTGAGAGTTATCGGCGTTCAATGATCCCTGTCCGATGTTTGATCTCTTCCTCTTCTTCGAGTTCTACGATGTCGAAATCAAAGGATTCGCGTGGTATATATATAAAGCAACGGGGTAAAAGGGATTTGAGAGGGCAAGATCAATGGTGATGATCTCACCAAAAGAAGGAAATGACAAGGAGAAAGGGTTTGAGAAGATGAGATCAAGTGGTTTGACTTCCACCTCTTCTTCGATCATGTAGAGTCGACGATCGTTTGTTCTTGAGGATGAAATTAAATCAAGGATCTTGTTGAATCTAGAAGAAGGATTCAGTTGGTAATCCAATGGGGGTTTGGGTTTTTTAAAAGGGAAGGATATGGAAGCTTTCCCCTTTTTTTCTCCGCTTTCACTCTCTATTTCGAATCCCATGTATCCTATGCGTGGGAAAGATGGGTTTATAAGTTGGGAGTTGACTTGGTGTGTGATTGGCACACCCGGTATGGTGTACGGGATTATCTCGAGGCCTTTAGCTAATGGGTCTAGATTCGTGGGCCATCTCAAGGCCTCCAACTCATGGGAGTCTCTTCCTCACGGCTCCTCTCTTGTGGAATCACCAGTGATCTCTGGTAAGTGACTATTTTGGGTTTATAATCGCGAGGCCGATTTGGTGTATAGTTAGCACACTGAAGATGTGGGAATCACAAAGTGATTTATGCATGAGACTCCTCTTAATTTATAACCGTGGGAGTGGATTGGGTGTGAAACTGGTACAACAAATATCTGTGCATTAGTGTTAGGCCATCTATGTCGTAGGTCTATACCTATAAACAAACATTGGTTTGGGTCATTGGGGTTGAACTTGGCCGGATCTCAAGGTTCGAGTTGTGTGCAACATACACACATCACATGAGGGTTCGAGTTTCAAAGATTCATTCGCGCTAGGAATTGGTTCCAGATTTGCGTTTAGGTGTACTTACCCAATTGAGGTAAGTGGGTCAAAGATCACGTCATAGACGTGAAAATTTTGACCAAGGTCAAACTGATCTAAACTGTCGTGTTACTATTAAAGGTCAACGATTCAACGTTGGCAAAAATTGGGGTTGTTACATCACCTATCATATCACTATTTATCATGCATCGATCATGTCACTATTTGTCATGTATCTATCATATCACAATCTATCATGCATCAGTCATGTCACTATCTATCATGTATCTAGCATATCACTATCTATCGTATATCTATCATGTCACTATTTGTCATGTATCTATCATATCACTATCTATCGTGTATCAATCATGACATTATTTGTCATGTATCTATCGTGTCCAACATGTCACAATCTATCATGTATCTACCATGTCCGACATGTCACTATCTATCATGTACAATATGTCACTATCTATCATGCAGCTATCATACAACATGTTACTATCTGCCATGTATCATTCATGTCCACAAGTCAGGCTCGAGTTTCAAATGACTTGATCCTAAGGGAGGATGTCATCTGCTTACACTTATGTTGAGTGTTACCATAGTTTAAAGTCAAAAGGGGAACTTATATGTATCATTGTCAATAAAAACTCGGTCGTCTCTAACAGCTTTTAAGGCATCGAGGTGCCTGTTTCTAGAAGTCTTATCTATTCAAGTTAAGTTAACCTTGACTAGACACCCAAATTTGGCCCAAGGCCCGATTAACCTGTACTTCGAGATAGGTGTACCCTCCGAGCTTTCGAGAGCACTTTCCGAACCCTTAGAACTTAACCCAAACCTTTAGAACCCTTCTCAAACCCTTAGGACTCAACCCTAACCTATAGAACCCCTCCTGAACCCATTTCACACCCTCCCGGGCTGTGGTTGAGGAGAGGTGTGCCAAGCTTACACTGACCCTCTACTGGAATTGAGACATGTTCCTTTGGGGAGAGGAGGTTCCCAACTTTCCAACGCACCAAGAATCGCCTCTGTCAGCGTTGTATACCGAAAGTTATGGCGGTTTGAATGTTGGGCACAAAAGCAGAAAATTAGCCTAGCGTATGTATTACATACGCTAAGCCAATTTTGGCAGTTTTTGGCCTAGCGTATGTATTACATACGCTATGCCAATTCTAGCAGATTTTGGCCTAGCGTATCTAATACACATGCTAGGCAAGAATTTGACTTTTGTGGGCCCCCACAGCAGGCTCTGAACCTCCAAGTTCCTTGAGATTACTGTTCCTCTACCTAGCGTATGTAATACATACGCTAGGCTTAGGAACAGTGTTTTTTGAGATTTTTGTCAAATTTTGAAATTGGGGTTTGACTTATTGACCACCCCATCCATTAGAGTTAATTTCGGTAGGATTGTTATCCCTACTAGCCCTCTTTTTAACCCTTTTGCCACTTAGGATCCCACCCTATCATCTACCATTAAAACCCAATTCCCACCTATCTAAGCCCAAGAAAACCTTAGATTCCTGTTACCTAATTGGTAATCCAATGAACCCCTTTAACCCCTCACTAATCCTCCCTTTCTCTATAAATAGAGAGCCCCTCCCCTTGGATTAAGGGCTTGAAAATTTTCCAAAGAAAGAAAAGAATTAGTGAGCTCCCTCTCCATTTCAAAATAGCCATCCTCCATACAAATTCCAGCACCTATATTCCTCATTTAAACTCCATCTTCCATCACCAATCCTCTAGGTTTAGCTAGATCAAGGTCTTAGCCTATCTCCCCTTCCTCTTAGCTCTTAAACCTTAGAGTTTAAAGCCCATCGTTTAACTTCTTTTGGACTTTGAAGCTCAAAGACGCTCTCATGCGAGGATCCACGGTTGTGCTACAAGGGCCCGAGAGCTCCGGCTCTCCCCTCTATTCCTCTGCCTTCTTTGCTTTTCCTCTATCCTAGAATTTGAGCCGTTATGTCGCCGAAATTCTGGTGATTGCAGGGGGCTTAGATAGGATCCGAGTGCCTCCGAGCAAGAGGAAGTGCTATTTTTTTTATTTTCTTTATTTTTTATTTGGCCATAAGTAGAGACCGCTTACGAGCGGGTTGATTGGGTACCTAACACCCTCCCGATCGATAACCGAAGCCCCTACCCAAGAGCCTTTGGCGTAGACCGAAATCAGAGTCATATTTTTACATTTCAGTGCTTTCAATATTAATTTAGATTTCTCGGGACACCAAAAGCTCCGAGTGGCAACTCTATATTTTACCAATACAAGCACATCATCGTGATGGACTCGCGAGAGCCCATGGTTGCATAGATGGAGACTCTGCTGGAAATTAGCTTGTAGAGCTTCTCCTTGAAGTATTGGCCTCTTTTATTTATTTTTATTTATTTTACTAACCTTCTTTGTCTTTTTTTCCTCTCATTCTCACCCCTACGATTCCGTCAATTTTTACTTACCCTTACTTTTTCGTGATTTACACACCTTAGCCATTTGGCGGGCTTACTTGAGAATTTATTTTTTTTGTCATTTACATGCCTTAGTCGATTGGTGGGCTTACTTGCGCATTTTACACGCCTTAGCCATTTGGCAGGCCTACTTGAGATTTTGCTTTCTCGCAAACATACTCCATCAGTGGATGCTGCCCCATAGAGGCGGCATGGGATCGTCACAACCCATTTCTGAACATTAAGTAAACTCCCTTTTAAAATTAAATTTAAAATTGAACCTTAAAAGTGAACTAAGAGACTTAATTCAGTTTTACATTGGGTAGATTTTACAAAGGGGTAGGAATTTAGGCAGCGATATGAACGTCCCTGTTCTTCGTATGGCAGCAGCCCTTAGTGGTGATGATCTAGAAAAGTACCACCCCATCTAGTATCTGAGAAAGCATTTGCGCTGGAGGTATATCAGGTAGGTAACCGAGCTTAAGAAAAAGCCCTAAAACCCGTGGAGAGTGCATTAGTTGTCCCGAATACACCTTGTATCCCTTGGTCCGGTGAGGAGGAACCTGAAATAATAGTAAAAATCAGTCCCCGGAAGCACTGCTTCCAAGAACCCAAAAAAACATACCAAATTCGGGCCTACTGCTTCCAAAATATATAGAGTAAATAAATTTTAGCTTAGCGTATGTATTACATATGCTAAACCAAAAAAAGTCTAGAAATTGCCTAGCGTACCTAATAGATACGCTAAACCAAAAATCTCATAAATTTAGCCTAGTGTATGTAATACATACGCTAAGCCTAATCTCCAGGATTCTTGCCTAGTGTATGTAACACATACGCTAGACCATTCTAGGTTTAGCAACCCGAATCTGTGGCCTTCCGTTCACTGTTCCCGAATCCCCCGCTTAGTGGTTTAGTACCTCTGATAAATCCCACACTTTTTGGCACCCAATACACCCTCACCGGTCAAAAGAAGTCACCCTCTTATTGACTTTTTATCGAGGAATCGGATCGCCGTGTGGACTTTCATGCCTTCACATAGAACAAAGGGTTTCCTTTGTTTCTTCCGAAGTGCGTCGGGATCCCACCGTGGGAAATATCAGGTGGTGTGAATGCCACTTGAAACGGGAATTCCAAGGCCCTAAAAAACATCATAAAAAGGTTCAAATCTTTATCCAAAAAATTGGAAAAAAAAATCAAGAAAAATCAAAAACCAAAAAGAAAAAGCCTGTGATATCGATACAACGGTATCGCCTTACCCTCAATCATCCCATAGGGGAAGGAGGAAATTGTGTATCCCCCCAAACTTAATTCAGACAATGCCCTCATTGGCATAAAAAATAGGGGACACTAACATTATTTCCTAAAAATTATTGATAGACTGATTAATTATCGAAAAAAAATTGTTTACCAGATATATACTCTATGCCAAACTTGACAGAAAAATATTTGCGGCTATTCTCGGACTATCAATAATAAAAATGTTAGTAGAGTTAGTAACACACTCTGTTAGTAAGTTAGTTAAAAGAAAAATTAGCAAAAAGAAAATTGCATATATTACTGAATATTTACAATGAATTGAAACTAAGTGCTAATTATATTAAAGAAAACAATCCTAGGAAAAATCTAGACACTTTAGGACACTGGCAGCAACATCTGAGAGAAAGGTTCTTCGTTGAAATTTGACCTCGGCTTCTAACCACCTTTAATCAGAGTCTCATCATCCTTTCATCAATAGGAGTTCCAACCTTTGGAGGGGTTGCTACTCCAAAAGCTGTTGAATCACTTCTCTGTGCCCTTCTTTATCTCCCTGATTCATCAATTGCGCCCTCAATGTAGTTGAGCGAAGAAATTGAAAAGAAAGAAGTCGACACATCTTCATCCCCCCACAAAAGGGAAAGGGGTACCTCACATTCCTTCCGTGGAAGAAATGTCATCCCTTTTTGGAAGTCCTTTGAACAGTGGGAAGTGAACATATCTCTAGATCACCCTCCACCTATACTGCTCGCTTGCAAGGACTATGTGAAGAGAATGTAGCGTAAGTGAAGGGAGAAGATGAGCAATGGAGAGGGGTAACGGGGAGATCAAGGATGGGATGGGAGATGACACTGGAAAGTACAACCCATCCTCGTTGGAAAGAAACATGCATTCAGGGTGGGTGGTTAAGGTATAAAGGTTAGGAAGTGGGACAAAATGGTTTTTTCGAATCTGGGTTTGGATTTGGGTTAGGTTTAAGGTCAAGGGTGGTCTCAGTGGATGATTCAGCATCAGGGACGGGTCGCTGGCGCCTTAATTTTTCTACTTTCTTTACTGCAGCCAGGAGCTCGGCTCTATGTTTTTCAAGAATTTTATCTAATCTTTTGTTGAAATCACTTGGGTTATATTCTTCCATCATGGGGTTTTAGGTTTAAAGGAAGAGAAAGAAGAAAGGTTATGGTATGGTCATAGTTAGGGATAGGTATGGATTTATAGGGAAGGGCTTGGCTTTGAACCATCACTTCGAGTTAAATGCGGAGGTGTAGGTTCCTAGGCTTGGGTAGTTGGCCAGTGGCGATATTGAATGCATTGCATGTCTGTTTCTTCAACAAATTTAAATGAGTTTGAATTCTAATGTAACCGATGAGACTTATCACCGGGTCTCGTGTTCCCCAGAATTGTCGTTTGCAATTCTAGGTAGCAATCACGAGACTCTATATACTATAAATCATACTCACTACGACTAGACTCATTACTCACAAGAAAACATAAATCCATACACTTCAAGTGATATAAAATAAAGAAAATGGTCTTTAGGATTTAGTGTAATAAATCATAGAGAACCGTTTTCAACACTAATATTGTACATATTTTACACGTGTTTGCTACGGATGAGTCGTTAGCACGACAGGTTCAGGAGGAGCGTATTGATGATCAAGGGGAGTTGATGTACCTCCCATAAAAGTATTTCCTCCTGAGATACTAACTGGCTATGAGGGATAATAGTTACTCTCTCATGTTAGCCCAAATAGTTAGTCGCTCAACTTGATCTTTGAACAATGTAATGGACTCTAAGAAATTGTAGAGTAATTGGCTTTGGATATGGCCATGTTGCAGCCAGCTTTTGGCTATATGCTACAGGGCTTCCTCAGGGATAGTGTGGTCATGGGCTTCTGTGGAGCAAAAAGGTATAGTAGGATGTTGTGGAACTGTTTGAGTTGGGCCGAGGTTAGGACCACAAGCTTCTCCTTTTTGAGATGTTGGGTACGATTTTATACCCACCAGATTTTAAACTTTTGTTTTCCAATGCGTGTGCTTCGGAAGACTTTTCATCATTGACATTAATTTATAAAATTTTCCTTGCTTAGGAAGTATATTTGTTAAAGTCTCCGAATCAACCTCACCTGATGCGTGGTTTTGCACCGGTTTCTCGCTAAGGGTCTCAAAGAGTTCTCAAACTTTTTCTGCAGTTAATGTTCAGAACATTCCTCCATAGGCAACATCAACCATATGTCGAGTCTATTCATCCAGACATTCATAGAAAGTGAATACTATTTGCCAATGTGTGACTCTATGATAAGAGCTCCTATTTAAGAGGTCCTTAAGGCAGTTTCAAGTCTCTGGAAAAGTTTCTTTCGCAAACGGCTAAAACGTGAGGATCAAGTACCGGATTCGAATCGCTCTATGTGTTGGGTAGTAAGTCTCAAGGAATTTTTGTTTCAATACTTCCCATTTAGCTATCGAATTCCGGGGCAAAGAGTGAATCCACTGCTTTGCTACGTCTCTCAGAGAATATGAAAATAGCCTCAATGGCATAGATGTTTTGGGCAAATTCTTGATTTGAATATTGTTACATCTTTCTATAAACTTGGTTAGATGTAAAGAAGAATCTTCATCCATTAACCCATGAAAAATAGGAAGTGTTTGAGGTACATTGGGCGTAGTTTCAAAAGTCCCATTACCGGTAATATGGGGTATTTGGATACATGAGAGAGGTGTAAGAGGTGTCAATGCATAATACTCCCCCATGGTCTTAGTCATATCCTGACCGTTGTTTGTCATTATGAATTATTGACAAAACACTTCAGTTAGTACAGCTACTGTACTTTTGTTTTTAATATTTTCTACTTTTTATTTTAGCAAGCAAGGAGAGAGACAAATCTGAATTTCTAGTTTCTGTGGCCGGCAGAAGTGTGGAAAATCTGATCTATTTCTCCGAATAAACCTGCGAAAGATTTAAGAAGTGATCAAAGAAAATAAAAAATAATAAAGAAATATAAAAAGAGAAAGATAAATACTTATTTTCCTAAATTAATAGATAATATATAACTATCCCCGGCAACGGCACCAAAAACTTGACCGGCTTACTATGTGTATCTAATTAAGTCTTAACCTATTGCAAGCGCACAATGAAAATTGTAGAGCTAGTATAGGATCATTCCCACGAAGATAGATATATTACTATTAATCTAATTTTCTGAAAACTTATATTTATCTTTAATATTCCTAAACTACTTGAGAAATATGAATAAAGAATTATTTTTAATCTAAAGTGCATAAAAGTAAATTCTAATCCTCAAATTTCAGATTATGGTCGTCAATCACAATCTTCTGCTATTGAATATTTATGAAATTAAATAGTATTATTATACCATATATCAAGTCTCCTAGCATTGGGCGTCAATCAACACTAAAATCCTATCAATACAGATTTAATCTAATCAACAATCAACCAGAAATTTGGGCGTCAATCAAACTCTAGAAAATTAGAGATGGAAAAGTAAAAATCATTACACTAATCTGCAAATTCTAACCTGAGTTGTCAATTCAAATCAAAACTTGAAGATATTTACAAAGCAATAAATAAAAGAAAATAAAAATCTAAACTAGAAAGCAAAAGTAGAACCATCCATGAGGTTGATCCTTCAACTTCCTTAGCCTTGGTTGTCAGGCAAGACCTTAGAGAACTGTGGATGATGTTACAGTATAAATCCTAACTACTTTGATCGCAAGAACAAATAGACCTCAGTTGTCAATTGATGCTGAGTAGTTTCTCTCGATGTTTATTCCTATACCAAGCCCTCTTATTTATATATCATAAGGGTTCGGTTTATAAAACTTCTAATTCTAATACAAGAAATTAAACTATCCTAACATAACTCAACTTTTAATTTTACAGTTCCTTGCTTTCTTTAGTTGATATGCTTCTAGAATGTTCTTCACTTATTTCAGTCACAGAGTCCCTTTAATATTCCTCTTCATCAATCTCCCAAATCCGTGATTAGTGAAACTTCTAATTCAAGAGTACTTTTAATTCTGTATAGGGTGATAGAAATTCTCACGTGATCAGCGTCAACAACAACAATATGAAAGCTTCTATAATCATAATCATAGATAACGATTATTTCTTTTCTTTTCTAGAAAATCGTCAATCACGATTTTCTATCTTTCAGAGCTTCTTTATTAGACTGGATGATTTTCTGGATTACAATTCCTCGCTTTCCTTCTATACTTCTTTTTGAAGAATCATAAATTACGATTTCCTATAGTTCTTTAGTAGTAACACTCAATCATCTGTAGAATCGTAAAACATGATATATCATCCTTCAGTAGGCGGCGAATTGTCTTTTTACGCTTAATCGTCTTTTTAATGCTCTTTTGGGTTCATTTTGACAAAGATTAACATTAAGGCTTTCTTTTACTGCTTATCTTTAATATCTGCACATCATCAACCTATTAGTAGCAAACTAATTCCTAACATCACTAAGTTAAGGGTGATAAAATGATAGATTCTGTGATTGATCAGTAAGGAATGCCAATCACTAAGAAGATGCCATAAGGAAAGGGTGGTTAAATAAAACCGTAAACAGCGGGGTTCGAAAGTTCAATGAATAGAGGAATAATAGAAGAACCAAGGCAGATATACAGATAGTCATAAATACACGGCCCAATACTAGCATAACCCCCTTCTTGTTTAAGGCAGTACAACCAACCCCAACACAAAGCAAACCGATGCAAAGGAACAGAAATGGGCAAGGGGCACAGCTGACCCCGGAACAAAGAATGGCCCATTTTGATCGAGTCCTTACACCTTTAGGGTAGTCTCTGAATATCCTTCTGCCTTTACTAATCAAAAAAGGTTTGGCCACTGCACTCCAGCCACGACCTCCATCAAATCCAATCCTAAAAAATAATGATCCCAATACCCACTGTAATTTCTACCAAGGATCGGGCCATCTGACTTATCGATGTTTTCCCTTGAAGCATGCGATACAATATCTAATAGAGGCTGGAAAATATTCCTCCAATACTTCCCTAGGCAAACTAGCATGCCAATATACATCAGGTTCCGTTGCCACCACGTCCACCAGGTGGAACGAGCCCAAGGCCTACCGTTAGCCTGATAGAGGAAGATGACGAAGAATTTGGCCCCTTCGGAGTATATCCTTGCCCGAGAAGACTTTATAGCACCGAAGTAGAAGGATCAGGAAGATAGAAGCATTAGAGTAATCGAGCCCTTGAACTTGGCTGATTACTTTCCCAATTCCACACCCCAAGAAGAACCCTTAGATTTGAGGATATATTTTCCACCACTAGCTCCCGTTAGCTATGTCCAACCTAGCTTATATCAACCGTACGTAGCAACAACCCCCACAACTTACCCAATGGTAAATTTTTCCCCATATCCCCCTCCAACACCGATTAATTACCAATGGCCTACCCCTACATACCACCGCCAATACATATACCCACAATCCCCATAGACCCCATTTGGCCCACTTTTTCCACTCCTCTGACCTATCCACCTCTAGCAGAGGTTAACCAAGTGTTATCCACCCCTCCCAATCCACCAATCCAAGCACCCCCGAGGCCTACAACCACTCCATTCTAGATCCCGAGACAAACCTACGATCCCCGTCAAGTCCCACTTAGTTATGATTAGAAGGAGTAGTGGATTTCATTACTCGATCAGGAAGAATCTCTAAACAACCTAAAGTACCGGCACCAGTCCGATCGAAAGAGAAGAAAGAACCTACTGCGGTAAACCCCTTCAAAAAAAAGAGCCGAGAGCACATACTAGAAACTCAGTTGAAAAGAATGTCAGCCCACATCACAGTCTGGGACTTGTTAATGGCATCTCCGCTCCATTTCCAAGCCCTAATGGAAGCACTGAAAGACACACATGTGTCCATCCAAGTAACCCCAGACGAAGTGGAACAGATAATCAGGCAGGTATAGCTCCCAACGCCATCTCTTTTTTAGATGTTGATCTATCGGATGAGGGAAATAATCATTCCAAACCCCTCAACATCATGGTAGAAGTTGAGAACTTCGTGTTCCATTGGTATTAATGGACAATGGATTAGCTTTGAATGTGTGCCCTCTGAGAACTGCAACTAAGATAGGGGTGGATCCCTCCGCGTTCAGGCTAGCAAGAACAAGTGCCAGAGATTTTGATAACACAAGAAGAGAAATAATTAGAGAAGTCGATCTTGAGCTCATCATTGGGCCAAGGACCTTTTCCATACCTTTCCAGCTTATGGACATCAAATCCACTTTCAATCTACTATTAGGGTGACCATGGTTACATGAGGTCGGGGTAATACCTTCCACCTTGCACCAAAAGCTTAGATTTGTTTAAGAATAAAGTACCATCACCATTCTGAGTGAGGGGCAGGAGGAAAGAGAAAAAGTTACCCACAACATCGAGAACCTCAAAGTATTAGATGTGCCACACATGGCCGAAGACACAGACCTCCACAGCTTTGAATATGATATATCGAAAGTAGTCCCTGAGCCTCTCGAAAGGATCACCATGAAGACAAAAGGCGGAATTGTTGTGGTTGTGGGCATACTCTAGAAATGGGGATATCAGAAAGGTAAAGGATTGGGACCTCGTTTGCAAGGCAAGAAGGAGCCATTCAGGGCTAAGGTTAAATTCGGCTTAGGCTACAAGCCTACTGTTGATCACTAAAATATACCACTTTTAACCTCTTAACCTAGCCTTTAACGAACCTTTGAGCTGATTAATAATGAATTTTTAACTGTCTTTTTGAAAATGGCAATAAAATATCACTTAGTGCAGCAATCCATCATTTATGAACCAAGAAGAAAGAATTTTGAGATAAGAAGTCAAGCTGATGGATTTATAGAGAATGCACCATGGTGGTCACACTATTGGGGCTATTTAGGATGCCTCAAGGCCCTAGAAATCCTGTAAAGAGAGAGAGAGAGAGAGAGAGAGAGAGAGATGGAGCCCAAGAACAAGGAGGTCACATGCAGAGATTATAGAGAGCACTGTTGAGCACATAGCATCAAGACCTTCAAGAAGCGTTCCTCGGCGACTCTGCCTTGAAGAGTGAACCTATCAGCAGCTCGAGTACATCATGGGTACAACTATGCAATAGTTTGAGTGGAACAATAGCTACAACACTCCCATTATAAGCAGCCACTCGAGAACTTTAAAATTACAATAAGAGCCTCTCGAGTATGCATTGCAGCTTCAATAATTAGGCTCGAGTAGATCTCGAGCAGTTCAGAGTCTTCAGCATATACCCATCGAGCAGCTCAAGTAGGCATAATAGCTTCAGCACTCCAAACTCGAGTAGATCTCGAGTGGATTAGCAGCTTCAGCAAGACAACTCGAGTAGATCTCGAGTGGATCTCGAGCAGTTCATAGTTTCAAGCATTTATCCACTCGAGCAATTCTTGCATTGAAACCAACCATCCACTCGAGCTGAAGCTATCCAACCTCATTAGAACCTCTTGAGTTGCACTAGCTGAAGCCAGGCATCCACTCGAGCACCTTAAATGCTGTAATGTCATCCTCTCAAAAACCTCTCGAGTTGCAAATCTGAAGCCAGCAGCCACTCGAGCAGTTCTTGCACTTAAACTCCAGCCTATCGAGCAAGCTTCCGCAAACTAATCCAGCCACTCGAGAACCACTCGAGATTCATAATTTGAAGCTTCATCTACTCGAGGCACGAGTTCCAGCTTCTATATTCAAATGTTAGGGGCATTTTTAAGATTCCATAGCACCTAGGGCACACATCCCAAGGTGCTAAGCTGTCCCCCACACCCCAAGGCATCACTTGGCCACAAATGGGCCACAACAGCAGCTCCAAGCATTGTATTTATTTCCTTTTTCTGATTGACTAAAACTTGTAACTGTTGAATGGATTTTATAAATACAGCTATAGGTTATTTTGTAAAGGGGGCTAGGAATAGCTTGAGCTCACTTCTTTTCTATGGTTTCGAGCCAAGATTAGCTTGAGCTCACTTTTAGGTTTAGGTTTAGGGTTTTATTTTTTTTTGTTTCATTTTTTTTCTTCCTTAGCTCACCAGCAATGCTAGCTAAAGCTTTGTAGCAGCTAGGTTTATACTAAGTTGTAATCGGTTTTGGAATAACATTGCGAACAGTTTTTGGAGTTTTGCACAGACTGCTGCCTGGAGGGCAGATCATTGTAAGTCATTTTTGGGTAATGAAAAGCCATATTTAAAGCTTCATTTAATCTATATTTTTCTTGTTTTCTTCACATAGAGTTGTATGGGTTTTATGCACCTATGGTTGCTTGAGCTTGTAGCCTTGCAACCAAAGTGGCAGCAGTAGTATTCCTGTTCTAACTCTAACCTCTGTGATATGGATAATCCCTGTGATAGCCTGTGACCATTTTAGTGGGCAAGATATAGCCTTAAGACTGGTCTAGATCACAGGGTTGAGCTAAATTCTTTTTCTCTGTACTTGTACTTGTAGCCAAGTGAGAGACAGCTGTAGAGCCTACTTCTCCTCTGTTTTATAACACCATTTTCAGTAAAAAGATCTGAGGTTTTTGTATAGATTGCAGACTTGAGAGCTAGGTCATTGCAAGCCTCTTTGTAGCAATGACCAACTGATTCTAAGGCCTCATTCAATCTATGATTTCTAATAGTTTTCGCTAGATTTTCATAGACTGTTTGCTCCTATGGATGCATGAGCTTGTATACAAACATAGTGTCTGCAATAATTTTCTTATTTTAACTTTAATCCATTGATTGGATGAGATCCCTGGGATATGATGTGACCATTGAAGTGGACAGAATATAGCCCTAAGATCAGTCCATACCTCTAGGTTAGGCTGGATTATTCTACCTTGCAGATGTGCTTATAGCCATCTGAAGGATTGCTGTAGGTCCAACACCTTGATATGAGTTGCAATGATGAATAACCTATAGTTGCCTACTTCTCACCAATTTTTACTTTATTTCACCACACCATCATCATCCTTCTTTGCCCCTTTTCTTTAGTTGTAGTTTTTATTTCTATTTTTAGTGTAGTTTAGCTTTGTGACACCTAAACACCCTCTCTTTATCTTGCTTTCTAGTATAGGTTTAGAGTTGTCAGATCTAGAGATTTACTATACAACCCTTACGGTTTAGATCATCACTCCCTATGGGACAAACTCTTACTTATTAAAACTTGCTACAACAGCCCTGGATCTTGCAACATTGTTTGTATAGATTATTGTGTGTTGTTCCATTCCATTTCACTCTCCCTCTTTGATTTGTTTTTACTGCCATATTTTTACCACACTTTTAATAATAAAAATAACAGCACAACATTCTATAATCTAACAAGTTTTTGGCGTCGCTGCCAGGTAGTTTTGATCTAGATAGTAAATCTGAGTTTTTGTTTAGCATTATGTGTTGTAGATGTAGTGTTTGAATAAATTATAGTTGTAGTGTTTGTTTGAATTTTTTTTTTGTTTTTTTATTTTCTGCTCTTAGATCTTTTTGTGTTTAGTAATGTTTGAATAAAGTACAGCTGTAATCCTTTAAGTTTGTATTTGTTTTCCTGTTATTGCCTATTTTGTGTTTGAATAAATTCCTCCTGAAGTTTTTTATTTTTACAGACTTGGAGCAGTAGCAAAATGGAGAGAATAGCTGCAGCTAGAGCAATCCTACCTTAGTTTGCATCTCCTTCTCCCTTATTCTTGTTTCATTTTTGCAGTCTTAAATTTTAGCAGTTGTGTTTAGTCTTTAGTATTTTTTATTCTATCTATTGTGAGTGCCTTATTCTTTACTGTGTGTGTTGTATGCTGGTAAGAAGGTCTCTCATTCTTGAGCTAGAACCTTTGAACTCCTGAAATAGAGAGAGTCATGAGTTCTAGGCCAGCAACACACACCCTTGTTGAAAATTTAGAAACATCCGAGATGGGAGAGCAACCTAGACCCCTTAGGGCGTATTATGCAGCAGAGGCATACTCATCCCCCTACTGCTGAGGGTAGTTATGAAATTAAGCCTCAAACCATCCAAATGTTACCATCTTTTCATGGGTTAAGCAAAGAGGACCCTTACCAACACATAGATAAGTTTCTTTCTCTATGTACTACTTTTAAAATTACTGGTCTAAGAGAAGAAGCCACCAAACTGAAGCTTTTTCCTTTTTAATTAAAGGATAAGGCCAGAACTTGGCTCACCATGCTCCCAGCCAATAGCATACAGTCTTGAACTGACCTACAATGCTAATTCTTGGCTAAATTTTTCCCAATTAGTAAAACCAGTCAGTTGAGGAAGAGCATAATCTCCTTTGCTCAATTCCCAACAAAACAATTTCATGAAACTTGGGATAAATTTGAAGAATTGTTGAGGCAATGCCCCACCACCAGATCCCCAAATGGTAGCTTGTACAAAGCTTCTACCAGGGGATAGATGCTAAAAGTAGATCTATGATTGATCCATCAAGTGGTGGCACTTATCTCAGCAAGAATGATGTAGAAGTGTAGGATTTGTTTGATGTGATAAGTCAAAACTTTATGCAGCAGGAATTCCTATCAAGAAATGACATTGAGCTTTCTGTTAGAGGTGCAAAAGAACCCACTTCTACTAGAAAATTATATGAATTAACTATATACAATATCCTAGAGAGGAAAGTGGACAGACTGTCCTTAAAATTTGATAAACTATTGAGTGTGGTGCAACCCTATGTGGCTGCATAGATTGGGGAGGTATGTCTGATATACCAGTCCCCCACACACTCACATATTAGCTGTCCCTCTGCTGGTCTACTATAAGATTTAACAATGGAGCAAGTCAATACTATCCAATCATATGGACAGCAACCTGCTGGGTATACTTAGAGGAACCACCCTAATTTGAGGTGGAGACAAGCTAATGTTCAACAAACCCAGCAGTAGTAGGCACTGCCCTATAATTCAAGCCAACAGTACCCTTTAGAGTAATTCCCACATCAGTCCCCCCAACCAAGTCATTTAGCTTTGCCCCCACCACAATCAAGAGCCCCCTCCTTTGAGAGCAGGTTTTATCCTCACTGTAAAACCTCAGCTCCCTTTCACAGACTGTGCATTCCCACAGTCAGAGCATCAAGAAGATAGAGGACCAGCTGGGTCAAATTTCTAATGCTCTGACAAGAAGGGATGAAGGTAGGCTCCCAAGTCCAATAGTGATCAATCCAAAAGGCCAAGACATGATTGGCGGAGCCACTTCAGCTCATGAGGAAGCTAGGGACACTTATGCCTTGAGGACTAATAAAGTGGTGGCTACTGAAGAGGAAATTTGAGAGGCCAAGGAGAAGACTCGAACCAGTGCTGTAGCAAAAGCTTAGGGAATAGACCTAGAGGATAAATCCCGCCCTAGACCTCTCATCCGGAGTACAGTCGTGAGTGTTGGGGACGTGAAGGTTGATCAAAATGGGGCAACATAGCTGACCCCCACACAAGCTGGTAGCCGTTGTTCACCCAACCAATCCCCAAATCATCCCCCCCGATGTGGAAATAGACATGACCTCCTTATCCCTTTTCGAGGAGGAGATGCCCCTGCCAATACAAACCTCACGCCTAAACTACCACAAGCCCATGCAAACGTTTGAGGACCGAATCCTGGATGAGCCCATTATTAACATGATGGAGGCTGGCTCCCAAAAGTCATCTCAATCAGCCTTCTCCATCCAAGCAGGTAAAGGGGCGACACCTCAGGTAAGGAATTAGGCGTCAATGCCCTTAACTCTGGAAGCATCAAGTGGCCTAAATTAGGCACCCGCTTCCCAAAAAAAAAAACTTATAAAAAGTGATAAGCCTTTGGTAGACAATGCCATGTGTATATAAAGATCCTCCTTGCCAAGGGCTCATTTTCGAAGAAAAAGGAAAATCCAAAAAAATAAAAGAAATACAAAATAATCTAAAAAAATTATTTTTCAAAATTCCTAAGAAAAGCAAAGAAAATGATGCCTTAATAGAAAAGCCCATCCCCTTAATAGAAAAGCACGTCCTACGTGAAATCGGCCCATTTCCTATAGAAATACAAGAAGAGGTAGGAGTCACGAGTCTGGACGAGAAAATCTCTACCGAGGAGCTCCCTAATGAGCTCTTCCACTAGTTTGCCGATTTTAAGCATGGCCCTACACCGATTGTTAAAGAGACAGAGGACGTCAACCTAGGGACCAAGGAGATTCCTAGAATTACCAAGATCAGAGAATCACTATCTCCCGAGGAAAGAGGAAGCATGATTGATTTCCTTCGATCATACCAAGACGTCTTCGCATGGTCATACGAGGGCATGGCTGGCCTGGATATTGATTTAGTCGAGCATGAGCTGCCACTTTATCCAGATGTTAAGCCAGTCAAGCAAAAGTTGAAGGCAAGAATGGATGCTGAAAGTAAAAGATTAGGTCATCAAGCAATATGATGCAAGGTTTTTCATGGTCTCTAAATACCCATAGTGGCTAGCCAACATTTTCCCGGTATTGAAAGAAGATGGAAAGGGTTGCTTGTTGTTGAGAACTAGAAAATACCATGTTCCACCCTTTAACTTGGGCCTTAATAGACCCTTGAGAGAACTAACTAAGTGTTTTAAGTGCTTGTGTTACAACTAACAATAAAGACAGGCTTAACCATGAAAGCAGCCTAAAAGTGCCAAAAAGATGATAAGCCATGTTGATCCAACGGAAGAAAGAGAAGGGAGAACCTCACGAGCTGTCAAAATACCAAAACTGAAGAAGACAAAGGCCTGGTTGTAACCTGGAAAGTGTGGAGCTATTCGAACAGAAGAATGCATTACAGAGTGCTTTTCGAAAAGAATCTGAACATTTCGAAAAGAACCTGAACTTTGTGAAAAGAACTAAAAGCTCCAGGTTTAGTTTTCGAAGAGCACCTGAACTCTTCGACAGGATTTTTGACCTATTCGAAAAGAAGAGAACTCCTTGCGAACAGAACCTAAACTTTACGAAAAGAGCTTCAGAAGTCACAATACCTTGCGAAAAGTTCCCCAAACTATGCAAAATGGTATTCTGGAGATTCCTAGCATTTGCAAGGATAATTCAGTAATCTTTTACACGCTCCCCAATGCATTTAAAAACCCAGGGACATTTCGGAAGATTCTGAGCATGAACTAAAGGCATATTCCACCCCATGTGAGCACCCGAAGATGAAATCAATTGGTGGGAACTTCTAGAAGTTCTAACAGATTTTTAAATTACATAACAGAATTGATGCCTCTGTCATCTAATTGGCTGAAACAAATCAAGCAATTCTGATTGGCCAAAATAGATCTGAATCCTCGTGCTCGACTACCATTGGTTGATACAGATCTAAGCACTACTGATTGGTCGATACACATCCAAGCTAGACCTGGGGGAAACTATAAATAGATGAACCATTTGCCCAATTTGGGCATCCAGATTTTGAGTTTCATTTCTGTTGCTCCATTTTCAATTCAGATAGCTTATCTGAAACTCTTATAATAGCCTAACTTTTACTTGCAATTGAGAGCTATGAGATACTTTTGTAATTCAAAAGAGAATTGTATTCAAGACTACAAATTCGAGAGCTATTTAAGTTGTGCTCTATAATTGTAATGGTGAATTTGAAAAGGTTGCTGTGAACCGTACGTGCTCAATTGGATTCGTGTTGAGGGTTCCCTGTGATCTCCTTATTGCACTAGACTCCTTTAGATTTACTATTTTGCAAGCAATTTCCCTTGATTCATTATCCCTGTGGGAATTAGTGTTTGTAACCTAATCTTTCACAGCATTTGTAGTGGTGTTTCTTATTCTGAATTGAGGGTTCAGAGTAAAGACTATTGGATGGTCTGTGGCCATTGAAGTGGACATACCATAGCCATAAGTTTAAGTCTAATCCTTGAGTTAGATTACTTCCTCTTGCATCTGTGCTTGTAGCCAGATGAAGATTGGAGCATCTCTCAT
Source organism: Chloranthus sessilifolius (assembly GCA_021018995.1). Classification (NCBI taxonomy): domain Eukaryota; kingdom Viridiplantae; phylum Streptophyta; class Magnoliopsida; order Chloranthales; family Chloranthaceae; genus Chloranthus; species Chloranthus sessilifolius. The sequence continues at coordinate 101,637,824 of CM037586.1, forward strand.
TTGATCTACTTTTATTCTCATTTTGTTTCAAGAACGAAATCAAAGTTAGATATTATTTCTCCATTCTTATTAATTTAAATCAAAATCCCCCCAACTCAGACCTGGATCATTTAGTTTAATCTTTACTTTTACCATTTAGTTAATGTGACAAATTCAACCTCCCATCTTATGTGCTTTGTAGATAGGATCAGAGGCCAGATCTGGTAGCTCAGATCTGGAGGTTTATCTTACATTTTAAAAAAATTCTCTATGAACGATCTTTTACTCACTAACATTTAAAACTTGCTACAATTGGCCCTGATCTTGCAGGCTAATTTACTTCTATCTGTGTTGATATTTCTTTATTCTTTTTAGTTTTCCAAATTCAGTATAATTCATTATTTGTAAGTCTATTTTCAAAACACAAATAAATCATGCACACTTAGAATCAAACATCAAGTTTTTGGCGCCGCTGTCGGGGAATTTGTTTTAAAATAGGTAAACCTAAGTTTTCATTTTATTTTTATCTTTACATCAGTGCTAAACTATTCTATTGTTTATATCTGTGCAGTTATTCATATACATTTTGAAGCGTGGAATCTACTGTAAAATGAATTCTGAAGATTTGTTGTGCATAATCTGATTCTCTATTCTGTGTTGTATGTTTGGTAGGAGGACTCGCAGCCTTGAGATTGTCCCTCTAAATTTAGAAGTTGAAAGGCTACTACGAACTAGACAATCATCACGATCATCACTAGTGAAGAACCTCGACTTTTGAGGGATTACTTTGCACCTGGTGCCTATAATTCTCCATTTTGCATTCAATTTCCTACTGTTGAAGGAAATTATGAGATCAAATCATCAACTATCCAAATGCTTCCTTCCTTCCATGGGTTGAGTAAGGAAGATCCATACAAACATGTGGATGAATTCTTGTCTCTTTGCACCACATTCAACATAGCTGGACTTGGTCCAGAAGCAACCAAGCTTAGGCTCTTTCCTTTTTCATTAAAGGACAAAGCTAGAGCATGGTTGTCTATGTTAGCACCAAATAGTATCACTTCTTGGAATGATTTGCAGTGTCAATTTTTAGCCAAATATTTCCCTATGTCTAAAACAAGCCAGTTGAGACAAAGTATTATTTCCTTCTCACAACATTCAACTGAAACTTTCCATGAAGCATGGGAAAGATTTAAAGAACTTTTAAGGCAATGTCCTCATCATCAAATCCCCCGATGGCAACTTGTTCAAAGTTTCTATCAAGGAATTGATCAAAAGGGCAAGAATATGGTAGATGCTTCCTGTGGAGGCACTTACTTGCAAAAAATAGTTGAGGAGGTCTGGGATTTATTTGAAGTAATTGGTGAAAATTCAACTCAACAGGAATCGTTGTCGAGAGATATTGAGAATCATGCTAGGTTGAACACTCAGCAAACCACCAAAGGAAAGATTTATGAGGTGAATGAGTTAGAAAGGAAGATGGATAATTTAACCACAAAGTTTAATAGATTGATGGACTCACTTAAAAATCCAATGGTTGCAAGAGTAGAGGAGGCATGTCTGATATGCCAGTCCCCTACCCATTCATATGATCAATGTCCTGTTGCACCACAGTTCCCAGATCTAGTGGTGGAACAAGCTCATGCTGCCCAATCATTTGGACAAATGCAGTCAAATGAATATGCATGGAGAGGGCACCCCAATTTAAGGTGGAGTCAGGGCAATTATCAATCGCAACAGCAGCAGCAATAGAAGAACCAAGTACCTTTCAAAACTACTCAGCCTTATCAGCAGAATTTTTATACCAAGCCAACTTTTCAGTAGCCCATTCCACAACAACCTGTACAGCAATCTGCTCCAGTTCAAGCCCCTTCCAGATCCCCTTCTTTTAAAGATCAAGTTCTAAATTCACTCCAGAATTTAGGGTCTTTAACTCAGACTGTGAAATGCCTTTCACAGTCAGAGCATAAAGAAGATTGAAGAAACATTGGGTCAACTTTCAAATACTTTGGCCAAAAGAGAGGAAGGAAGGTTACCCAGCCAACCTTTGAACAATTCCAAAGGGCAGTTCATGGTTGGAGAGGCTTCTGTTTCTCATGAAGAAGTAAAAACTGTCACTACTTTGAGAAGTGGAAGAAATGTAAATAACAAAGTGGGTACTGAAAAGGAAGAAGAAAAAATTGAGGAAAATAATAGAGATATGCAACAGGAGCAACATGATGTTAGCATTGGGGGTGCTGATGTACCTCAGAAAAATCAAAAAAATGAAAAACAAAAAAATCAAAAAGATTCTGATAATGCTTCTAGAGCTGTAGATAAAGGACTAGTTCCTCATTTACCATTTCCTCATGCCATGAAATCTGTATTCCCTTTTGATAAAGGGAACACAAAAATAGATGAAATGATGGAGACTTTCAAGCAAGTCAAGATAAATCTACCTTTGCTTGATGCAATCAAACAAATTCTAGCATATGTAAAATTTCTGAAAGATATTTACACTCACAAAAGACAGTCTAGGATACAGTTATCCAAGAAGGTCTTTGCTGTGGAAAGAGTTAATCAGGTGTTGTCCATTACCACACCTCCTAAACTTCAAGATCCTGGAATCCCCACAATCCCTTGCATTATTGGGGAACATACCATTGAAAAAGCTTTATTAGATCTGGGTGCTAGTGTCAACCTGCTTCCATATTCTGTATATGAGAAACTAGGTTTGGGAGAATTAAAACCCACTCATGTGGTGTTACAACTAGCAGACAGATCTGAAAGAAAGCCAGTTGGGATGATTGAGGATGTATTAGTAGGAGTAGATAAGTTTTTCTACCCTGCTGATTTTTTGGTATTGGACATGGAACCTACAAAAAGAAAAACTTCCATCCCTGTCATTTTGGGGAGACCATTCCTGGCTACAATAAATGCTTGCACTCAATGCAGGTCTGGTATTATGGAAGTCTCTTTTGGAAATATGAAGGTGAAATTAAATGTTTATAATGCAGTCACACAGCCTCAATTCAGTTATGAGGAATATTTTCTTGTTGATCTATTGGATGAACTGGTGGAAGAGACTCTACCACAGTTTTTGCAGTGTGAAGATTTAACCACAGATTTTAAAGATGCTTGGGAAAAATCTGAGGAAGTAAATGCTGTGCAAGGAACTCATGATCAATCAGTAAGGTTCTCTTCATGGAAACCTGCTATTCTTTCCCTTCCACAAACAGCCAAGGTACCTTTGTTACCTTCTTTTCTCAGCCCACCGGATGTAGAGCTAAAGCAGTTGCCAGAAAATTTGAAATATGTGTTTTTAGGAGACCATAAAACATTGCCTACGATTATTTCTTCCTCCCTTACTGAGGAGCAGGAGGAAGAGTCATTGATTGTGTATTGACAAAGATAAGAAAGCAATTAATTTGGACTATTGCTGATTTGGGAGGAATCAGTCCAGCTGTTTGCATGCATAAAATTCATTTGGAAGAAGATGCAAAGCCGTCTAGGGAAATGCAAAGGAGGCTGAATCCTCATATGCAAGAAGTGGTCATGAAAGAGGTTGTTAAACTGTTGGATGCAGGGGTCATTTACCCCATTTCAGATTCAGCTTGGGTGGCACCTACACAGGTGGTACCTAAGAAATCTGGGATCTCTGTTGTAACCTCAGATTCTGGTGTGCTTATGTCAACCAGACAAACAACTGGTTGGAGGGTCTGTATTGATTACAGAAAACTAAACACAATGACCAGAAAAGACCATTTCCCTCTTCCCTTCATTGGTCAAATTTTAGATAAGCTTGCAGGAAAAGCGTATTACTGTTTTCTTGATGGTTACTCTGGTTACAACCAGATTCCTATATATCCACAAGATCAGGAAAAGACCACATTCACTTGCCCTTTTGGCACTTTTGCCTATAGGAGAATGCCTTTTGGTCTTTGTAATGCTCCTGCTACCTTTCAAAGATGCATGTACTCCATTTTCTCTGATATGATTGACCAATTTATGGAGATTTTTATGGATGATTTTTCAATCTATGGAGACAGTTTTGCCCAGTATTTACATCATCTCAAATTGGTGTTACAGAGATGTGAAGAAACCAATCTAGTTTTGAGCTGGGAGAAGAGCCATTTCATGGTCACCCAAGGCATTGTCCTTGGCCATGTTGTCTCCCACAAGGGCATTGAGGTGACAGAGCATAAATTGATTTAATTACACATTTGCCACCTCCCAAATCATAAACAAATCAAGTTTTCACGGGACATGCTTTGGATTCTCTAAGGTTCATTAAGGACTTCAGTAAAATATCCAAGCCTCTTTGTCATTTATTGTGCCAAGATGTCCCTTTTATTTTCAACAATGAATGCTTGAAGGCATTTGAATTCTTAAAAAACTGTTTGATTTCAGCTCCAATATTATAGTCTCCAGATTATTCACTGCCTTTTAAACTGATGTGTGATGAATCAGATTATGCTTTGGGAGCTGTTCTTGGGCAGAGAAAGGATAAGCTGCCTCATGTCATAGCTTATGTCAGTAGATCAATGATTGATGCACAGCTCAATTACACAACAACTGAGAAGGAGCTGCTGGCAATTATTTTTGCTTTAGAGAAATTCAGGTCATATGTTTTGGGTTCACAAATAATGGTGTTCACTGACCACTCAGCTCTGAAATACCTTCTGTCTAAGAAGGATACCAAACCAAGATTAATCAGGAGGATCCTCCTATTACAGGAGTTTGATTTACAGATCAAAGATAAAAAGGGTGTGGAGAATGTGGTGGCTGATCACCTATCTAGAATTTTAACTGCTGAGATTGATAGGCTACCTATCGATGAATCTTTCCCTGATGAGTAACTTTTTGCTATCAGTATACACACCCCTTGGTTTGCAAACATAGTCAACTTTTTGGCTACTGGAAGAATTCCTCAACATTGGAATAAAATGGATAAAGATCTTTTCTTCTCAAAGGTTAAACATTTTATTTGGGAGGATCCTTATCTGTTCAAGATTTGTGCAGACCAAATAATAAGAAGATGTGTTCCTGAAGAAAACTTTCATAGCATACTTTCTATGTGTCATGAACAGGCCTGTGGAGGTCATTTTAATTGAAACAAAAGCTAACAAAGGTTTTGCGGTGGATTTTATTGGCCTACACTTTTCAAAGATGCTCTACAAAGATCGTAAGTCTTGCCAATCGCGAGAAATTGGGCATTTCTAAGAGAAACTCAATGCCATTCTGACCTATTTTGGTAGTTGAATTGTTTGATATTTGAGATAGACTTCATGGGTCCTTTCCTCCTTCCAATGGGTGTAATTTCATCTTAGTAGTGGATTATGTATCCAAATGGGTTGAAGCCACACCACTAAAACCAATGATCACAGAGTGGTTCAAAATTTTAAAGGATAACATATTTTATTTTGGTTTGGTTTTCCCAGAGCTATTATCAGTGATGGGGGAAGCCATTTTTGTAATAAACATTTTGAAGCTTTATTGAAAAAATACTCCGTGACTCATAGAGTAGCTACTCCATATCATCCACAAACCAGTGGACAAGTGGAGATTTCCAATAGAGAAATCAAACATATACTGGAAAAGACTGTGAAGAAGGACAAAAAGGATTGGTCCTTTAAGCTGAATGATGCATTGTGGGCATATAGGATAGCCTATAAAACCCCAATTGGCATGTCCCCATTCAGATTGGTCTTTGGCAAAGCATGCCATTTACCAGTGGAGTTAGAATATAAGGCTTTTTGGGCTATTAAAACCTTGAACATGGATCTTACTACTGCTGGTAATCACAGGAAATTGCAGCTTGAGGAGTTAGAAGAGCTGAGGATGGATGCATACACCACTGCAAGATCTTACAAAGAGAAAGTCAAGGCCTTCCATGATAAAACTGTGTTGAGAAAAGAGTTCATAGCTGGCTCTAAGGTATGGCTATTTAACTCAAAACTTAAGTTTTTTCCTGGAAAGCTGAGATCCAGATGGGAAGGGCCATATACAGTCATTCATGCATCTCCTTCTGGGGCTGTTGAAATTCTGGACCTAAGTGATGGAAGAATCTTGAAAGTAAATGGTCAGAGGCTCAAACCATGCATTGAAAATACCCTGGAGCCTGTACTAACCATTTATCATCAAGATCCGTCCCATATCTGAGGATAACCAACTGTATAATATGTATTTTATCAGTGCTTGTTTTATAATTTTTGCATAATTGTTTGCTCTTTGTTTTTAGTCATTTTACTTTCAATTCGAGAAGTTTAAATATGTAAAAAAAATTAACTCAGCAAGAAAGAAAAACTTTCCTAAAAGTTTAATTAACTTTTAGGAGTTGAACTCAGAATCAACTGCTTGAAAAGAATGATTTGCTTTTCGAATAGTTAGTTCAGAATGATTTGCTTTTCGAAAAGTTAGTTCTTGAGCTATTCGCTGTTCAAATAGTTGGTTCTGAAGCCATATGCTTTTCGAATGGTACTGATGCCATTCTCACTTGTAAACAAGGACTATTTTGAACTTTTCGAAAACTTCAAAGATATTTGCGAAAATAGTTTTGAGCATATTTAAACCCTTTCGAAGTAAGGGTTTCATATTCGAAAGCCTTCTGAGAACGTCCTGTTTCACAGAAACCCTTTTTCTTTCTTGCCTTGCATGATTTTAGAATTCAGCCACACTTTTCTTCACATTTGTTTGATCATTTAAGCTTGAAGAGAGGGATTTAGCTTCTGGTTCTGGTGGATTTCAGCGAGCAAGCAACAAGTTCAACCAAAACCCTAGATTTCGATATTTTTCTGTGCATTTCCTCTGTTTATCATTTGCAAAATTTGATTTGGTATCAGTATAAATTGTGGGAGTTTTTATACAAAGCTTTAGAATGGGAAAAGCTGAAAAATCATTGGCTGAAATGTTCCAAAAATCCTCTGCTAAGAAAATTAGCAAACTGTCAAAAAAAGGAAAAACCAAAGCTCCAGCTAAAAGGAAACTTTCAATGGAGAAAGCTGATATGATTGAGAAGGGGAAAAAGGTGAGATATGAGGAACCCACCCCAACAGTTGACACTAGCCCTGAGTCTGAGCTTCCTCCTTTGCCTATTCATTTGGTACTGCCGAACCCATTTATCGAAGCTCAAAAGCTAATTCCAGAATTTATTGTTGATGAGACCTTTTTCTACAACAAACCTGAATGTCAGTTATCTTTGAAATATATTAGGGATGCCTCACTGAGCAATATCTTAACCACTCTTCCAGAGAAAATTTATCCACGAATGGTGAAATTATGGTACCAAAACTTGGTAAAAGTGACAGAGAAGGATGCTGATGTCCCTACTCTTGTTATTTTCATTGATGATTACGATTTAACTATCACTTATGAAGACATTGGAAATGCTTTGGGGATACCTTTTTAACATGATCCTGCTGGTCCACTGGCCGCACCAGAAACTGCCTCTTTCAGAGAAATGGCTGCACATTTAACGCAAGGCATCGTTGGAACTGGACAATCCATAATGAGGAGAGACCTAGCACCTCAATTTTTACTGATGGATTCTATTTTGAGGGGATGTTTTTATGTCACTGGGCACAGCCAAGAAAGGACACCAATTTTAGAGGCTCTCTTCCATTTTTCTAAGGGACAATTTTTCAATGCCCCTATGTTGATTTTTGAAGCCATGGCTGATATTAGTACCAAGCTAAAAAAGGAGCATAAATTAGCTGGAATACCATTTGGTAGGCTGATCACAGCCCTACTAAGAGCCAAGTTTGATATTGATGAGCAAGAGCCATTTGAAGTTATATCTCCTCATGCATTTGGGAAAAAGGCTTGGACTACAAGTCAAGCAATGTTGAAAAGAATGAGGGAGGATGTGGAACCTGCCCCTGCAGCTGCTATTGAACCGGCCATACCTTAACCCGCCTCACGCCTACTATTGAACTCGCTTTGTCGACCGAGATGACCACTCTTTAGTCACCTATTTCAACTGCAGCTGACATTGAACAAGCTGTCTTTCCTGTGGTGACCAGCTCTTCAGCTGCACCCATTCTTGAAGAAGTGGTCAGCTTACCCACCTCACCTAGCCCAACTCCTATTCTTGCACCCCTTCAAGCAATCCCATCTCCCATAACCAACATAATCCCAGTTGCAAACTCCTCCTCTCCACCAACCACTCCAGCCATACTCATACCACCAATCTCTCTCAACAATATCCAAGATTTAGCCCCTGACTTTGTTGAACAAGCTCCTAGTACTCCTCTGCTCCAAAGCTTCTCAGGTTCACCTGCTAATTCAACTAATACACCTGAAGTAACTCATACCCAAACTGAACCTAAGATATTCACTACAGAGGCGTATTCATCACTGATAAGATCTATTTTAGAGAATATTGGGCTTGAATCTGCACTGTACTGACCCTCCTCATTTCACTCATTTGGCTACTTCACCCTTTACAACCATTTCACCCATTGCACCTCAACCATCTACTTCAGTTTTACCATCCCCTACTATGCATACCACACCCACACCTGAATCAATTAGCCAAATATTTACCTTTCTCCAATCCATCCAAGCCCAACTAAATCAACATGCATAATCATGCCGTGACCAATGCCCTACACCAAACCTTAGCCTCCACATCCCACACAAATACCTTAGCCACTGTACCTGCTGTTGATGATCATGCTACCCAAACAGAACCAGAGGTAGTATTTGTTGACCCACCCACCCTCACCACTACTGCCCATGCTACCCAAACAGAACTTGAACCGGCCATACCGAACTCGCCTCTCGCTACTATTGAACCTTTGCTTTGCGGACACACGAGATGACCAGCTCTTTAGTCACCTATTTCAACTGCAATGGTGACATTGAACAATGCCTTTCTGTGACCAGCTCTTCAGCTGCACCCATTCTTGAAGAAGTGGTCAGCTTACCCACCTCACCTAGCCCAACTCCTATTCTTGCACCCCTTCAAGCAATCCCATCTCCCATAACCAACATAATCCCAGTTGCAAACTCCTCCTCTCCACCAACCACTCCAGCCATACTCATACCACCAATCTCTCTCAACAATATCCAAGATTTAGCCCCTGACTTTGTTGAACAAGCTCCTAGTACTCCTCTGCTCCAAAGCTTCTCAGGTTCACCTGCTAATTCAACTAATACACCTGAAGTAACTCATACCCAAACTGAACCTAAGATATTCACTACAGAGGCTTATTCATCACTGATAAGATCTATTTTAGAGAATATTGGGCTTGAATCTGTACCTATACCTGACCCTCCTCATTTCACTCATTTGGCTACTTCACCCTTTACAACCATTTCACCCATTGCACCTCAACCATCTACTTCAGTTCTACCATCCCCTACTATGCATACCACACCCACACTTGAATCAATTAGCCAAATATTTACCTTTCTCCAATCCATCCAAGCCCAACTACAAATCAACACAGACAATCAGTCTGTGACCAATGCCCTTCTCCAAACCTTAGCCTCCACATCCCACACAAATACCTTAGCCACTGTACCTGCTGTTGATGATCATGCTACCCAAACAGAACCAGAGGTAGTATTTGTTGACCCACCCACCCTCACCACTACTGCCCATGCTACCCAAACAGAACTTGAAGTAGTTCTTATTGAGCCCCTTTCACCTCTCCTCACTATTTCTGATCAAGCCACTCAGACCGACCCTGAGATCATTCTTTTGGACTCCTCTTCTCCCACTCCCACTGCTAGGATACCTTTGGTCCCCTACCACTCCATTCCCATCCCCGGATTTTCCACTCTTAAAAGGGATATGGAAGAGAATCCATATATCTGTCGAGATGTCCTCAAGGGGTTAGCTGATTTGCAAGCTTACATTAGAACCCCTTATGAAAACCAGATTCGGAAATTAGAGTTATTCATGAAATTTGAGAGAGAGAAGATGCAAGACCTGCCAGGTCAAACTTTTCAGATGGTTAGGAGTGAGCAGCACAAGGTGACCATGTTGCAAGCACAGCTTGAACAGGAAAAATTGAGGACTACTAGACTTGAAAAGTATGTTGGCCTCACCAAAAAGATCAAAACTGAGGAATACACCAAGCTGAAAAACACAATCCAGGAGAAGGCTAAATCAAGTTCAGACTCCAACACTGCTTCTAGTTCTAACTCTGACAGTGACTCCAGTTCTGATCCCATTGAACCAACTTATGATACAGACTTTGACCCCAGCTATTAGAATACATTGTACATATTTGTTTTATGGGTCTATAATATACAATTTTGGTTTTGTGTTAATACATTGTACATACATTATGCATTTCTTTTCTTTTTTTCTTTTCATTATAATTTCTGGTTGCCTGTTTCTTTTCTTTGCTAATACACTTTGGACCAGTGCGGACCCTGCTCACCATAGGTTTGGGGGTGTGGCAGAAATGCCAATAATTAAGTTAACATTAATGCAGCTGATCATTTGTAGAATTTTTGAAAATAAAGTGATTTCACACCTGAAAAATGAGGAAGTTAAAACTTTTTAAACTGATTTTCAGTGTAATTCCAATACTTTCATGAAGGGAATGTCAGAAAATTTTCAAAATAAAAAAATTGATGTTTTAGTAAACCTAAAAGGAGAGAAAACAATGATGATATACCTCAGGAAGTTGATAGATAACTACACCCAGTGAGACTTGGGCTTGAAATGAATTTTTGGGAGATATGAATTGGCAATTTTTCTGCTCTAGGGACTGTTTGAACCTGCTTATTTTCACTAGAAGTTACACATATTCAAATTAAAATAACTTGACAGCAATCATGATATTAAAGACATGATGTAAGGCCTCCTTTTGGACAGTTTGAACTTAAAAAAGCCCCACCTTTTGAAACTTCCTTTGATACACACCAGTTGAGCTTTATAAACCCAAGGTATCTTTGTAACCTCATCAACCAACCTAATCAACCTCATTGAGCCTATCCCTCACTCTGAAAATTCAGAAGGTAAAGGAAAGGAAGCTGAAGAAAGGAGAGTTGGGTAACAGATTGGTAAAAGAAGAAGAAAAATAATTGAAGGCAATGATGTATCAACAAAAGAAATGTTGCACTCCAGTCAATGTTGCTTCGAAAAGAAAAAAAAAAGTCAGAAAAAGTCATTTCATTGGGAATTTGAAAAAGAATGAGAAAAAGATGGCCACTTTGGCTCTGAAAATTCAAAGAAGATGAAATTGTGCTGAAATAAAGAAGATGTGTCTACCACTTCCTTACCTTGACTGACTTCTCAATTCTGAATTCCATTCCACCTCTATATTCTTGATAAAGTTCACTCATAAGCCACAGTACCACCCAAGTCAAAGTCCTTACTGATCAATGATGGATTGAGCTGTCACATGGAGATAAGGATTTGTGTAATCTATGGTGAAAAGAACAGTGAATTCAGAACTAAAAAGCAAAGCCTATGCTCCTACTTACAATCCTATTTGAGGACTATAATTGCTCTTGAGCTGTGTGAAATAGTGCAACCCTCATATTTGCATGGTGAGTGAAAACCCTGGTGAGAGTTGAGTTTGAAATCAAATTATTTGGGGTAACATCATAAACTTAATTTTCAAATAGAAGGCAAGCTTTTCATTAATTTTTCTTATAAAAACTTTTTGACACCAACTGAGTGAATGATAAAGGAATTACGGCTGAATTTTTGCTTTAAACTAATGTTTCCCTGGAGATCTTTTTACAGCTTGACTAATGCAGGTGTGAATAACCTGACTGGACAAAAGTTTGCTTTAAACAGAACTGCATTGATATTAACTGATTTATTGGAGAAGTTTGTGGGTACCTTCACTGAAAACCTTCAGGAGACTTCACTCCTCCACTGGGGATCACCTAGGGGTTTAAAAGGCTTGTTGCATATGCTAAATGCAACTGTGTTCCCTACAAAAGTGGCTTTTTATTCTATTTTTAATTCTGTCTTTGCTCAGGGACTAGCAAAGCTTAGGTTTGGGGGTGTGTTGAGAACTAGAAAATACCATGTTCCACCCTTTAACCTGGGCCTTGATAGACCCTTGAGAGAACTAAATAAGTGTTTTAAGTGCTTATGTTACAGCTAACAATAAAGACAGGCTTAACCATGAAAGCAGCCTAAAAGTGCCAAAAAGATGATAATCCATGTTGATCCAAAGGAAGAAAGAGAAGGGACAACCTCACGAGCTGTCAAAATACCAAAACTGAAGAAGACAAAGGCCTGGTTGTAACCTGGAAAGTGTGGAGCTATTCGAACAGAAGAATGCATTACAGAGTGCTTTTCGAAAAGAATCTGAATATTTCGAAAAGAACCTGAACTTTGCGAAAAGAACTAAAAGCTCCAGGTTTAGTTTTTGAAGAGCACCTGAACTCTTCGACAGGATTTCTGACCTATTCGAAAAGAAGAGAACTCCTTGCGAACAGAACCTAAACTTTGCGAAAAGAGCTTCAGAAGTCACAATACCTTGTGAAAAGTTCCCCAAACTATGCGAAATGGTATTCTGGAGATTCCTAGCATCTGCAAGGATAATTCAGTAATCTTTTGCACATGCCCCAATGCATTTAAAAATCTAAGGACATTTTGGAAGATTCTAAGCACGAACCAAAGGCATATTCCACCCCATGTGAGCACCCGAAGATGAAATCAATTGGCGGGAACTTCTAGAAGTTCTAACAAATTTTTAAATTACATAACAGAATTGATGCCTCTGTCATCTGATTGGCTGAAACAAATCAAGCAATTCTGATTGGCCAAAACAGATCTGAATCCTCGTGCTCGACTACCATTGGTTGATACAGATCTAAGCACTACTGATTGGTCGATACACATCCGAGCTAGACCTGGGGGAAACTATAAATAGATGAACCATTTGCCCAATTTGGGCATCCAAATTTTGAGTTTCATTTTTGTTGCTCCATTTCCAATTCAGATAGCTTATCTGAAACTCTTGTAATAGCCTAACTTTTACTTGCAATTGAGAGCTATGAGATACTTTTGTAATTCAAAGGAGAATTGTATTCAAGACTACAAATCCGAGAGCTATTTAAGCTGTGCTCTATAATTGTAATGGTGAATTTGAAAAGGTTGCTGTGAACCGTACGTGCTCAATTGGATTCGTGTTGAGGGTTCCCTGTGATCTCCTTATTGCACTAGACTCCTTTAGATTTACTATTTTGCAAGCAATTTCCCTTGATTCATTATCCCTGTGGGAATTAGTGTTTGTAACCTAATCTTTCACAGCATTTGTAGTGGTGTTTCTTGTTCTGAATTGAGGGTTCAGAGTAAAAACTATTGGATGGTCCGTGGCCATTAAAGTGGGCATACCATAGCCATAAGTTTAAGTCTAATCCTTGAGTTAGATTACTTCCTCTTGCATCTGTGCTTGTAGCCAGATGAAGATTGGAACATCTCTCATTTGATCTACTTTTATTCTCATTTTGTTTGAAGAACCAAATCAAAGTTAGATATTATTTCTCCATTCTTATTAATCTATATCAAAATCCCCCCAACTCAGACCTGGATCATTTAGTTTAATCTTTACTTTTACCATTTAGTTAATGTGACAAATTCAACCTCCCATCTTATGTGCTTTGTAGATAGGATCAGAGGCCAGATCTGGTAGCTCAGATCTGGAGGTTTATCTTACATTTTAAAAAAAATCTCTGTGGACGATCTTTTACTCACTTACATTTAAACTTGCTACAATTGGCCCTAATCTTGCAAGCTAATTTACTTCTATCTGTGCTGATATTTCTTTATTATTTTTAGTTTTCCAAATTCAGTATAATTCATTATTTGTAAGTCTATTTTCAAAACACAAATAAATCATGCACACTTAGAATCAAACATCACCTGTGCATCGACTTTAGAAACCTGAATAAGGCGAGCCTGAAAGATGACTTCCCGTTGCCACACATCGACATCTTTGTCGATAACACTGCGAGACATGGGATGCTCTCATTTATGAATAGATTCTCTGGATATAATCAGATCAAGATGGTAGAAGCAGACCACGAGAATATAATGTTCATCACTCCATGGGGAACTTTCTGTTACCGAGTCATGCCATTCGGGTTAAAGAATGTTACGATAACGTATCAAAGAGCAATGACAACACTCTTCCATGACATGATGCACCGAGAAATTGAAGTGTATATTGATGACAAATCAGTCACATAATTTACCAATTTATCACCCTTAACTTAGTAATTCTAGGCTTTAGTTTGCTACTAATAAGTTGATGATGTGCAGATATTAAGGAAAAATAGTAAAAGAGAGTCTAAGTGTTAATATTCATCCAAATTAACTCATAGAGCAATAAGAACGATGATTAAGTGTAAGAAGACGATTTGCCGCTAAAGAAAGTTAAGAAATCGTACTTTACGATTGTGCGCTACTACTGAAGTCAAAGAAAAGAACTAAGAAATCGTGATTCACGATTCTTCAAAAGACGATTCTTCAGAAAGTGACAAAAGAGTAAAAAGGTGATACAAGAAGAAAAGCGGTGAATTGAAATCTAGAGAATCATCCACTAAAGAAAAGCTATGAGAAAGTAGAAAATCATGATTTACGATTTTTCAGATAAATAAGAGATAATTGTTATCTACAATTATATAAATAGAAGCTTTCCTAGTATGGTTATTATTGCTGATCACGTGAGAACTATCACTGCCATGTACAGAATTAGAAGACTCTTTCAAATAGAAGTTCTACTGATTAGAGATCTGAGAAGATTGATGAAGATAAACTCTTAAAGAAATCTCGGTTGCTGAAATAAAGGAGCAATCCAGAAGCATATCAATTAAAGATAGCAAGGAAAGATAAAATTAGAAGTAGAGTTATATTACGAATGTTTTTATCTCTTTTATTAGAATTAGAACTTTGTAAACCGACTCCTTATGATCTATAAATAAGAGAGCCTGGTGTAGGAATAAACCATCGAAGAAATTCTTAGCATCAATTGACGACTGAGGTTGGGTTTTCTTCCGATCAAAATTAGATTAGATTTTTATTGCTTTGTAGTTTAGATATCCAAGGTTTCTCAAGAGCAATTGCCGACTACAATTGAGTGCTAAAGATTAGTATAGATATCTATAGTTTCTCATAAGCAATTGACGACTACGACTGAGGGGTGAAGAATATATTTTACTTTGCTTTCTAGATAGATTTATTTTTTATGCAAAATTTACAGCTTTATAAACATCTCCAAGTTTTAATTTGAATTGATGACTCAGGTTAGAATTTGTAGATTAGTATAATGGTTTTTATTTTTCCATCTTCAATTTTCTAGAGTTTGATTAATGCCCAAATTTCTAGTTGATTATTGATTAGATTAAATCTGTATTGATAGAATTTTAGTATTAATTGACGACCAATGCTAGGAAACTAGAGATATAGTGTAAAAGTATTGCTTAATTTTATAAATATCCGATAGTTGAAGATTGAGATTGACGACCTCAATCTGAAGGAGGATTAGGATTTATTTTTATGCACTTTAGATTAAAATAAATTCTCTTATTCATATTTCTCCAGTAGATTAGATCTTAAAATTAAATAGAAGTTTTTTAAATAAGGATTTAAATAGAAGGTATAAATAAAGAGATAAATAGATAAAAAAACTTTCTCGTGAGAACGATCCTATGCTAGTACTATAATTTCCATTGTGCACTTGCAATAGGTTAAGACTTTAGATCAATATATATACAAAATCAAGCACAACCAAGTTTTTGGCGTCGCTGCCGGGGAAGCGGATTTATCTTTTGTTTTTATTCGTATCCTGATATTTTTATTCTTTTAGAAACGGATATTTATCTTTCTCTTTTTAAATTTCTTTAAATTTTTCATTTTCTTTGATCACTTCTTAAGCTTTTACAGGTATATTCGGAGTTACAGATCACAAACTTCACACTTCTGCTAGTCACAGAAGCTAGAGGCTCAGATTTGTTTCTCTCCCTGCCTTCTAAAAAAAATATAATAATAATAAATAGAAAATATAAAATAATTTTTAGATATGCAAGTCCACAATTACTCATCTTGGCCAAGCTACCAGTAGTTTATGTTTCGGCAGAATACTCAACTACCCCCTTCTATTCAATAGAAGTTGAGCAAATTTTTTCTTCTCAATGGGGAAGTTATGAGAATTCCCAGAAGGCTCAAAGGGGTAACCATTATGACTTTCTAAGGATGACCCAACAAGACTACTGTTATGCATATCAGCACTACCCCCTATAATTCCCAGCCAATATATGCCACCAATCAACTTTTTGATCAACGGCCTGTTACGGACGATTATCCCACTATTGTTTAGATTCTTCAAGATTTGCAGCAACATGCACATCAACGTTCTAAGGAATTATCTCAACTATCCCAAATTTCCTAAGACTTATACTCCTGTTCTCAGACCATTGCAAACTTAGGAACCAAAATTGAACAGATTGTTATACAATGGGAAGAAATAGAGAACAATGAAGGCTTTCCACCACCAGAAATCAACCTGGAAGGGAAATTGAGTGAAAGGACTGTACCCAGTCCTGCACCACATATCCAAGATATTCAAACCTTGCGAAGTGGTAAAGTTGTGGACAACAAGGTAGATATGCCTATACCAGTAGTCAACCCTGAGCCTCAGAAAAGGGACGAAGTCATAAAGGAAGTCTCGCTGTCAAAAAAACTAAAACAATTAGAAAATAAAAAAATCAATAGTGATGGTACACCCACATCTGTAACCGAAGTACCCTATGTACCAAAGTTACCATTCCCTAATGCTTTTGGTGCACCATCACCTTTTGATAAACAATTTAAAAAACTAGAGGAACTCACAGAAATCTTCAAAGAAGTGAAGATTAATTTACCTCTATTAGAAGCAATTAAGCAAGTCTCAGCCTATGCACGATTCTTAAAAGAGATGTGTACGTAAAAATGAAAACGGCGAAACAACATCTCATAAAAAGTTTTCTTGAGAGAACAAATAAGTTCAGTCCTGCAAGCTAGGACTCCGCCCAAGCTCAAGGATCCTGGAGTTCCTTCATCTCTTGTATCATAGGAAACCACGCTATAAACAAAGCACTTCTGGATCTCTCACTATTCAAGATCCCAGGGATAATCGTACATTTAAGGTTAATGGGCAGAGACTTAAACTACTAGTGACTTTACAAGAGAAAGAGACAGTAGTCACAATGTCACTTAAAGACCCATAGTACTCCTGATATGCTCTTGGGCAAATGTCGCACTACAGACTCATTCGTAGTAATTTTGTAATACTAAGTATAAATATCCTTAAAATTAAAAGCATGAGCACGAGCAATCGTACTAAGTAAGATTTCTTGAACACAGCTCTCTCCAGTGTATAATCATAGTGATTACGATTGCTAAGAAACCTATACACATTTATGAAAGGCGCGGTCTTCAACACAAATGGCGTCACCACAATTCATGCTGCACAGACACGTCCCTTATCATTAATGGATATACCAACCGGTTGTACTCCTCAACGCTAGCCATAACCTCCATAACTAGTGACTATTCACATTCTGAATTCTTAATAAATACGAACTTACATCTCGAGTATCTTCATTCCATTCCATTTACAACCTTCCTTCATCATCAATCCTCTCGCCATGACGAAACCACTGACTTGGGCAGAAATTTATGAGGCGTTTGATAGGCTCCTCCAACGAGAAGCTGAAGAAATCTCCACCCTTATAGCGAAGAAGAGGTGGCTAATCCACGAACTCATCTCTCTCCTTCCCAAACCAGAAGACAATCATACACCACCCCCATCTCCTAAGTGGCAGAAAGCTTCGTCATCTACACTTCCTCCATCGTCTTAAGTTTTTCTTCTGTTGGATGCACCCACCTCTGGGTTGTGTCCCTATCTTTTTGTTATGGGCAACAACATTTTGAAGAAGTCGAGGACCGATCTTTATCAAAGACCATTCATCTCGGACATTGCTGCCAGTGTCTTAGGTTAGTGTGTGTCTAGATTTTTTCTAAGAATTTCTTTTGATATAATTAATTTTCTTTCTATATTTCTGTAATTAGTTCATATATATGAAAAGTTTTTTATTTCTTGTTTCTATTTTTACAGTGCTACTAACATCTAACTTTTTAGTTTCCATACAATCGAAAGTATTTTCTCCCAAGTTTTGGGGAGGATTCTTGAATATTTTTGCAGAGCATAAACCCGGAGACTAATCAGCACAAAATAAGGTACTAAATTTTTTTTGTCCTCTGTTTTGCACAATGACAGCATTGTCCTATTTAAGTTTGGGGGGGGGGGGGGGGGGGGGATACATCAATTTTTAGTATATTAATTTTAAATATATTAGTATAGTTGTTTTTAGAATGTTATAGATTTAGAATATTTTTAGAAAGTTAATCATTATATGAGAATTATGAAAAAAAAATATACGAAGATCCAAAACTTTTAGTAATCAATAATAGTAGTAGTTCAAAAATCAAAACAGTTGCAATTCAAGTAAAGCATCTTTAAGAACACTGTATCAGATGAATGTTTGAAACTATACAATTAATCTAAATTGCAAATATTTTAGATTATAGTTTCAAAATTATATAACCAACGAGCTTTAGAGCCATATTTCCTCTTTTTATTCTAAGAAAGAGAGATTGTTTCTATTCAAATAAGAATTTTTTTTTTTAACTTCTCCACTATTATTTTTCAAAATGAAATCTCATATTTCTGAACTTAGAATCGAATTATTCTGTGATAATGATAATTTATTTATTTTAGAACTATCTGTTAAATGTATCAAAGCACTAAGACATCCATTCTAGTAAATCGTAAAAATGACCAAATGCCATCTTTTGTTAAACCAGAGCTAAAAAGCCAAAATCTCAGAATATTTATCCTTTGAACTCATATTAGAAGCCTAAACAAAAATTTCTTTGTACCATGATTTTATAAACCTTTAACTATATGTACTACTGAAAGCTTTCAACCTTTGACCCTTACAATTTCTGAGAATTTAGAATGAGAAAGAAGGGAAGAAGAGGGAGTGAAAGGAGTATGCGCTTAACAGATAAAGGATCTGCTGAAAAGGGTACAAGTAAGAAGAAATAGAATTATATGAAAATATGGCAAAAGAAAAGAAGAAGAAAATCATAAAACATGATTTTATAAACTGGGATTTATACTATAAATAAAAAAATGGGAACAAGTTATCCAACATAAGGATACTTACTAAAGCTGAAAAATATAGAAGAAGAAGAGAAGGAAGAGCTAAATCTCATAAAAGAAATTTTTGAATCCTATCTATCTTTTCCTTGAAACCTACTGAAACCCAAGGCCCCATTACATGCTGAAGGAAAGACCTTTGTGATTTACGATTTGCAAAAGTATGAGTCTAGTAGAGATATATGAAATAGATACTATGAATAAATAGAGAAGTCATATGAATAGAATTGATTATCCATTCTATGAGCTTTATTAACTGTCCTATGAGAATTATCATAAAAATATATAGTGTGAGAACCCACAATTTTGATTATTTTTTAGAGTATGCCAATAAGTGAGGATTTGAATGAAAATATTTTCTAAAAACTACAGTTTAGAAAAATCTATAATGAATAAACTTTTCACTGATATACACACACTCCACGCTATATCGGATTGAAATTGTTGAGTTCTGATAAGGGATAATTTCGATGATGGAAACTAAGGATAAATGATTTTTTTTAAAAATTAAAAAATAATGAACATATAATGATTAACTGAGTAATTAGTATAAAATTAATCTATATTTTGAATTTATAGTTTTGAAAAAGTTTTTAAAAATTCAAAAATATTTGAAGTTTGTAGGTAACTTTTTTTGAAAACTTTCAGGAGACTACAACTCCTCCACTAGGGATCACCTAGGGGTTTAAAGGCTTGTTACATCTGCTAAATGCAATCGTGCTCCCTACGAAAGTGGCATTTAAAATTTATAGTTATAGATATTTTATATTTCCTTGTCCGCTAGGGATTAGCAAAGCTTAAGTTTGAGGGTGTGATCAATCACGTAATTTATCAATTTATCACCCTTAACTTAGTGATGCTACGCTTTAGTTTACTACTAATAAGTTGATGATGTGTAGAAATTAAGGAAAAATAGTAAAAGAGAGCCTAAGTGTTAATATTCATCCAAATTAACTCATGAAGCAATAAAAATGACGATTAAGCGTAAGAAGACGATTTGCCGCTAAAGAAAGTTAAGAAATCGTACTTTACGATTGTACGCTACTACTAAAGTTAAAGAAAAGAACTAAGAAATCATGATTAACGATTCTTCAAAAGACGATTCTTCATAAAGCGACAAAAGAGTAAAAAGGCGATACAAGAAGAAAAGCGGTGAATTGAAATCTAGAGAATCATCCACTAAAGAAAAGCTATGAGAAAGTAGAAAATCGTGATTTACGATTTTCCAGATAAAGAAGAGATAATCATTATCTATGATTATATAAATAGAAGTTTTCCTAGTATAATTATTGTTGCTGATCACGTGAGAACTATCACCGCCATGTACAGAATTAGAAGACTCTTTGAATTATAAGTTTTACTGATTACGAATCTAAGAAGATTGATGAAGATAAACTCTTAAAGAAATCTCAGTTGCTAAAATAAAGGAAAAATCCAGAAGCATATCAACTAAAGATATTAAGAAAAGATAAAATTAGAAGTAGAGTTATATTAAGAATGTTTTTATTTCTTTTATTAGAATTAGAACTTTGTAAGTCGACTCCTTATGATCTATAAATAAGAGAGCCTGGTGTAAGAACAAACGATCGACGAAATTCTCAACATCAATTGACGACTGAGGTTGGGTTTCTTCCAATCAAAATTAGATTAGATTTTTATTACTTTGTAGTTTAGATATCTAAGGTTTCTCAAGAGCAATTGATGACTGCAATTGAGTGCTGAAGATTAGTGTAGATATCTATAGTTTCTCAGAAGCAATTGAAGACTGCGGCTGAGGGGTGAAGGATATATTTTACTTTGCTTTCTAGATAGATTTATTTTTTATGCAAAATTTACAGCTTTGTAAATATTTCCAAGTTTTAATTTGAATTGACGACTCAAGTTAGAATTTTCATATTAGTGTAATGGTTTTTTGTTCCATCTTTAATTTTTTAGAGTTTGATTAACGCCCAAATTTCTGGTTGATTGTTGATTAGATTAAATTTGTATTGATAAAGTTTTAGTATTGATTGACGACTAATGCTAGAAAACTAGAGATATAGTATAACAATATTATTTAATTTTATAAATATGCGATAGCTAAAGATTGGGATTGATGACCTCAATCTGAAGAAGGAGGATTAGGATCTATTTTTATGCACTTTAGATTAAAACAAATTCTTTTATTCATATTTCTCCAGTAGATTAGATCTTAAAGTTAAATAGAAGTTTTTAAAATAAGGATTTAAATAGAAGGTATAAATAAAGAGATAAATAGATAAACAAACTTCCTCGTGGGAACAATCCTATGCTAGTACTATAATTTTCATTATGCACTTACAATAGGTTAAGACTTTAGATTAATATATATACAAAATCAAGTCGGATCAATGACATGATCGCCAAGTCACCAGAGAGAAGTGACCATCTGATAAACCTCCAGAAGCTATTTGAGAGGCTGAGAAAATATAGGTTGTGCCTGAACCCTTAGAAGTGCGCATTCGTTTCCATGTCAGAAAAACTACTAAGCTTCATTGTCAGCAAGAGAGGCATAGAGGTTGACCGGTGAAAGTAAAAACCAATATCGAAATGCCACCATCATCTATCGAGAAAGAAGTCAGAGGCTTCTTGGGCAGGATACAGTACATCAATCAGTTCATTGCACAGCTTACTCCCATCTGCACGCCGATCTTCAAGCTACTGAGGAAAGACTCACCTGTCGAATGGAATGATGACTGTCAACCCGCATTCGATAAAATCAAGGGTTACGTTCTCAACCCGCCTGTGTTAGTACCACCTGAGCGAGGGAGACCACTCTTAATGTACATCTCCACAATGAAAGTTTCAATGGGATGTGTCCTAGGGTTGCGTGATGAGACAGGAAGAAGAGAGCAGACCATTTACTACTTGAGCAAGAAATTTACTGATTACGAGATATGCTATTCTCATCTAGAGAAAGCATGCTTAGCTCTCATATGGGCTACACAGAGGCTCCACCACTACCAGCTATCTCAAGTCATCCTACTCCTAGCGTAAAAGGATCCATTGAAGTATTTATTTGAAAAGTTGGCTCTCACTAGTCCAACTGCACGCTGGCAACTCCTATCTGAATTTGACATCACGTATGTCACTCAGAAGTTGATCAAGGGGCAAGCACTCACCAATCATCTTGCCGAGAACCCCTTACCCAATTACGAGCCTTTGAGAATCGAATTCCCAGATGAGGACATCTTGTTCATGACAGATGATGATACAACGGAGACAGAGGAGTCCTGGATAATACACTTTGATGGGGCATCAAATGTCAAAGGGTAAAGAGTTGGTGTTATTCTAATCTCCCCAAAGGGATCACACATACCAGTTTCCATCAAGCTTAATTTCTCTTACACCAACAATATGGTTGAATATGAAGCCTGTGTAGCAGGCCTACAAGCAGCCTTGGACCTGAACATAACTCATCTTAGGGTATTTGGCGACTCACAACTGATCATATGCCAAACCAACGGAGATTGGAAGATGAAGGATGAGAAGCTAATCCCATACCACGAGCACCTCGAAGATATGATCGCATGTTTCGATGATATTACGTTCTCTTATGTCTCATAAGTGAGAAATCACTTTGCTAATGCACTAGCAACGTTGGCATCAATGGTCGAAATCCCCTATGGTGTCGAGATGAAGCCAATCATGATTGAACAAAGGAATGAGCCTACTTTTTACCTCCAGGTTGAGGAACCCACACAGTTAGATGATGAGCCTCCATGGTTCTCAGATATCAAGAATTTCCTCGCAACTCAAGCTTTCCCTGAGGGGACATTCAAAATGGACAGGCGGACCATCTAACATTTAGCAGCCAGTTACGTCATCTGTGGCGAGTGCCTCTACAGGCGGTCATATAATAATATCCTACTCCGATGTCTAAATGAGAGCGAGGCAGCCAACATCATGAAAGAAATCCATGAAGGAGTATGCGAGGCACACGTCAATGGGCATATGCTCGCCAAGAAGATCCTATGATAAGGGTATTTTTGGACCACTATGGAAGCTGACTGTTGCAAGCACGTGTAGAAGTGCTATAAATTCTAAGAGCACTCTAGTCTGATACATGCTCATTTCATAGATCTACACAGTATAACCACTCCCTGGCCATTTGCCACTTGGGGCCTCGACGTAATCGAAAAAGTCAATCCAAATTGAAAGTTTCTAATGGACATCAGTTCATCCTTGTTGCCATTGAGTACTTCACTAAATGGGTAGAGGCAACATCATATACGAAAATTAACAGCCAATCATGTCGAGTAATTCATTAAGAATAATATTATTTGTCGAGTCGATGTACCCAAAGACATCATCACGGACAATGGCACCAACTTTGTCAACAAACGTATAAGAGCCTTCTTCGAGCAATACAAGATTAAGCACCATCGTTCATCACCATATCCACCACAAACCAATGGGGCCATCGAAGCTGCTAATAAGACAGCCGTCTGTATCCTTAAGAAGATGGTCATCAGAAACCGAGATTGGAGTGAGATGCTACCATTGGCACTATGGGCTTATTGAATGTCGATCTGTACCACTACAGGGGCAACATGGTTCTCCCGTGTGTATGGAACTGAAGTCGTCCTGTCAATCGAAGTTGAAGTACCCTCACTCTGCATTCTCATCAAATCGGATCTATTGGAAGTCGAAAGAGAGAGGTCTCGCTTTAAGTAATTTAACTTGTTAGATGAGAAAAGGCTCCTAGTCTTGTGTCACACCCAGGCCTATCAGAGAAGGATCGCACGTGCTTTAAACAAAAGTGTTCGCATCCAAGAGTTAAAGGTGGGTGACACAGTACTCAAGAAAATCTTCCCTTCTCTCCACGTTGATCCGAGAGAAAAATTTAAGCCCGACTGGGAGGGACCTTACGTCATCAAAGTACTCTCGGGGTACGTGCTTCTCCTTGCCACCATGGACGGAGATCACTTTCCTGGGCCCATCAATGTTGAATACGTACGCTAATTCTACTCTTAATCTTCATGACAAGGTAAGTGTTGATAAGATGGATACGTGACTGATTAAGGACCCCGTAAAAGAGGTCATCATTTCAAAGCCAAATAGCCAAAAAGTATTTCCAAACTCTCATACCCTTTACTACACCCTTTGAGCCATGGGCCTTTCTTTCATAAACCCCTCCCTAGAAAAGAGGACAGAGAAAGTGTATATACCAAACAAAAAAAAAAAAAAAAAAAGTTACCATCAATCCAAAAAAAATCATAAAAGAAAAATCCCAAAAAGCGGATGTCTAAAAAAAAAGTGAGCAAAAAGAACAAAAAAAATAGAAAAGAAAAAGTAGGGCATGTACAGTCAAAATTCTCTAAGGAAGAAGTGTATTACGGCAACTGGAACCCTATTGAGGAAACCTTCTTAAACGTATAAATACCCTCAAAATTCCTAACCTATCATGGCCAAGATACATCCTTGGAGAAAGCCCCCTTTAAGGTCTACAAGCAGTCATAGTATCTGTTGAATCAGCATGAGCCAAGCTGTGAGACAATAAAAGAATTCTATCCAGCCGGCTATGATGGAACCGACATCCATCTCGTGGTCCTTCAAATAAAAAGAGAAGAAATAGAAAATATACAAGCTCAAAGCAGGATGGGCGTGGTGAAAACCCGTCTTGGGCATTGTGAGTAAAAATTTTAAGAAAAGAAACAAAAGATGTGGGGAGAAGGAAAATTTTTGGTTACTCCCTTGGTTACAATTTCTATTCATCTGGTCGCCAGCTAAGCCACTCATGTTAGCTCAAATCAGGTCCCGACCAGGAATATCTTCAAAACCACACCATCAAATGTATGGCCCGAGGTAAGGATAAAATGTTAATTCACTCTGAAGGGATGGAAGTTCCGAACTGGAAGATTCTTGGCCATCACTCAGGTATGGCCAAACGATTGGGTTCAACTATGCTCAAAAGAGGACCCGTCACCTCCCATGGTTAAGGCATCAAACAAAAAGAGAGAGGTGAAGACCACACTTATAAAAGATAATAAATTTCTCTTTCCCATTTTCATGTCGGCACTATGTGTACACCACATCTCAAAAGGATCATCGGTGTGACACCCGATTTCTCCCTTTACAAAGTAACAAAAGATAATACTTGTGTAAGATAATATATTTCCCTTTTCCATTTACATGTATGTACTATGCTTACACCACATCTCAAAAATATAATCGGTGAGATGCCTTGCTTCCCCTCTTATAAAATTGAAAAGGCAAAAAAAACA
Source organism: Chloranthus sessilifolius (assembly GCA_021018995.1). Lineage (NCBI taxonomy): Eukaryota > Viridiplantae > Streptophyta > Magnoliopsida > Chloranthales > Chloranthaceae > Chloranthus > Chloranthus sessilifolius. The sequence continues at coordinate 101,663,214 of CM037586.1, forward strand.
TTAATAAAATATATATACCAAAAAAATCTAACAAGGGTTCTTATGCCCCTTCCTATGGTGTTTTGAACTATGCAAAAAGTATGTGCAGGTCTTAGGTCAACGACCCAACTCACACTTCAAGGCATGAATCTCCGCACGTAAAGCGTCCTCCCGAACATCACTCAAGGCTCCTCCCAAACAAAAGACCTCACACTCTGTAATACCGGCTCTTGCTTTTGCAACATCAGCTCTAACCTGCTCCTTCTCTAAACGCTCGTGCAGGACCTTCTTCTCATCTATCAGCAGGTCAATCCGGGTCTGAAGCACTGACTCCTTCCTCGGCCAAGGCCCCTCTGCACCACTACTCTCTGCCAGATCCAAGTCACGGGCAGGAGGCCTCTTAGATAGTAGCCAAGCCTCATAGCCTGGAGAAGTCAAAAAAGAATCCCCTTACTCCAAATCACACATATGCATCGACTGACGCATTTCTCAAAGAGTGGCTAGCCTATCAAAGTCCCCAAAGGACCCCTGAGAAAAAATTGTCCGCACAACGGAGGTCTCTCCAAACAGGGCACCTGCTGAGTATAACCAAACTGACGCAACACCCGAGATGGGCAGTAATAGGTACTGCCGGTCAAGTCAAGAAGGGTGATACCCTCATGGTCTCTGGATCGAACTATCAAGAAGGTCCTATCAAGCCATGGAAGCTTCCATACCAGCTCAACCTCAGTCAGCCAAAGAGTCAGCTCGGATGTATTCCCCTATGGCAACTTATGGCATCAGCCTAAAAAGCAGCGAGCCACCTCCCCTCGAACAACATAGAAGCAGGGCACAGACCCCAAAATGGAAAGATGCTCCCCAAGCCAGACCTAAAGTAGAACAGGACATCCCCGGAGGCACTCAACTTTACCCAAAGCAAAGGCATCAAGACAACGGTGTTGCGGAATCTCTCAGTTGCTGTGCTTTATTGGTTGGTGGTAAAAGTCATTTAAAAATCAAAGAAAGAGTAAAACAGGGGATGGAATCAGCACAACTAAGAAATCCTAGACCTGCAAGATACAAGGTCCATTGTAGCAAGTTTTGATAAGTAAGAGTTTGTCCTACAGGGAAAGGTGATCTACAGCTCCAAAGGAGCCATCTCTAGTAGTTCCTCTAGATCTGACTACAGATCTAGCAGTCCTAAGAAGAGGGGAGTTTAAGGTCACTTATTATAAGTATTCTAAGGTACTCTAATGTCTAAACTACAGAAGGGGTTGAGAGGATGGATGGAGTGTGGAAAATATATATAAAAGGGTGAGAAGTATGTTATTGAGCCCAGATCAGAGGAGTTTTGTAACTCAGATTTAGATCTGATGTTATAGAAATCCTGTCCAATGGCTACATTATCACCACTGAGGAGAGAGGATTCAACCCATCACTCTGCCATGATTCACCCCTTAAGGTTATAACCTGTCCACTCAAATGGTCACAGGCTATCCCATAGGGGAACCACAATCCAGGGATGGGTCAAAACATAACAAGTAAATCATTGCAGGCACTATTTCATCCAGGCTACCAGCTCAAGAATCCATAGGGAACCTCAACCTCTAAAGCTCTATGTGTGGGGCTAAGGCTGTATAGGACCATGATAGCCTGCATTACATAGAAAGAAGCGATTGAGTACAACCTTCGATCTAGCTGTCCATTGCTTGAGTGAGGCTACAATGGTCCAGTCACAAGCCTACAATCTCTATAACCAGATCAGATCCAACATCTGATGGCGGATCTATATCAGTACAAGGGAGTCTGCCTCTGTACAATCTCCCACCAGGCTTCTACAAGCTCAGGTGTAAAGAAGAAGGATCCATCTTGGATCGGTGGATTAGAATCATCCTATGGCTATAACCTGTCCACTTGAATGGTCACAGACTATCCCAGAGGCTATCCTCCTCACGGAGCCCAAGATAAAATAAGAATATTGCTGCCACCACCATGGCTACCAGGCTACCAGCTCAAGCTCCCATGGGGATTTCAGATCTAGTGGGTCTTGTGGTGGGGCTAAGGCTGTATAGGACCATGATAGCCCAGACACACAGGTCACTTGGATCTGAATAGCCCTTAGAATCAGTCCTCCATTGCTTTGAAACACAGCCAAAGCAATGGCGGATCACAAGGTAGCAGCCTTGCACAGAGCATCTCACATTCAAACACAAATCCCACAAAGTACAGATCCTATTACAGAACTTCCATTAATCTGGTTGAAAATGCATACAAAGACATAGCCCAAGGAAGTCTTTGGACTATGGAGGGAAGGAAAAAGAAAAGGAAAACTACTTACAACTACAAAAAGAAAAATAAAATGATCTCAGATCAAGTCTCCAAGAAATGAGACATGTTCCCAGCTATTCCAGGATGTAGAAAGAAAAGAAAGTCTAAGCTCCTCCAAACCTAAGCTAAGTGTGGGTATTTATAGCATTGGTGTGGCGGCGCATTAGGGTTAGGAAACCCTAATTTTAACGATGCCACATGGCCAAATAGTGATCCTTTGATGCCTTGGGGTGAATGCACGAAGATTTGAGCGTGGGAGTGCGTGCCCTAATCACTAGAAAATCCCAGAAAGTCCTCTGCTGAAGAGATAGAAGTTTAAGGTTCAGAGCTTCGCTAGGTAGCCATTGTTTCCCAAACTTGCTGTGTGGTAGCTCTTGCTCTTCGCGAGGATGGTTTGACATTGAAGCTTCAGTCGTAGCGATGTTGGCTTGGTTTGCTCTTCAGGCAGTCGCAAGGTTGAGTAGACATCAAAGCCTCAGATGTCGCAGGGTTGGAGCTCAAGTAGTCACGAGGTAGCTGCGCGATCGCTGGGTTGATCTTCGCGAGGATAGATTTGAATAGCGCGAGAACTTCTCTTTACTGGCCTTCGCGAGGCTATAATGGGTTCTGAACTGTGCGAGGTTCCAGGTCTTAACTGATCTTCGCGAGGATGGCATTGCCTTCACAAGGATGCTTTCTTCTTGAATGGCACGAGAAGCTATGAGGAGTCTCTGGCTCTCTCTTCTCAGTTGTGCGAATCATTGGAGGTTGAGAGAGGTCTGCTTTGAACTGCGCGAGACTGCGCGATGTGTTCTACTCTTGAGCTTCATGAGAACTGTGCGAGTTTATGTTTCTGAAGCTCTTTAGTCAATCAACTGCGCGAGAACTTGTTGTAAAGTCTTGGGAAGCTCAGCTGGACTGTGCGAGGCTCATTTCAGGTCTGGATTCAGAGTCCATCCTTCTGAGGGACTTCTGGTGCCAAAACAGGCTCTTTAGCAGGATTCTTGGCCTTATTTCACTGTTGGTTATTACCTACATAAAACACTTAACAAGGACTTATTAGGTGGCTATGGGTCTAATCAAAGGTTAAGTTAGGGGGTGAAAAGTGGTACTTTTCAGGTCTTAACACACCCCCAAACCTAATCTTTGCTAGTCCCTTAGCAAAGCTACATTAAACCTACCATAAAAATTAAATGCCACTTTCGTAGGGAGCACAGATACATTTAGCATATGTACCAAGCCTTTTAAACTCTTAGGTGATCCCTAGTGGAGGAGTGAAGTCTCCTGAGGGTTTTCAGCGAAGACACCCACAAACTTCTTCAATGAAACAGTTAACAAAAGTGCAATATCATCCAGTGGGCAGTCAAGGGGCAGACTTAGTTTACTCTTGAATCATTAATCATATAAGAAATTTAATTCATTGGTTGCACAGTAATTTAAACAGCATAAACTTCTCATGAATTCTCAGCATTTCCAATCAGTTTATAATCACAGAAAACTGAACAAGTGCGTGCCAGCACTGAGCCCATCATCAGATCAAAAATTAGGTTAAGGTCATACATAGTGCATTCAAGTTCAGACCCAAAAACTTTGCAGGGCATACTCTCATGAGGGTTTTGTTGAGGGGTTCATTTTCTCACAGGCTCAAGAGCAGTTGCATCTCCCAAATGGGTCTGTAAGCATGAGCATAGGTAGAGTTCTTAAGTGCTGACATCATTGGCAGTTCCTCACCATAGATTGCATAACTCTTTATCTTCAGATTGACAGCTCACTCAACTTTGGATCACAAGGGCTTTTAACTGGACTGTAATGTGGCTTATGGAGTGGTGTTGAAAGAATGGAGGGTTGAGAAGGGGTTCAAAATTGAGAAATCAGTAGGTGACAGAGGTGATTCATGACTTCGCCTTCTTGAATTCAGCTCCCTTCATCTTCTTTGAGATTTTCAAATTTGAAGTGATCAGTTTCTCCTCTTGACTCCTCCCTTACTCCTCTTCATTATTATTTTTGTTTCTTTTTTATGGAATTTTCTTCTTTTTATTTTTGTTTCTGCTTTTCAGAAATGCCACTATGTTCTCAGTTTGCCAGATTTGAGGTATTTCTTCCCATTCACTTAATGTTGACCATAGCTAGTCCATTTCCAACCTTTTCTCCTTTACCTTCTGAATTCTCAGAGTGAGGGTAGGCTGAAGTAGGTTTGTAGGTTCAGGTTCAAGTACTCAGGTGTATTTTGAAGAAATTTAGGATTTGAAGCTCAAAGGGGGTATGGACAAGGGCAGTTGCTGAAGGGTTGGTCTTGTTAGGCTCAAACTGTCCAAGAGAATGCCTTGATCCTTTCCTAAGTCTCATGAGTACTATCAGTTGTTTCAACTTGGAGTTACCTAACTTCTAGTGAGCATAGTGACTCAGTCAGTCCTTAGAACTAGAAAGGTTGCCTTGGTTACTCCTCAAAAGATGGAAAAAATTTTATATAGGCTCAATTCTCACTGGTTATGGTCTTCCTTTGAACTTTTAAGTATGTCCTCACCTTTTTCTCTCTCTACTGATTCACTAAGTGCTGATACAAGTAAGTTTACTTGGTGATATTAACATGGAAATGTCGAATATTAAAAGTTTACAGAAATTTTAAATTTCTTATTTTCATAATTCTTTAAGTGAACAGAGGTCCATTTCCATATTACTCAGATGAGTCTGCTGCACTGAGGTTAACTATTCCATTGGCAGGGTCTGCCTACCACACCCCCAAACCTATGAGGAGCAGTGTCCTCACTGGTGCAAAGGTGTCTGTGCAGCAGATTATTAAAGCATAAAAGACCAGAACAAGAAATAAAACACACAACAGAATAGAGAACAGTACAGAATATCATAAAAGAAAATTTCATTAAAACTAAATAAAAAAAAAAGAAAACTACAAAAAAAAGGGAGGAAGAAAGGAGAGAGGGATCAGGGGTGAGGAGGTTGAGAGGGTGGGGGAGGGGGAGGGGGAGGGGTGGAGGGGGCAGGGGATGGTTCTATCTTTCGCTTTTTCTGCGGTGGCTGGAGCTTTTCCTCCTCCTCCTTAGCCAGGATTTGCAGAACCTCCTCGTATTAATCCCAGAGGGGTTGTAGGGGATTCGAATCTTTAGGTGGTGGCGGATCCAACCACATCGGGTAAAACTTGTTAGGCAACGCATTCGGCTTGTCATCTGCCATGGTTAGGAGTAGGGAAGGGCCGCTAAGGTGAGAGGAAAAAGGATGCTACGAATATGAAAGGGGCTCCCTGTGTATTTAAAGGTGAGGATGGTGGAAGATGAATCGGTTGAATAACATCCAAGTTGCCGCAATTAATTGAGAGTGAGTTGGGAAACGTCAAGTCCCAACAATCAGCGTGGGAAATGACAAATGCATTAGACTCGCGCAGCTGGGTAAGGGGATCACGAGATAACTGAATCGCGCGATTATGGAAGTTAGAGCTTGAAGTGCGCGGGAGATTCTGCAGCATTGAAGCTCGTGACAGCGAAAAAAATGGTCTATGCGAATTGCGCGAGAGCTTCCCAAATCACAATTTGGAATGCGCGAGGGCTTAGTGCCAAACAGGGGCACTATAGTTAGTGCAGCCTACTCATCAAAAATATTCAATTAACATGCATTCAAATTCGAAAATCAGTAATTCACAGAAGAAGAAGAATAAATCCTACCCATCCCACCTGAACTCTATCCAGCTCAATGTAATCAACCTCCACACAACCACTAAAATTTCCTAAAACTTATGGAAGAAACAAAAGCAGTATAGTACAACATGGACACAACTGTAGGTCAGGTAGATGTGGGGGTCCCATGAAAATGAATAGTGTGCATAGGGTCAGTAGGTTGTTCAATGCAAGGCTTAAGCCTCTAACCATTCACTTTGAAGGTCCTCCCAGATTTGGGATCTTTGATTTCCACAGCACCAGATGGGGAAACGTTTAAGATAACATAGGGACCTTCCCATCTGGATTTTAATTTGCCAGGAAAGAATTTTAGTTTGGAGTTGAATAACCACACCTTACCACCCGGTTCGAGGCTTTTTCTTAGCAAACCCTTGCCAAAGAAAGATTTAGCCCGTTCCTTGTAGATCCTGGCATTGGTGTAAGCATCCATCCTTAGCTCATCCAATTTAGATAGCTGGAATGACCTGTGATGACCAGCAGAAGTTAGGTTCATATTTAAATTCTTAATGGCCTAATAGGCTTTGTGTTCTAACTCTACTGGGAGATGGCAAGCCTTGCCATAGACCAACCGGAATGGGGACATTCCAATGGGAGTCTTATAGGCAGTTCTATAAGCCCACAGTGCATCATTGAGCTTATCAGCCCAATCTTTCCTGTCAGTCTGAACTGTTTTCTCAAGGATGTGCTTGATCTCCCTATTGGAAATTTCAACTTGCCCACTTGTTTGTGGGTGGTAAGGAGTAGCAATCCTATGGGTCACAGAATATTTCTTGAGCAAGCTCTCGAAATTCCTGTTGCAGAAATGGCTACCCTCATCACTGATAATAGCTCTAGGGGTTCCAAATCTTGAGAAAATGTTCTGCTTTACAAATTTGAGGGCCACCTGGTTATCATTGGTTCTTGTGGCAATGGCTTCTACCCATTTGGAAACATAGTCCGCTGCCACTAAGATGAAATGGTAACCATTAGAAGGAGGAAAGGGGCCCATGAAGTCTATTCCCCATACATCAAACAGTTCTACAACAAGGATGGGCTGCAAAGGCATTGAATTTCTTTTGGACAGCCCTACTAATTTTTGATGTCTCTCGCATGCCTTGCAGTGTGTGTATGCATCTTTGAATAAAGAAGGCCAGTAAAAACCACACTGCAGGACCTTGTCAGCTGTTTTTCTCCCACTAAAGTGGCCTCCACAGGCATTTTCATGGCGCATGGCCAGAATACTAGGGATATCACTTTCGGGGACACATCTTCGGATGATTTGGTCAGCACAGTACTTGTATAGGCAAGGTTCCTCCCAGAAAAAATACTTGACCTTTGAGAAAAACAAGTCTTTGTCCATTTTGGTCCAGTGGGGAGGAGTCTTTCCTATAACTGGATAATTGACAATGTGTGCAAACCAAGGGACTAAGGATTGGATGGCAAATAATTGCTCATCCGAGAAGGCATCATTTGTAGGGCCATCCAGGCATTTCTCTAAGATAATTTTGGACAAGTGGTCAGCCACCATATTCTCCACACCCTTTTTGTCCTTGATTTCGATGTCAAACCCCTGTAGCAGGAGTATCCGTCTAATCAGCCTAGGCTTAGCATCTTTCTTGGACAGTAGGTACTTCAATGTTGAATGGTCAGTGAAGATTACAGTTTTAGATCCTAGTAGGTAGGCTCTAAATTTGTCAATAGCATAAACAACTGCTAAAAGCTCCTTCTTAGTTGTGGTATAGTTCAGCTGAGCTTTGGCAAGTGATTTGCTGATATAAGCAATGACCACAGGCAGCTTATCTTTTCTTTGGCCCAAAATAGCACCTATTGCCAAGTCTGATGCATCACACATCAGCTCAAAAGGTAGGGTATAGTCTGGTGTTTGGAGTATAGGGGCAGAGGTGAGGCATATTTTCAATGTTTCAAAAGCCTTAAGACAGTCAGTAGAAAAGTCAAAGGGCACATCCTGGCAGAGCAGGTGGCACAATGGCTTGGCAATTTTGTCGAAGTGTGAACCACCTGTAAAATCATGCATGCCCCAGGAAGGATCTGATTTGCTTGACTATTTTTGGAGGGGAAAAATTGGCAATGAGGTCCACTTTGGCCTTGTCTACCTCAAGCCCTTCTTTAGAGACTACATGGCCCAACACAATGCCTTGTGTTACCATGAAGTGGCTCTTTTCCCAGCTTAAGACCAAATTGGTCTCCTCACTTCTTTGCAAAACTAGGCTGAGGTGTTGTAGACACTGGCCAAAACTGTCCTCATAGACAGAAAAATCATCCATAAAAATCTCCAAAAACTTGTCAATCATATCAGAAAATATGGCATACATACACCTCTGAAAAGTGGCTAGCGCATTACAAAGTCCAAAAGGCATCCTTCTGTAAGCAAAGGTGCCAAAAGGACAGGTAAAGGTGGCTTTCTCTTGGTCTTGAGGATGCACAGGGATTTGGTTGTACCCTGAGTATCCATCAAGAAAATAGTAAAAAGTTTTTCCAGCCAACTTGTCCAAAATTTGATCAATGAAGGGGAGAGGGAAATGGTCCTTTCTGGTTTTAAAGTTGAGCTTCCTATAATCAATGCACACTCTCCAGCCAGTGGTCTCTCTGGCTGGCCTCAACTCTCCAGTTTCAGTCTTAATCACTGTTATGCCAGATTTCTTGGGCACCACTTGGATAGGAGCCACCCAATGAGAATAAGAGATGGGGTAAATCACCCCTGCATCTAGCAATTTAATGATCTCCTTGAGGATCACTTCCTGCATGTGAGGATTTAACTTCTTCTGTATTTCCCTGGAGGGTAGTGCTCCCTCCTCAAGATGAATCCTATGCATGCAGATTGATGCATCTATTCCTCCTAGATCGGCAATGGTCCAACCAATTGCCTTCTTGTGCTTCCTCAAAACTGTTAGTAATTCCCCTTCCTGCTCATTGGTAAGGGAGGAAGAGATAATCACAAGAAGCTTATCACCTTTCTCAAGGAAGGCATATTTTAATGTTTTTGGAAGCTTCTTGAGTTCCAGATCAGGGGCTTGTTGGGTGGATGGCAGAATAGGTGCATTAGAGGTTGGAGGAAGAGGCAGCAATGTAGGTTTCCAACTGGAATGCTGCACTGAGCCCACAGAAGACTTCAATATGGTCATGTCTTTTGATACCACATCTGGGCTCTCTTCCTCCACCATGTCCCAAATTTCAACTAAATTCCTGACAATGTTGCCCCACTCCAGCAGAGTGAGCAATTCCTCTTCTACAATTTCCTCTAGTACATCCACTGCAAAGCTCTCCTCATTGTCCATCTGAGGGTACTTTGCACTATTGTACACATTCAGCTCAACTTTCATATGTCCAAAAGTTACCTCCATTACTCCAGACCTACAATGAATGCATGCATTGGCAGTGGCCAAGAAAGGCCTGCCCAATATAACAGGTATGGGATTTGGGCTATTGCTGCACCCCATGTCCAAGACTAAGAAGTCAGCAGGGTAGAGAAACTTATCCACTCCCACTAAGACATCCTCAACCATTCCCAGAGGTCTCCTCTCAGACGTATCAGCCATCATTAGCACAATGGGGGTAGCTTTCAGCTCCCCCAAACCTAGTTGCAGATATATACTGTATGGCAACAGGTTAACACTGGCTCCAAGGTCTAAAAGGGCTTTTCCAATTGTATGGTCTCCAATTACACAGGGAATAGTGGGTATCCCTGGATCTTGCAACTTCTCAGGCATTGATATGTTAAATACAGAATTCACTGTATCAGTTGCAAAGACCTTTTTGGACACATGGCCTCTAGCCTTTCTCTTTTGGGTGCAGAGATCTTTCAGGAACTTTGCATAGGCTGGGACTTGTTTAATTGCCTCAAGTAGGGGTAAATTGATTTTCACCTGCCTCAAGGTCTCCATCATTTCCTCCATCTGGTCATTCCCTTTATCAAAAGGGATAGGACCTTCCAAAGCCTGAGGAAATGGCAGCTGAGGTACTGCTGGTTCCTCAACTGCTAGCCCATGACTAAACTTCTGTTTCTTTCTTTTTTCATGTTTTTCTCCCTGCTGAGGCTCAACTACAGCCTCTTTATTTTTCTCCTGCTGCAAGGTGGCAGACACTTCTTGGCTTTGTGGTCCAACGACATCTCTATCATGATCATTTGCATCATCTGTGAAAATGGCCTCTGCTGGTCCGTTGCCCACCTGATTGTCTACCAACCTGCCAGACCTTAGGGTAGTGACAGCATTAGTGTCCTCAAACTTTGAGGAAGCTTCCTCAATTAAAAACTGACCCTTGGGGTTAGCAATTGGCTGGCAGGGCAACCTCCCTTCATCTCTTCTAGCCAAGGCATTTGACATTTGGCTTATCTGTTCTTCCATTTTCTTGAGGCTCTAACCATGAGAGTCCACAGTCTGAGCCAAGGATCCCAGGTTTTGTAGTGAAGTCAAGACCTGGTCCTCAAAGGAAACATTTCTTGGTTGAGAAGGGGGTAAGACCAATTAATTTTGTTGATGACGGGGCTGCTGATGGTGCTAGAAGTTAGACCTAGGGGGCATTCCCTTGATTGAACTACTGTTGTGGCCTTTGTGGTAGGGCCAACATCTGCTGGGGCTGCCTGTAGTTGTCTTGCCTCCACCTCAGATTTGGATGGTCTCTCCATTGGTAACCAGCATTTTGGTGCTGGTATCTATATGGTTGTCTATTGTAGCCCCCAGATTATTGTTGGCCATAAGATTGAGCAGCAGCAGCATGTTCCAAAACTAATTCAGGAAATTGCCCTGCAAATGGACATTCCTCCACTGTGTGCTGTGGGGACTGGCATATCAGACATGCCTCTGCCACATGAGCAGCCCTTCTGGGTTGCATCACAGTCAGTAATTTGTCAAACTTCATAGAGAGGTTTGCCATCTACAGCTGCAGGTCATTGTTCCCAGACACCTCATAAACTTTTCCTCTTGATCCAGCAGCAGGCCCCACCTTTGACTCAGTTTCCTGACTAGTTCTTGCCAGGGATGGCTTTTGAAAAGCATTCTCACTAATCACCTCAAACAATTCCCATGCCTCCTCAGCAGTCTTGTGCATGTAGGATCCACCACAAGAGGCATCGACCATATCTCTATTTTTCTCATCAATCCCATTGTAGAAGCTTTGTACAAGCTGCCACTCTGGGATCTTGTGGTGGGGGCATTGTTTGAGCATTTCTTTAAACCTATCCCAGGACTGGTTAAAATCCTCAGTTGGGGATTGAGCAAAAGCAAGAATCTCTTTCCTCAACTGGCTAGTTTTGGTCTCAGGGAAGAACTTGGTCAGGAACTTGGTCTGCAGGTCTTTCCATGAAGTAATGTTATTGTTGGGAAGAGTGGTCAACCAGGTACTGGCCCTATCCTTCAGAGAGAAGGGAAAGAGTCTGAGCCTAGTAGCCTCAGGTCCCAAACCAGTGATATTAAAAGTGGTGCATAAGGCCAAGAACTGGTCAATATGTTTGTAAGGGTCCTCCTTGATAAGCCCATGGAAAGAGCGCAGCATCTGGATGATTGAAGTTTTGATTTCATAGTTCCCCTGAACATCAGGGAATTGAATGCTAAAAGGGGAGTTATAGTCATCCGGAGCATTCAACTCCTTGAGGGTTCTAGGTTGTTCCTCACCCATAATTGTTGTCACAGATTCACTTGGGGGCTCTCCTGTGGTGTGCCTGTCTCTTCTAAGTCTCCTTCCCCTTTCTAACTCAGGGTTAAGAGGCTCTAAAGTAGGGCTTAGAGATCTCCTCCCTAGCATACAAGCACACCAGCAGCAAGGAAAACTTCTTGCAGGCACATTGCAAAAGAATATCTGTACAATTAACACATTTATCTAACTAATTTACGGCTATTCAAAGAATACATTCAAAACTATCCTAGATACTGCTAGGAAAAATTTTTAAGAAAGACAAACAGAGTTTTAAAAGTCAGAGAGTTTGCAAACAGAGGTAGCTAAGCTCTAATTGCAGTCCAACTGTCCTTCACTGCTGCTGTCTAGATCTGCAAGAAAGGTTCAAAACTATGTCAGTAGTATCAATTATTCACATTTACAAAGAATACTAGGAATACAAAAACTAAGGGTCTACTAATAGATCATCTGTCCCTGGCAGCGCCAAAAACTTGTTGCGGAATCTCTCAGTTGCTGTGCTTTATTGGTTGGTGGTAAAAGTCATTTAAAAATCAAAGAAAGAGTAAAACAGGGGATGAAATTAACACAACTAAGAAATCCTAGACCTGTAAGATACAGGGTCCATTGTAGCAAGTTTTGATAAGTAAGAGTTTTTCCCACTGGGAAAGGTGATCTACAGCTCCAAAGGAGCCATCTCTAGTAGTCCCTCCAGATCTGACTACAGATCTGGCAGTCCTAAGAGGAGGGGAGTTTAAGGTCACTTATTCTAAGTATTATAAGGTACTCTAATGTCTAAACTACAGAAGGGGTTGAAAGGATGGATGGAGTGTGGAAAATAAATATAAAAGGGTGAGAAGTATGTTATTGAGCCCAGATTAGAGGAGTTTTGTAACTCAGAATCAGATCTGATGTTATAGAAATCATGTCTAATGGCTACATTATCACCACTGAGGAGAAAGGATTCAACCCATCACTCTGCCATGATTAAGGTTATAACCTGTCCACTCAAATGGTCACAGGCTATCCCATAGGGGAACCACAATCCAGGGATGGGTCAAAACATAACAAGTAAATCATTGCAGGCACTATTTCATCCAGGCTACCAGCTCAAGAATCCATAGGGAACCTCAACCTCTAAAGCTCTATGTGTGGGGCTAAGAGATAGGACCATGATAGCGGACACATAGAACAGAACCGATACTGAGTACAACCTTCGATCTAATTGCTTGAGTGAGGCTACAATGGTCCGATCCACAAGCCTACAATCTCTATAACGGCATCGGATCCAACATCGATGGCGGATCTATATCAAACAAGGAGTCTCCGCCTCAGATAATCTCCCACCCTACAAGCTCAGGTGTAAAGAAGAAGGATCCATCTTGGATCGGTGGATTAGAATCATCCTATGGCTATAACCTGTCCACTTGAATGGTCACAGACTATCCCAGAGGCTATCCTCCTCACGGAGCCCAAGATAAAATAAGAATATTGCTGCCACCACCATGGCTACCAGGCTACCAGCTCAAGCTCCCATGGGGATTTCAGATCTAGTGGGTCTTGTGGTGGGGCTAAGGCTGTATAGGACCATGATAGCCCAGACACACAGGTCACTTGGATCTGAATAGCCCTTAGAATCAGTCCTCCATTGCTTTGAAACACAGCCAAAGCAATGGCGGATCACAAGGTAGCAGCCTTGCACAGAGCATCTCACATTCAAACACAAATCCCACAAAGTACAGATCCTATTACAGAACTTCCATTAATCTGGTTGAAAATGCATACAAAGACATAGCCAGCAAGTGCTGGACTATGGAGGGAAGGAAAAAGAAAAGGAAAACTACTTACAACTACAAAAAGAAAAACAAAATGATCTCAGATCAAGTCTCCAAGAAATGTGACATGTTCCCAGCTATTCCAGGATGTAGAAAGAAAAGAAAGTCTAAGCTCCTCCAAACCTAAGCTAAGTGTGGGTATTTATAGCATTGGTGTGGCGGCGCATTAGGGTTAGGAAACCCTAATTTTAACGATGCCACATGGCCAAATAGTGATCCTTTGATGCCTTGGGGTGAATGCACGAAGATTTGAGCGTGGGAGTGCGTGCCCTAATCGCTAGAAAATCCCAGAAAGTCCTCTGCTGAAGAGATAGAAGTTTAAGGTTCAGAGCTTCGCTAGGTAGCCATTGTTTCCCAAACTTGCCGTGTGGTAGCTCTTGCTCTTCGCGAGGATGGTTTGACATTGAAGCTTCAGTCGTAGCGATGTTGGCTTGGTTTGCTCTTCAGGCGGTCGCGAGGTTGAGTAGACATCAGAGCCTCAGATGTCGCGGGGTTGGAGCTCGAGCAGTCGCGAGGTAGCTGCGCGATCACTGGGTTGATCTTCGCCAGGATAGATTTGAGTAGCGCGAGAACTTCTCTTTACTGGCCTTCGTGAGGTACCTCGCGAGGCTATAATGGGTTCTGAATTGCGCGAGGTTCCAGGTCTTAACTGATCTTCACGAGGATGGCATTGCCTTCGTAAGGATGCTTTCTTCTTGAATGGTGCGAGAACTGCGCGAGGAGTCTTCTGAAGCTCTCTCTTCTCAGTCGTTGTGAATGAACTGCGTGAGGTTGAGAGAGGTCTGCTTTGAACTGCGCGAGACTGCGCGATGTGTTCTACTCTTGAGCTTCGCGAGAGCTGCACGAGTTTATGTTTCTGAAGCTCTTTAGTCAATCAACTACTCGAGAAGTTATTGTAAAGTCTTGGGAAGCTCAGCTAGACTGCGCGAGGCTCATTTCAGGTCTGGATTCAGAGTCCATCCTTTTGAGGGACTTCTGGTGCCAAAACAGGCTCTTTAGTAGGATTCTTGGCCTTATTTCACTACTGGTTATTACCTACATAAAATACTTAACAAGGACTTATTAGGTGGGTATGGGTCTAATCAATGGTTAAGTTAGGGGGTAAAAAGTGGTACTTTTCAAGTCTTAACAAGCGGTAATGCTCCGCCAAAACTAAATGCATCACAGAGCGTCCCCCTTCAACCTTTGCCAGTATGTCGTAGAGTGCAAGAGAGAAGCTCTACCCCCAATATAAAAAAGGACCTCTAAGAGAAGGCAAAGAATGAAAGCTTTCACATTATGGATATTCTTGACTAGCAATTTTCGTAAACTTTCGTCACCAAAAAGTTCTCTCAGGAATTTCATTAAACACCTAGTGGGCCCACCGATAAGGCTTTTCTCATAATCATCTTTCTTTAAACCTAAAGTCGTGTGGACGATTTTAGCGTAGCCCAGTTTCAGCACCACCTTAGCAAGGCCTCGATGTAGCCTCAAACCCGATAGCTTGGAGAGCTCTTCAAGAGTTGGAGTGAGCTCACGGATCCCAAAACGAAAGAATGGGTTTCCACTTCCCAATGCATAACTGCCGCATGAATAAGGTCCCAAAACAGAGGAACCTTAAGAAAAGAAGAGAGGTGGGTCAACCCGAGTTGATCTAAGCTTACAAGCTCGCTCTCATTCAAGCTATCAAGCCACTTTTTCATAAACTGGGCCCCACACCCAAAGAGGGAAATATAAAGGTTCCGGACGCCCCGAGAGAGATGGGGTCGGAAAGCGGGTCCATGATCATACAAAGACGTTTAAGGAATCATGATTCAATGTAGGACAATAGACCCACCCTCGGGAAGAAAAGAAAAAAATAGAGGAGCGAAATTCAAAACCCGACTTAAGATAAAGAGAAATATGTGTATTCTCGGGCTTTATAAGTCCAACTTCGTCCAGGGGATGCCTAACGTATGTAACAAAAATCCCCAAGATTTGCCTAGCATATGTATTGCATACGCTAGGCCAAAAAAAGGCCCAGAAATCCTAGCGTATATAATACATATGCTAGACCAAAAAGAAAGAAAAGTGAGGAGGATATGTCCTCCCTTCCCTTAAACACCTATTCACCAGCATGCAATAAGATTGTTTCTCTTTTATGGCACCCCAAGCCATGAGCTGGGACACCTAGTTTTGTCACTTAACCTGTATTACATTGTCCTTTTTGTAGGAACCATTGCTCACAACAAGCAAAGAAGAAACATATGTACCATAGCCATTTCAGCCTACGCATCAATCAGGGGCATTCCCCTAACTTTTTGCCAAACTTATGGCTATCCTGTAGAAGAGTACAAGATGCGAATTACATTTTCACAAGCCACATAACATCATTTTTTCAGACAAGAAGATAACATCCAACATGGGAAATAACAAGGCAAGGAAGAAATTAAAGGTATCCATTCAAAAGAGTATCCAAACGGTCGCATCGTTATTACAAATTATTTCAAAAAGTGCTTCTAAGTTCAAATGTTCATAAAAAATGAAAAGAAAAGGCAACATAGGTAGCCTCCAATCATGCTCCATGTCCCTGAGAGTCCCTCTTTTGTGAGTGTTTAGTCCTTTGGAAATTTTGAGTATCCCCCACACGAGACCACGCCTGGGACAGTTGGCTGAGTAGTGAACGCGACTCCTTCTCTCGAGTGCGCTGAAAGCATCACACAAGAAGGATCAATGGGTGAAAGCATAAACTAACCAAAAGCGAAAGGGACAAACCAACATCTTACTCACCACTTTGGCCTCCCGGAGATCAGCAATGTGATGGTAGTAGTCCGCCCGCTAAACAGTTGACTCATAAACCTATAAAAAGGGGGAAGAACGAAAAAGTCAGTTGCATGAAAAGACCAAGGAAGGCATGTTACCAATAGAAAGGAACTAACCCAGGGATCAGCTCATGGGGAGGTACTCTAACCACCTTGGTAGAAAGACAAGCACGCTTAGCAATGTCAGCACACAGGCCGAAAAGAAACGCATCATCCATGTGCCTGAAAGCACCCTAGATCCCTACGGTAGATGCCCTTACACCAGAAGCATCCGAAGGTCCTACACCTGCCTCCCCTGATGATCCCACCCCTGCACCCACATCAGTTCCCGCTGCCTCATCAAACTGAAATGGAAAAGGAGAACAAGATAACCGATGAACAAAGCACTATCTTAATTATTCAAAGATTGATTCGACAGGCAAAGGAAGGGTAAGAAAAGTACCTGGCCCTGTGGCCCTCCAAATGCTAAAAAGTTAGCACCAGGAATGAAATGTGGAAGGAGGGTTCGATAGGGGAGGGACTCATACCACTGGCGCCATGACATCCTCAGGGAGATCCAACGACATCGCAAAGAAGTCACGGTACTGATGCACAACCCTCTCCCTCTGATAGTAGGCTCAAACCCAGGTGTCATAGAAAAAGATGACCCGGTGATCAACAAATAGCCGAGACTACCCAACATCCGCACGGTCTAGAAAGGGGGAGCCGACGTATGGATCAAAAACAATCTGCATAAGAAAGAAAAAGTCCATCAGTCAATCAATGCAATCATAGCTCAGGAAATCTAACCAATAAAGAAAAGGTAGAGTTAAACCTGCTTCGGGATCATTAAGTCAAACTGCGACCTCAGACCCAATTCCAAGTGCTTCATCCCCGCCTCTCGACGAAGGTCTGGGAACCAACAGCTCATGAGTGGATAGGTATACTCATCCGAAAAAAGCATGGGACGGCCAGGTAGGAAGTGCAAGTACCCCCAAATCTGAAAAAGGTGGACAAACAAGGAACAAATAAAAAAAGGAGGGAGACAGAAAATAATAGTTAGAGGTGACGAACCGAGAGGGGTAAAATCAGGTGGGCTACCTCAATCACATGCCAAAAGCCAAAGACAGAAGCAACATCCCCAACCGACGCTTTGGCCAGGCTATCCATCAACACTGTGTAATCAACGCCACCCCAGTCAAAGAGATGCACGTCCCCCTAATTATCCATCAAACAAAGGAGGGGCAGTGCCACACAACCCCCACTGGCATTGGCAAGAGTGGTGTTGCCCAGAAGATACAGAAGGGAGACAGGAGCCAGCACCAGGGCGTGCTCAGGCTCAATGATGACGTCCACATCTAGCTAGTGCGGGTCAATCAGCTCGTCAGCCTCAAACAGACTCTCCAACTAGGATAACTTGACCTCAGTGTTTGTCATGTTGTTGGAGGAAGGGTATGCCCCAATCAGTCGAGTCACCTCCTCACAATCAGGAATGTGAGAACAAATTATTGGCATGCCCCCTATCGCAACCCCTGTGATCATAGACCAGTCTACGGGAGTGATGGTCATCTCAGCTATGGGCATATGAAAGGTTATCTTCTCTAGACGAAACCTCTCCACCAGGGCCCTCATGTTGGCCGCCTCGCCTCGCATAGTAGGGCAGGATAGAAAGTTTCCAAAACCCGCCTGGGCCAAGAGAAACCTCACTGCAAAGGGGAGGTGGGCATAGAAATGTTGAAGATGAAACCAACCCCAGTGAAACATGATATGGGGCAAGGGCTGTATCAAAAGAATGGAGGATGTCAGATTCAAGATTAAAGATCATGAACTAAAGAGAAAGCGACTAAAGAATTTTTTTTACCTGGCTGGAAATCCCGAAGTTGGAGATGTGGGTGTACTGCTGATGGAGTAACCCACTGCGGGCCACATCACCTTTCATCTCATACCAGATACGAGTAGATCTCTGCACCAAGATGAGACGTTCCCCCTGATACCAAAAATCACATCAGGACTCCCGTCGTGGGCCTTATCCTCATCGCTTGATGAATTCTAGGCCATCCTGAAAAGTGATGCACCACCAAAATGTTAAAGAATGATGAGCCACAGACAATACTGCATTTTGCCTAAAAGATCATGGAACCAAGCGAAGGTAAGTATGCCTCGTTCACACCAAAATATTCAAGAAAATAAAAACAAAAATAAAAGAAAAAAAAATAGTAATATAATATAATAATAAAAGAAAGAACAACAAAACAAAGAGGAAAATATGCATAAAAATCTCTCTTTATCAAGGAAAATCAATGGTTTCTAACCCACACATTTTCAAAAGACCACAATTGATAAAAAAAAATTTGCTGAGATCCGTTCCAAACATGCATATACACCACCAAATCTTTCAAAAGGCAATTGATTTCACACAAAAAAAATCCATTTACAAAGGTCTTAAAGCATTGATAAAATAAAAAGTAAAGAAAATCCAAAAAAAAAAAAGTGGCATGAATCACCCATGTTTTCACCAAAATCCCTACAAAAATGCACGTAAAATCACAATAGGGATCACAAAGGATCACATTTGCAAGAAATAACCTCCTTTTTATCATCTAGATGCAAGAACCCTAACCACATCGGCATAAGATCAAAGAATTTTCAATTACGCATTAGATCGACGATAACAACGCCAGCACAATGTAGAGGTTTTGAATCAGATCTAGGAAGCACAAGGAAGGATTCCCGTTTCGGTTTGGAGAGAGGGAGAGGAGAAAATTTTAGAAAATAGGTTTTTTTCGGGTCCCTGGTCGTGCCCAGCCATTTTAAAACCTTTTTTTGGCCTAGCGTAGTATGTATTACATACGCTAGGCATAAAATCCCCTTTTTTGGCCTAGCGTATGTAATACATATGCTAGGCATAAAATCTCTAGATTTTGCTTAGCTATGTAATACATACGCTAGGCTTATTCTTGCCCCCTTTTGGACTTTGTTTCATTTTGGGGATGGCCAGGCAGCCAGGTTTGAGGGGCTAGACCAAGTTGCACATGTTCCTAAAAAGTGTATCAACCATCATTTGATCCGCTCGGAAACGGTGCTAAAATAAAAGTGTTTAGAGGTCAATGAGCACGCTCGAAAACCTCGAACAAACATCAAAAATAAAATAAAATATATATATTTATATACATATAATATAAATATATATGATAAACATAAAATAACAAAAATATGTGGCTTAAGGAAAAAGCGGCACACACTCCTAAAAAGCATTGCGATGTCAACATTCGCTCCGCTTGGGCAGTTGTGCTAAATTATCTTCGAGATCGATGGGTTCACCCAAAAATCTCAAACCCTACCTCACGTGGGGGCACCCGTGACCGATAAAATGGGGCAGTCAAAGCCTCATGGGATTGGACACAAACTGTGGATCTTCGCATCTTTGCTTTACGCCCATCTTGAAGTATAGGTCGATCACCCCCTACTGACGGGGTTGTCTTGTTCGAAATAAAACTCAAACTTCATGCCTCATCAATCATATAGAGGAGCGGACATTTTTCCAACATATTGGGCTTTTGCAACTCGTACCATCTCGGTCATGCCCAGTAATGTCGCTAAGTGTTTGGGAACCAATAGCCTTGAGGAATGAACATTTTTCCCGACATACAGGGCTTTCGTTTACTCACCATGTTACCATCTGATGTTTGAGGTTCGCTTTGAATACGGCGGACCCATGCACGTGCCTTGGGTCTCTTCGGATGTCTCTTCCTTTGGCATGCGATCATTGGTGATCGAATACCAAAGAAGGAAATTTGTAGACACCCAAATTTAGCCCAAGGTCTGATTAACTTGCACTTCGAGAAAGGCGTACCCTCCAAGCGTCCGAGAGCACTTCTCGAACCCTTAAAACTAAACCCAAACCTTTAGAACCCTTCCTGAATCCTTAGGAGTCAACCCTAACCTATGTAACCCCTCCCGAACCCATTTCACACCCTCCTGGGCTGTGGTTGAGGAGAGGCTTTCCAAGCTTACACTGACCCTCTACTGGAGCTGAGACCTGTCCCTTTGGGGAGAGGAGGTTCCCAGCTTTCCAATGCGCCAAGAATCGCCTCAGTCAGAGTTGTATACCGAAAGTTATGGTGGTTTGAATGTTGGGCATAAAAGCAGAAAATTAGCCTAGCATATGTATTACATACACTAAGCCAATTTTGGCAGTTTTTGGCCTAGCATATATATTACATACGCTAGGCCAATTCTAGCAAACTTTGGCCTAGCGTGTCTAATACACACGCTAGGC
This sequence comes from Chloranthus sessilifolius, assembly GCA_021018995.1. Classification (NCBI taxonomy): domain Eukaryota; kingdom Viridiplantae; phylum Streptophyta; class Magnoliopsida; order Chloranthales; family Chloranthaceae; genus Chloranthus; species Chloranthus sessilifolius. The sequence continues at coordinate 101,683,645 of CM037586.1, forward strand.
AAGAATTCGACTTTTGTGGGCCCCCACAGCGGGCTCTGAACCTCCAGGTTCCTTGAGATTAATGTTCCTATACCTAGCATATGTAATACATACACTAGGCTTAGGAATAGTGTTTTTTGGGATTTTGGTCAAATTTCAAATTTGAGGTTTGACTTGTTGACCACCCCATCTATTAGGGTTGATTTCAGTAGGACTGTTATTCCCCTACAAGCCTTCTTTTTAACCCATTTGCCACTTAGGATCCCACACTATCATCTACCATTAAAACTCAATTCTCACCTATCTAAGCCCTAGAAAACCTTAGATTCCTGTTACCTAATTGCTAACCCAATTAACCCCTTTAACCCCTCACTAATCCTCCCTTTCTTTATAAATAGAGGGCCCCTCCCCTTGGATTAAGGGCTTGAAAATTTTCCAAAGAAAGAATCCCTCTCTATTTCAAAATAGCCATCCTCCATGCAAATTCCAGCACCTATATTCCTCATTTAAACTCCACGTTCCATCCTCTAGGTTTAGCTAGATCCAGGACTTAGCCTATCTCCCCTTCCTCTTAGCTCTTAAACCTTAGAGTTTAAAGAACATCGTTCAACTTCTTTTGATCTTGAAAGCTCAAAGACGCTCTCATGCGAGGATCCACAGTTGTGCTACAAGGGCCCGAGAGCTCCAGCTCTCTCCTCTATTTCTTTACCTTCTTTTCTTTTTCTCTATCCTAGAATTTGAGTCGTTACGCCATCGGAATTTTGGTGATTGTCGGGGGCATAAATAGGATCCGAATGCCTCTGAGCAAGAGGAAGTGCTATTTATTTTATTTTTATTTATTTTTATTTTTTACTTGGCTATAAGTAAAGACCGCTTACGAGCGGGTTGCTCAGGCACCTTCCCGATCGATAACCGAAGCCCCTACCCAAGAGCCTTTGGCGTAGACCAGAATCGGAGTCATATTTTTGCACTTCGGTGCTTTCAATATTGATTTAGGTTTTCTGGGACACCAAAAGCTCTGGGTGGCGACTCTATATTTTACCAATACGAGCTCATCGTTGCGACGGACTCACAAGATCCCACGGTTGCACACTAACGGATTGTCCAACGAGGACTAATCACTTTACTTATCCTATAATTTCGGGTATGGGCCGTGGGTCCAACAAGTTATGGGTCCAATGGTTTATAGTTCCAAAGAGTCTAATAGGTCCAATATGTTATGGGTCCAATAGATTTTAGGTCCAAAGGGTCCAACAGGTCCAACAAGTTATGGGTCCAATGGATTTTAGGTCCAAAGGATCCGACAGGTCCAATAAGTTATTTCCTAGGTGATTCGAGCCTTTACTAGATCTAAAACTAGGATTACGGGCCTTTCCAAGGACCGAGCCATATGTATTTTAGTCTCCATGGGCCTTGATTAACATGTCTTAGGCTAGGCTCATATCTTTAGGAACTAGTATAGAATGGTCAAGCCATTGGCCGGGTCTTTTAACAAAGCTCTTATCCTCTTTACCAATCCTATTCACTTAGGTTTAGGATTTGGTCCTTATTAGGTCATCAAGGTCGGGCCTTTGATATGATTGACCAATTTTCATATGGGTCTTATCATGGGTTGGGTTCACGATGAAAATGTGATTGAGCCTTCCCAATTGGTCTCAGGTCAAGGTCCGAGTATTGAGCCTTTATCCTATATATATTCAAATTTTCCAAAGGAATGGCGGACAACCTAGAGTAAATTGGCCAATATTTTCAACTCCGATCGAATTTTGGAATGATTCCAAAACTGTGGGCTAGAGTATCGATGAGAGAATATTTCTTAGGTGATGGAATTCAAAAATATGATCAGGGATGATCATGGTAAACAGATCACCTAAATCTGTTATGTTTTTATTAGGGTTTCGGGCCAAATTTATTGAGCCTCAGTGTCGAGTCCGTAACTTTTAATAGTCAAGGGAATCAAGCACTCAGTATCTCTTTGAAAAGATCTGTGAGTTACCCAACTTTTTCATTTATATTTTTTGGGTCGAAGGTCAACTGATCAGGATGCAATCGGGTCCATCCGATTGAAGGTTGGGTCTGTTTTCTAGCTGGGTGCCATTTACCAAAATTATGTGCCACAAGTTGCCGATTTTCTTGTCTTCAATTCTGATCGAATCTAGGCATAAAATTTTTCCCTATAGTAAGGATATATTAAGGTCTATATTCAATTAATCCTAGATTTTTCCGATAAGTGTTCGGGCTTGAAAACCAAAGCTTATTACAGCTCCATTTTCAAGTGCAACAGGGCAGCCTCGCCGCATTGTGTTCCCACCATAACTTTTAAACCGTACGGGGTTCAGGTTTAAAATTTTAACCGGAACATCGGGAACCCTCTAAATCATATTCTAAAATTTTTCAAGATTTTTCTGGAATTCATTTCTAATTATTCTATTCACTATTCCGAGACAGATTTCTGTGGGCTACAAGGTCCACAGATTTGGGCCTTCGATGGGGTCCACTTAGTGGTCCATCCAATGTCACACTTTATTGGGTCTCGGTTCGGGACATTTCCAAGTTAATCCTAGGTCCATTGGGATCAAGTTTTGGGTCAGCTTATCTATTTAAATGACCCTACTCGATTGCTAGAAATTTCCCAGTTATCGGTGTAAATTTTCTTAAAGTTATCGGATCGGGCTTTAAGAACCATCCAATCATGCCAAACATATTGGGAAAATTTACGTTTTCGAAAATCACTTTCTTTTTGAAAACCCCTTTTTACAAAAGTCCCTTTAAAAATCCTCAAATACATTTTTAAGCTCATTTCCACTATTACATGTATATCCTATCCACACATCTATTACTGTCAAAATGCCCACGATCAAAGTCAATGGTCAAACATGTAATTTTCCATAATTTTAAATTATCAAGAAATCATGATCTTATGATTAAATCAAACAAGTTCTAGGCATCTCTATCAAGAAATCCTAGCCAATCAAGCAAGTTTTCCAAACAATCAATCGGAACCATCCAATTTGTGCATCCATCAAGATGAACTAAATTTTCTAAGATGTTACCATGTGATTTCTCAACATATTTCCAGTCACTAAATCATGTTGAAAGCCTATTCTAATTTCATAGAAATGAGACAAAATTTCTATACTAGATCCCATATCACAATTCTAAAATTAGGCAATCTATAACCACACATATCAATCATGACTAAGTCAACACATGTTGAATAACAATCTAAGATATCATATGAATATTGCATCAAATTTCATCAAATTTCTAATCATGATGTCTATGGTTAATCTATGCAGGCAATGGCATTCATCATGCCTATACTACACATAGTAACTAAATGCATCCTTGGCCACTATTTGACCTAGAAATCCATGAATATAATAATGAGTCCCAGAGATTAAAAAATCATAAACATTATCTACTATTCTTATACCATTCATCTATAAGAATTATTTATTTCAAAATGCTTATTATGGTCAAGAAAATCCAAACATACACTAATTTTCCAAGATTTGACTTTCTTGGTCAATCTAAGCCATTAGATGGCCTTGCATGTGTACCGAGATCACATACATGGCAACATCATGCTCGGGTTCATATCACATTACAGAATTTCTAAAATTTCTATGTCAATTTTTTTATTTTATTTCACCAAAAATATGCAATTTCTAAGCTAAATCACAAAAATGGCATAGTTTGACAATTTGGGTCAATTGGGGCCATTGGATGGCCTTGCATGGATGTAAAGAAAAGATGCATGGTCACCCTTATCTCATGTCCAAACTTCATTCCATAATTTTAGATATTCAAATAAATCAACTCCATTTTAACCATAAAAACTATAAGAAAATTCATAAAAATTGTCATGATCTAGTGGTCTAGGCCTATGTGGCCATCATGGACCATTGGATGGCTCTACTTGACTCTATAGAACACAAACAAAGGCTCTCATCTTCTGTTCCCATTTAAGAACATGGTCATTCCATAATTTCATCCTTTCAAAGCAAAGAAAATACTATAGATCTATGAAAAATCTAATACAACTAGTCTAGGAATCTAGACAAAAGCTAGACCAAGACTTTACCTTTGCTAATCTTCTCTCCCTTGCTGGTTTGCCTTGATTCTTGTGGTAGAAAGGGCTGAGATGAAGCTCAAAAATATATATGTGAGAGTGGGGAGTGTGGGGATTAGGGTGGTGGTGTTAGATCTAGGGTTCAATGGTTAGATTGATGGAGGAAATTTTTTAATGAACTAAGGCTCTAATGGAGGTTGGAAGAGAGGAAGAAGATGAAGTTGGAGTGAAATGGGGAGCCCCCTAGTGAATTTCGAATTTTGCAAGGGGGGGTGGGGAGACAAGAGCTGAATTTTTGTGTCATGTGGCACTTCATTTCTTCCCAAGGTATTCCTCATAATTCCAAGGCATACTCTCTCTCCTCCAAAGATTCTATAAAAGACAAGTCAACATGGAGTGAGTGGTGTGAAAAGTTAAAAAATGGTCAAAATTTTGAGGTGCATGCTTCTTAGTGCATCTTACACCCTAAATTTCCCCAATGTAAAATGGGTGGTGTAAGATGGGTCAACTTTAAGTCAAATAGATCAAGAGTGGAGATTAACTAGAGATTTTTATTATCCTAATTTCTAATTTCAAAAATTAGGAATCTTATTTGCATTTGTCCTTGGGCTTTTGTTGAATTTACAAGAAATGCCACTCATGTGTGAATAGCACTAACACATAACTCTATGTGTTTGCACATCTCCAAACCTTTATTTTATGGGTCAATCTTTGACTCGATACATCTAAAAATCTTGTGATAATTTCTAAAATCCATTCCATTGGCGATGATCCTCTCATCACCACCAAGGTCTAGGCCCAATTTGGGTCAAACCTTAGGTCAAAATTTTATCCATGTAATAATCCGGGATAATTTTGGGGTATGAGATATGGTGTGTGTCTCATTAATTTTTCTAACACACCCATATAATTAAATGGGGTGCCCTATGGGTGCCACTAGTAATAACAACTTGTCTATCATTTTTAAGGTGGGTGACTCAAGAATTTTGGTAGACCTGACCTCAGGCAGTCACCTGATATAGTCAGGCCTCACTAGTGTCCAGTCAACAATTTGACTAATACAAATATCTAGGGGCAGGTGTTACATCCTCCCCTCCTTAAAGAGGATTATGTCTTCCAAATCAAAACCATTAAATTGTTTCAACAATACCTGTGATTTCCATCAGGGTTTTGGTTCCAGTGATAACGGCATCAAGCCTATCAATCTCGTCTTGAACAAGTGGTCGATCTATGACTTTTATTTATCGGATCAAATTAACTCAAAGCGGTCAATGCCAACCAATCAATTTATAACACGGTTTATGGTGACAGTTAGCAGTTTACTCTTACCTATTGATCATAGACTATACCAATACAAGTAAAATCAATCTCATAATCATGTCATATCCAGATAATCAATCAGATAAGGTAATATTAGAAAGAATCAAGATCATATCAATCGATCAAAACCATATCAAGTAACACAGGTCATATCAAGTCATCTAATCAATATCAAACAAACAAATGATGTCAAGAAATTTTAAGGAGTCAAGTAATCAGATTTATGTCAATCGGTCAATTTCATTTCAAACCCTTAAGACCATTTCAAGCTAAATCTAATTCAGGTTCTAGCACATGTCCAACCTATATCAATTCAATCTTCAGCACAAGTTGTATTTACGCTAGATTCAAATTCCATTAAAATTTCAGATTTAATACAAACTCTATAAATTTTCAATTATCAATTCATCAATTATCAAGATCAGAATCTAATCTAAGTTCGTTCACATATAAATTTGATAAGTTCTACACCACCCGAGTGATGATCACAGAAAATTCACATCTGCACCATCTGAGTGATAATCATAGAAAATTCACATCTGCACCATTCGAGTGATGATCTCCGAAAATTCACATCTACACCATCCTGTAGACACCCTATTTTCGTCCTCTTGGAGTATACAAACCTCTTTGGTCAATCTTTGACCTTGCCCACGACTTTTAGGAAGGGACCAACCCTCTCTGGGAGCGTTAAAATCCTAAATGTGAGGACTATATGCTATTTACATAGTATGTAGTCGAATCTTGGGCTGAAGTCTAAACCCGTGGACCCAGACCTAACCTGGCCTGGTAGGTTTTGGAATATCCGCATAAATCCATGCGCATAATTTGATTGCATGCAAGACCCTTTGCGAGCAATAAGTCCAAAAAGGACTAGGACTAAGCCTTTCGTGCACCGCCCATAGTCCCAAATTGCATGCCTAATTCCATGCGCTCATTTCTATTACGCACACCACTTGGGAGCGTAATTGGTCCAAAGTTAGACCAGGATTAACAATCCCTGCACCGCCCGAACTCCCTGATTATGCGCATTGGTCCATGAGCATAATTGGATTATGCACATGGTTTCATGCGCATAATTAGTTCCAAGTATATTGGAACTAGGACACCCGACTGAGCCAGTCAGCCGGTCATTCCCCAGTCGGTGACCAACTTCCAGGGAATTGCATGCATGGATCCAAGTACGCAATTCAATTACACGTGGTTGTCCATGCATGCAATTGTCTAATTGTGCACATGGCCCCATGTGCATAATTGATCATTTTATTTCAAAACCTTGCAAGTGCACAAGTCCGAATGTACTAGGGCAAGTATAAGGGTGTCGAACCATAGGGACTTATCATTTATCTAATATAATCTATATTTTATATAATTAAATTGTATATCTTAAGTTTCCTAAATTAATCCTAAAAGTAAAAGAGAAAACCTAACAGATCTAGATAATGATATGGGAAGGCAGACAGAGATTTCTCTTGGATCTCAGACTTGTATCTAATAATCTCCTATTTCCTCCCTATTTTGTACCCCTAGTACCCCCGCTACAAGCTACAAGCTCAATCGCTTCATATATGAATTAGAAAAATTTAATCTTCATTACAGAAATATAATCGTCAAGGCATCATTGCACAAACCAACAAAAACTACCCTACAAGGCCTAGTCCGTCGATGAATATCCTATCTAGGCTAACCCCAATCTCTAGCTAGTGAGGACACTATGATCCTAAAGAAACATACCCCAAACTTTGGGATGGTCCACAATTCAAACCCCAAAGTTAAAAATCTGCCATTTTTCATGAAAATCAAGGAAATGTGCATACATGCATGTACATTTTCTTATTTTCAGAACCAGAGAAGTTGGCTCCCATGCTGGCGGGTTCTGTAGCAAAAATCAAAATGGTCATGCGTGTATACTATGCACACATGTGTAAATTTTATGAAAAATTGCCCATGTATGCATACTATGCACGTGTGTGTAATTTCCTGCATTTTACACCCTTCTTTGAATCGCCATATCTTTTGATGTACAAGTCGGAATCAGGCGATTCCGAGCTTGTTGGAAAGCTGGGAGTATCTAATTTCCAATTGTATGGGTATCAGCTCTAGAAGATGTCCAAGTGAACTTTGGCATGTCTCTTTCCACGGGCTGTTTTGATGGAGTTCTATGGGCCAGGTTGGGCTTTCTAAGGGTTTGGGATAGCTACTAAGGGTTTAGGGATGGCTCCTAAGGGTTTGGGATAGCTTCTAAGGGTTTGGGATAGCTACTAAGGGTTTAGGGATGGCTCCTAAGGGTTTGGGATAGCTTCTAAGGGTTTGGGGAGTGCTCTCGAAAGCTCAGGTTCATGCGTTTCTTCAAAGTATGTGTCGATCATGCCTTGGGCTAAATTTGGGTGTCTACATATGCCCCTCTTTGGTATTCGATCACTAATGATCGCATGCCAAAGAGAAAGACATCCGAAGAGGCCTAAGGCAATGCTCTTAGATCTGCCATGCTCAGAATGAACCTCAAATATCAATACGAAAAAAGCAAAAAATGGAGAGTAGCGGAAGCCCATATGATTGGGAAAACATTTGTTCCTCGAGACTACCGGTTCCCAAGCGCTTAGCGACAGTACTGAGAAAAGTAGTGTTAATGTGATTCATGATGCATGATGTTCGAGTTCCATTTTGAACATGGCAGCCCCGCAAGCCAGAGGGTGATCGACCCATACTTTTAGAATTGACGTAAAGTAATGACGTGAAGATCCAACTGATTTGTGCCCAATCCTATGAGGCATTGATTACGCCACTTGATCGGACATGGGTGCCCCTACGTGGAGTAGGGTTCAAGATTTTTGGGTGTACCCATCAATCTCAAAGTTAATTGTAATGCCCTACAAATTTCCAAACCCGAATACACTAGATGTGTGTGTGCACGTGCTCACTAATTGAGGGCATTCTGTGCCATGGTCTTTCAAGACGGGACATTTTAGTTAATGGTAAAGGATACCAGCGCGACAGGGATTAAGTATTTAGTGGAGTAACAAGTACACAGCCTCTTTGAGAGCACCGCACTGGTAAAGACTTTGGTGCATAACCAAGAGGTCAAGTTATATAAACACCCCAAAGACATCTAACCCCAACTGGTCTTACTATTTTTAACTCCATATTAGTAAGACCTGTACACCATACCGAGTGTGTTGGCCACACACTGGATTATACCCTAATATAAACAGCCATTCCCACACACATCACTGCATGCGTTTTGGCTGGAAGAGTGATTTGAGAAAAGGAAAAGCCTTTCTCCCATTCTCCTTGACTTCTCTTTTGAAGAACCCCCCAAATCGATTCCAAATTGGAGAACCCCCAAACCAGTCGAACTACCCAATCTGTTCAATGAAACCCAGCTAACATGATAAAGAATCACCGATGTTCCAATCGTTGCAATGAGCTTTCGAACCTCAAACTCCTACGATCGAGAAATCGGATGGTTGAACACATAGACAACGAGAACCCCCAAACCGGTTGAACTACTCAATTTTTTCAACAAAACCCGGCTAGCACAATGAAGAATCACCATTGTTTCGATCGTCGCAATGAACTTCCAAACCTCAAACTCCTACGGTTGAGAAATCGGACTGTTGAACACGTAGACAATGAGAAATTTCCACAGCGAAGATTGGAGACTTCGCATGCGATGAATTGATCGATTTTAAATAAACCCTTGCAAGTGTACAAGATCTGTTCTAGTAAGGCAAGAACAAGGGTGTCGAACCCACAGGGAAATCTGAAATTTTAATCAATTCTTCCTAGAGATTTAGAAAATATCCCCGAGGAAGTACCAAGGGGCAGATTTGATTTTTTTACCAAAAATTAACACTTTTCCTAATTGCAAGAAAGAAAATAAATTAATCTAAAAATTATGTAATGAGAAATCTAAGAACAAATTTTAAAAAACAAGATCAAGGAATTTGCTACCCCAGATTTATACCCTTTTCTATTTTTAAACCCACAATTTTATTAACATCAAACACACCATCATTCTAAGAGAAACATGACTAGTAATTAAGCATGATCATTAACCCGGCATACCCTATCTAAAAACAATGACTCACTAATCATGTATGAATCATGTGAAAAGCATAGCGTATCTCATGGTATTTTAGATCAAAACACTAAAAACATGATCACTACACTTTGAGAAAAACGATTTGATGATGAAATTATCAAACTATGGCATTAAACATAAAATATAGGTACTTATCTGGGGATCGCATCCTCCTTGATCTACAGCCTTTAGCCTCTCATCCTTGGTGCAAGATCTTCAATTGTATTCAAAACCATTCCCAAAGTAAAGAGCAAAGAAGGTGTAAAAGAAAAATATCTTCTCGGAAAATCTCAACACAATTTTATTACTCTTAGAAAATCCTCTTACAAAAGTCTCTAATTATTACACAAATTTGTCTCAAAACTAAAACTCTCTTATTCAAAAAGCTCCCCTTTCAATTGTTGTAGCCTCTCTTTTATAATGGCCGAACATACCTAACCCTAATTGCCTCAATCGATTGAGACAGAAGTCTCAATCGATTGACTTTGAGTTCGAATTCCCTTAGGGCACTTCTGCCTTCATGTCTCAATCGATTGAATTTCATGTCTCAATCGATTGACTTTCTAGGGTTGAGTTTTACTCCATCTGTCAATCGATTGACCATAATGCCTCAATCGATTGAATCTTCAATGCAAAGTCTTCCCTTTCTTGATGGAAGTTGATTCTCTTCATGGCTTTCAATGCTTCTTTGGACCTTTTTGTCCATAGCTCTTTTATAGCCTGTAATTTCCTTCTTTTATGCACTTGAACGATCTAACTGTCAGAAACACCTGTAAACATCAAAACCTCGCAACAACCATCAGATGCTTTCATTGAACAGCTAAATGTAGGATTTAAAGTGTGAAATATAGTCATATTTCAGCACCGATCACACCCCCAAACCTACACTTTGCTAGTCCTCGAGCAAAGAGAATGATAAATATAAAAATAAAACTAACATCCTAAAATTTAAATGCCACTTTCGTAGGGAACACGATTGCACTTAGCATGTGCAACAAGCCTTTAAACCCCTAGGTGATCCCTAGTGGAGGAGTTGTGTCTCCTGAAGGTTTTCAGTGAAGGTACCTACAAACTTCAAGGCTATCGGAATTTCAGAATTGATTAATCATGTCCTTTAGCAATTAGATGCCCCTGAAAAATCTTTTTAGAATACATCTAACCATGTTCATTCCATTTATGCCACATTCAGTTCAGACCATTGTCTTCTAATGTTCATATTTCATGCCTCAATGTCATGAGATCATCACTGCCCAAAGTTCTTATGTCAGAGGAAAAACTTAAACTGGAACTTTTAGATCACATGTCTAGACTCCAATCCTCACCATGGGTATACACTCAGAATGAAATCACTCCCGATGAATGAGTTTTTTTTTTTTTTTTTTTTTTTTTCATGTGTGAGATGGAATTGTAACACAATTAGAAGAAAATCTCACAAGTTTAAAGAAAGACGGTGTATCAAAGAATTATACGGTAAATCTCATTAAGAAAGATATCTGTATTTTAAGCATGCATATATCAAGCACCATAGACAATTATGTACTTACTCTCCACAAGGCATTTCATCACTCATGATTGGATCAAAAAGGTCTTTTCTAAGGTTGTAATGGGGCTCGGGTTAAGGTTAAGAAAAGAAAGGAAGGATGGATTCAAAAATTTCTGAGAAATTGGAAAAGAAACAACTTCTGATTTTGTATTTCTATTCTTTTTCTTTTCTAGTCTCTCACCATTCTTCTCAATATATTTTTCATTGTTTTTACAATTTCCTTTTTCCTTTTTCTTTTTTTTTTTTTTTTTTTTTCAGTACACACTACAACACATATAATCCCCACTTACTCTCTTTTCACTCATTTTCCTCCCTTGTTCCTAATTTCTCAGAAATAAGTAAGGGCCAGCTGAATTTTCAGAAGCGGTAAGGGGTTAAAGGTTATTGCAGCTTATCAAAGAATGTATAAAGGTAAATTTTCCAATAAGCTCAAAGGTGTATTAGAAGGATAAATTTATGAGATGAGACAGTTTAAGCACAGACGAACCAATGATGGCCTTAGATCATTTCCTTTCACGATGGTAAAATATGCCTATTTGCCGTAAGTTAGTATACAATGATTTCTAGTGTAATGTTATAACACACATAAAATCACAAATCAAAGTAACCGGAATGAGATTTAACAATTGGAACAAGAATTTCAAGGATACTCCGAATTTATTTCAGCACTCATCAAGAACGAGGACAAGTGTTTCAAAGACTTTCAAGGTTTTAGTCTTTCTTTGTGATCTTTAGGATTCCATGTTACACACTTAATCCTCCGATTTTGAGATTGAAAGCGATTGATGAAAACAATTATTTTTAAGCATGATTCATGATCATTAATGTTCAATATCTACACCTTATGGGCACTCATAAAATAACCATGGTATGATAGCATTGGTTAAAGGAATTCAGGAAGAATCTTCATGCTCACAAATATGAATAATCAATTAAATTACAGCATTTGCCAACCATCAGTCAATCGATTGAGACCAAGTTCTCAATCGATTGACAGATTGGACTCAATCGATTGACTGAGCCACAAATTCTTATACCCTTTTATGTTTATCAGTTGATCGATTGAGACAGTAGTCTCAATCGATTGACTGATAAACATTCAAAAATCCGAGAACTGCTAAAACGTTTTTTTCTTTTTTTTTTTTTTTTTTTTTTTAGAAAACAACCAATTACCCCCCCAAATCTGAACTGGCCAATGTCCTCATTGGTGATGATGCGGAGAAAGGGAAGAAGGGCTCCCCCAAACCTGTTCTATGCAATCAAAGGACAAAACAACCGAACAAGTGAAAGAGAGAAAACACAAATACGAAACTAAATTTTTATTAAAAAGAAAATTATTACAAAGTAAAGCAAAATCGAACGTGATGCAACACGAAACAAACGTACCCAAAACGAAAACAAACCGAACCGAAACAACAAAAACATAAAAACAACCCTACCCTAAAGACATGTAAAATGAGATCTTAAAAACCGAAAACAAATCCTCTAGTCCTCCATGGTAGAAATTCCTCCCCGCGGCTTTAAAAGCGTGAGCGCCACATTTCGAAATTCCAACCGCGCACGGGTGGGATTGGTGCCCGAGGTGGTGATAAGGGTGGGGTGGGGGCGGGGAGTACTGGTGATGAAACAGATGGTCCATCAAGGTGGAGGATGGCATGAGTGGACCAATCAATGGTGGTGGTGGAGCGGTGTATCAGCACGCTTATGCGGCGGGCTCCTTAACTTGTGGGCCGAACGGATGGAAGACATGGCGCCAAGGTGGGGATGGATACTGAAAATTGGGACTAAGAGGAGGACCCAGCAAGTGCCCTAAATAGCTAAAAAGTTCCTAAAAGAGGGACACTCTAAAGAAAGAAATTTCGGAAGTCGGTGCATGGAAAAAAAAAAAAAATTCTTAGAAAGAAGTAACAGTCAATCGATTGACATGTTGGTGTCAATCGATTGACAAGAGAGGTTAAAGATATGAAATCCGATCTCCAAATCAAATATTTGGAGAAACTTCCCTATTCCAGCAGGGATTGACTGGCTGACCAAGCAAGTTTCAATCGATTGGCACCTAAATGTCAATCGATTGATATACCATACTAAAAATAGAGGTCAACACCAGGACTGTCCAAATTGAGGTGCATCAGTCAATCGATTGAGAGAGAGAGCTCAATCGATTGACTGAGAGCTAGAAATCAACCACAAATAGGCCCAAAACAAAGAGAATATTATCATTGAAGCTTGCAAACACCGATCCGATACATTAACAAAAACAAAATAAACACAAAACAGAAAAATCATCAGACATCATCATCATCATCATCATATTCTGGTTCCCGCTCCTCGTTCATTGCTGCTCTCGCGCCGTCGATGAAATGGTTGGCACGACCCGGGAATGACTCGCGAGCCATCCGCATAAGGAGAGCAGTTTGAAATCGAGACCGCCTATCCACACCACCGAGCCGTGCATTCAGCCCGTCCATCCGCACCTCGAGGCGAGCAACAGCCGTCTCAGCATCAAAATCGGGGACCTCTTCAGGACGAGGTCGCCTAACACCGCCACGTTGGCGCTGTGCGGGGTTGGGACGGGGAGGAGGAGGAGCTTCCTCAACCGGGGCTGATTGCACGCGGATGATCGCCTTGATACTCTTGACCCAAACATTCACACCATATTGATAAAATTGCATGTCACCCATCACCTCATCGTCATAGATGGGGCAGCCAAGGTGATCCAGAAGGTGCATCACATACTGTGGGAAGTGTAGGAGAATCGCGGCACGCTTATGGGTACGGCGGCCGGCGATATCACTATGGCAAGCGGACATCTCATGAAAGCATCAACTCAAAGTGCAAACCACCAAGTATTGGTGTGTGTCAGAGAGTGCCTTCACCCGACCCAAAGTCCTCTCGGTCTTTGTGCCATGTGGCAGAAGGTTATTGGCCATAACGATATCCCAAAAGAGGATATCCATGGGCAACACCGCGCGCTTTGTGGCCTGACCGGTCCCACGACGACCACCACACATATGGTTGATCATATCATCTTGGCTCCGCTCGATAGCCGGAGGAAGGTGGTGGTTCACGGGACGAGCCTCGTAGAAATTAAAAGCACGGGCGAGATCAGCGGCATGGAGGTTATATTGCCAGTTATCGATCTCGATGGTGATGAACGGCAATCCGGTTGGGGAGAGGGTCTTGGGCACCCACACCATCTTTTGATAGAATAGCCGAATGATGCGCGGGGCTACATCGATGGGTGGTGGGGTCAGCAGCATTTCCAAGCGGAGGGCCTCGATGACTTCAATCGACCGCGCGCATTCCGCGATGTTCCCGAAAAAATTTTCCGTTTGGAATTGGCGATCGATATAATGCTCATTAGGGATGCGCGGTGGATCATTGGCTGGGCGCGGTGGTCGGATAAGGGCAGCCATTTGATCAAAACAAGGATGAGCAAGAGATCTCGGTGTGACAAGTTGGCTGGATTTCGAATGAGGACTCCACGGGTGGGGAGGACCATATATATAGTGTGAATCTCAATCGATTGAGGCTTAATTCTCAATCGATTGAGGATGCATGGACTTCCCACGTCGCGAGGTGGGAGCGGCAACGTGGCACTGCCTGGGAGAAAGGGGCTCTTGCCATTACTCCACTATTTAAGGTCAATCGATTGACACAAAGGTGTCAATCGATTGAGGATTTATAGCGCCGGTTGGTGTCCTTGGAAACGGAAGGGCATTTAAAGGGCCAAGGAAAACCATCCCAAGAAGGCAGCTGCCATGACAAGAGTTGTCGGGTGGCTGTCCAAATTCCAACACAAATGCACAAACTCTTAAGATGTCAATCGATTGAGACAAAAGACTAAAAAAAAAAAAGATGAAGCTCAATCGATTGACACAGACCCGTCAATCGATTGAGGAATCACAGTCAATTGATTGACAAAGACCCGTCAATCGATTGAGGAATCACAGTCAATCGATTGACTGTGGACTTTTTTTTTTTTTTTTTTTCGGAAAAATAAGACTAAACTGAAAAGAACAACAAACACATAAAACAACAAAAAAAAAAAATAAATAAATAAAACAACTGGGGTGCCTCCCAGGAAGCGCTGAGTTTACATGTCGACAATGACCGCCGTGATCGATCCTCGTGGATCACGGAGGTGCATCGCCTCAATCATTAACTGGGTGATCGGCTCAAACATTGGTTTGAGTCTTTGCCCATTAACTTTACAAATGCGATTGTCAACAAGGCTCCGAATTTCAATGGCACCATGCACACTAATGGACACTACCTGAAATGGGCCTTCCCATCGAGATTTTAATTTTCCCGGGTGGAGCTTCAGTCGGGAATTGAATAACCAAACTTTTTGGCCAACGTGAAATTCTTTTCGAGAAATGGATGCATCATGCAGCTTTTTGTACCTTTCCTTGTACATCTTCGAATTCTCATACGCTTCGTAGCGTAATTCCTCCAATTCATTCAATTGCAATCGGCGATGCGACCCGGCTGCGTGCATGTCAGAATTAAATCTTTTTATCGCCCAGAATGCTTTATGCTCTAATTCGACAGGAAGATGGCAAGCTTTCCCGTAAATAATTCGAAACGGAGACATTCCAATCGGAGTCTTGAATGCGGTCCGATATGCCCACAGAGCCTCTGAGAGCCGGTTTGACCAATCTTTTCTATCCGGGCGGACCGTTTTTTCTAGAATCCGCTTAATTTCCCGATTAGACACTTCCACTTGACCGCTAGTCTGTGGATGGTACGGCGTAGCAACTTTGTGAGTGACGCCGTACTTCTTCATTAAGGTGGCAAAATGGCTATTACAAAAATGCGAACCGCCATCGCTGATGATTGCTCTTGGAATCCCGAATCGGGTAAACACATTTTCTCTGAGGAATTTGACCACAACCTTATGATCATTCGATCGCTACACACTTCTATCCATTTCGAGACATAATCAACAGCCACTAGAATATATGAAAACCCAAAGGATGGGGGAAAAGGACCCATAAAGTCAATCCCCCAAACATCAAAAATTTCAACAATCAGAATTGGATTAAGAGGCATCATATTCCGTTTTGAAATATTGCCAAGTTGTTGACATCGTCGGCATTCCTTGCAAAATTGAGCAGCGTCACGAAGATGGAGGGCCGAGAATCCGCTTTGAAGGATTTTACGGTGGTCTTCGTCCTCGAAATGGCCGCCACAGCCCCAAAGATGACACAAGTGTAGGACGCCTCATTTGCTCCTCTTCTACACATCTCCGATGATCCGATCTCAGCGAATTTGAGCAGACATGGTTCATCCAAAATAATATTTTATTTTAGAGAAAAGAGATTCTTATCATTCTTACCCCACTCGATTGGGGATTACGCGATAACCGGATAATTCACAATGTTCGCAAACCATGGAACCTTTGCATAAGCTACATCAATTGCTAGCAAATGTTCATCCTAAACGTGTCACGGATGGTCTCGTGTATTGCGATTCTTCGTAGAATTCTCGACAAATGATCACCACCACGTTCTCAACCCCTTCTTATCCTTAATCTCGAAATTGAACTCTTGGGCGTAGGATCCAGATTAATCTCGGTTTAGTATCCTTCTTTGCTAGAAGATATTTGAGCGGAATGATCGAAAAGACCACTATTTTTATCCAAGCAAATAGGAACGAAACTTGTCCGAGCATACACCACTAATAATTCTTTCTCGGTGGTGGTGTAATTGAGTTGGGCATCAATTAATGACTTGCTAGCATAATAAATTACGTGAGGTAATTTATTCACCCTCTGCCCTAGGACAGCTCCAATTGCGTAATCCGATGCATCACACATGAGTTCGAATGGGAGAGAATAATCCGGTGGCTGGATGATTGGTGCATTGGATAAGAGCTCTCGCAATTTCAAAAATGCTTGCATGCAGTCCTCAAGAATTCAAAAGGAACATCTTTGCCAAGCAAGGTGCACAATGGTTTAGCCACCTTGAAATCCTTAATGAACCTTCTATAAAATCTCGCATGACCCAAAATGATCGAATTTGTCGAACACGTTGGGTGGTGGCAAAGATAATTAGATCAACTTTTGCTCTATCCACCTCGATTCCTTTCCGTGAGACAATGTGCCCCAGAACAATCCCTTGTTTAACCATAAAATGGCTCTTCTCCCAGCTAAGAACAAGTTTGGAGTCAACACAACGTTGTAGCACTTGTGAAAGATGATTCAAACAAGAATCAAAGGTTCTCCCAAAAACCGAGAAGTCGTCCATGAATACTTCAATGAATTTGTCGATCATATCTGAAAATATGGCCAACATACACCGTTGAAATGTGGCCGGGGCATTACATAGGCCGAATGGCATCCTGCGGTATGCAAACGTACCATAAGGGCATGTGAACGTTGTCTTTTCTTGATCAGCTGGGTAGACAGGCACCTGATTGTATCCCGAATACCCATCAAGAAAACAGTAAAACTCTTGCCCAGCTAACTTCTCAAGGATTTGATCAATGAGCGGAAGGAAAATGATCCTTCTCGGTGGCGGTGTTTAATTTCCGAAAGTCAATGCGCACACGCCATCCAGAGTTTCTCAGTGGGGACCAATTCCTTCCTTGAGTTTCCTTTACGGGATTCCGGACTTTTTCTAACAATTTGGACCGACTAACCCATTCACTATCGAAATCGGATAGATGATTCCGGCATCAAGGAGTTTAATGACTTCTTTTAGAACGACTTCTTGCATGTTTGGATTAAGTCGCCGGTTCCCTTGAAGGTTTACTCTCATCTTCCAAATGTATTTTATGCATACATACCGATGGGTCAATCCCTTTGAGATCAGTGAGAGTCCAACCGATAGCTTCCTTGTGCTCTTTCAGCACCTTCAACAACTCTTTATCTTGTTCAGCCGACAACGTGGATGAGATTATTATCGAAGTGTTTCATGAGGTCCGTAAAAGCATACTTGAGGGACTCTGGCAATTGTTTCAATTCCACAAGTGGTGGTTGCTCAAGTGATGGAGGCAGCACGTCCTTCACCTCAACAGGTAATGATTCTATCTCAGGCATACTCGCATCTAAGTGGTCATCCTGCATGATGAGCTAGACTCTATCTCGTCCGCTTCTCTTCCGATCCTTTCTCTTCATAGATGGCCAACAAAGCATTTTTAAATTCCTCTTTGGTAAGCATTGAAGGTAATGCCTCATCCACCACTTCATCTATCTGATCGATGTAAAAACATTCGACCTCATCCTCGTTTGGGAAATGGTTCATCGCATGGAAGATATTCAATCGTACCTTCATGTTTCCAAAAGAAATGTCCATGACTCCGCTCGACAATTAATGCACGCTGGGTCAGAAGTAGAAACGGACATCCAAGGATGATGGGGACTTGATTAAGTGACTTAACAGGTGTGTCCATGTCCAAAACAACAAAATCCACTGGAAAGACAAACTTATCTATTCCAACCAAGACATCCTCAATAACACCCCTATTGCCTTTTTCTCGATCTATCTGCCATTGCAGTGACCGTTGTGGGTCTCAATTCACCCAAATTCGAGTTTCGTACTATGAATATGGGATTAAATTAACATCCGCCAAATCCAATAACGCTTTACCAACTGGTTGCCCACCAATGCCACATGGAACAGTAGGAACTCCAGGGTCATTTAGTTTTTGTGGGGTTTCCAATTGCAATATGGAACTGACTTGTTTAGTCAAGAACACTTTCCTCGCAACATGATTACGTGCCTTTCTCTTAGTGCATAAATCTTTGAAAAACTTTGCATACTCGGGCTTGCTTGATCGTTTCAAGCAATGGAAGGTTTATCTTTACTTGCTTAAATGTTTCAAAATATCTTCCATTTTGTTGGTCCCTTTCCCATTCTTGATGGAGGAGTTAGGCATTGAGGAAATGGTGCCTTTGGGACAAAAGGTGCGGTTCCTTCCTCGAATCTTTTGTCTTGTCCTTGTTGGATAGTTGAGGAGACTCATTCTCTATCACCTTTTCTTTTCCTTCTCTCTTCTTTTCTCTTCCTCTTTCTCTTTTCTCTTTCTCTTTCTCATTTCGTTTCTTTCTCTTCTCTTTCTCTTTCTTCTCTCTTTCTCCGCCTTCTTCTTGTCGACTCTTTCTCTTCTCTCGCTTCCCGCTTCTTTGTCTCGCTTCACTTTCTTCGTCACGCCATAGGCATTTCCACTTGATTATGAATTTCCGTCCACTTGCAACGAATACTTTGCCTTTCAACCGTTGACTATTTAATGGTCCTTCATCGATGATGCTTGGCCTCGAGGATTGTTGATGGGTTGGTCGAAGCTTACCTCCTCTCGTCGACTTGATTTGCCAATTGATCGACTTGGTCGATTATCATCTCTGAAAAGATTGCATACCGCATCACCTTTTCTTCCGATCAATCCTTTGAAGTGCTTGTATGAGATTGATTAGGATTTTCGATTAAAATTTCGATTTTTTCGAAATCGAATTTGGATGAGAATATGAAGCATTCTCAAAGTTAGAATTCGGTGAAAATTAGAATTTCTGAAAATTTGTTGGACGGAAATTTTGTTGAAAATTTTGTGGAAACGCTTGTTGTCCACCGATAGGATTGGCTCGGTATTGCTGGTTGACCGACAGCTTATTTGATCCACCCCATCCTAAGTTGGGGTGATTTTTCCACTGGGTTGTAAGTATTTGAGTACACGCTTCTACCTTGTCACGATAAGATTGAGTGACATTTATCCGCTCTGGAAGAGTAGATTCATCGAAGGAATGTCAAGGTAGTTGGGCACTCATTAGCCATATGACCCGGTGTTCACAAATTGAGCATACAAGGGGGTGACAGAACTTTAGCTTGCTTGGTTGCGACTAACAACATGTTCATCTGTTTGGGACAAAGATATCAACCTTGGTTGATAGATCGAGTTATTATTGTTGACCTCATACAATCCGTCTTTGGTCAACACATGAGATTTAGGTGCTAAGTCCAAGGTGGTTCACCTTGTCTCACTTTGTATCGAGGTTTGATACAATTTCTCAAACAATGCCCACAGCTCATCGGCCTCTTTCGTGGCACAAGATCCACCGCAAGATGCATCAACCATGCGCCTTTCTTCGTGAATCACCATTGTAGAAACTTTGGACTTGTTGCCACCTTGGAACTTGATGGTTAGGGCAACTTCGATCAACTCCTTAAAACGCTCCCAACATTCATGGAATGTCTCTGAGGTTGTTGGGAAAGAAAAGGATCTTTTGACGCATCTCTATGGCTTTAGTCATGGGAAAATACTTTTGAGGAACCCGGCGATGTAGCTCGCCCAACTCGAATAGATTGTGGTTCTAAAGAATAGAACCACGTTTTGCCTTGTCTCTTAAAGAGAACGGAAAGAGTCGAGCTTCGCTATCTCATCAAGAATAACATTGTGGGCTCAACATTTTGCATACCCTGTGAACTCGCTCGGATGAAGCGTGGATTTTCGCTTGCCAAACCATGGAATATTGGTAGCATTTGAATCATCGCGATTTGAATTCATAATGATTCCTGAATGGGAGCATGCATGATACACTCGATCCTCGTAAAACCGGGATCATTATAGTATTCAAGTGTTCTAGGTCCCCATAGTAATTATTGTTCCCATTATTTCCATTATTCGCATTGTTGCCATTCGATTGTTGTTTTCATTCATTTCTTGCTCTTGATCACCATGGTATCGAGGATGATACTGATTCCGTTGGATTCTACGATTGTCTCGCAAAGATCGTTCGATCTCCGGATTAAACGGTAGCAACTGTGGGTGATGAGAACGAGTAAAGCTCATACACCACACCCACAATCAAAGGTTTGAAGAACCCAAAATAAGTCCTCAAACAGACTCAATCGATTGAGACAGTGGTCTCAATAGATGGACAGAAGCACATAAAATTTCACACAAATGACTTGTCAGTCAATCGATTGAGGGGATACTCTCAATCGATTGAGGTTCCAAGAGTCAAAAAGCACACAGAATATCAGAAAAAGACTTTGTCAGTCAATCGATTGAGAGGCTTCTCCCAATCGATTGAGGTTCAAAGATTAAAAACACACAAGAATTCTGTCAATTGATTGACATAGGAATGTCAATCGATTGAGAAAAGAGTAGAGAGCACACGTAGTGGAGCCAAGATTCAATCGATTGATGAAGGAGCTTCAATCGATTGAATGCTGCTATGAACAGAGAGCAAAGTAAGAAGAAAAAGGAAAGAAAACCACTCAATTTTTATTTTTATTTTTATTTTTATGTTTATTATTATTATTATTATTTTTTTTTTTTTTTTTTTTTTTTTTTTTTTAAATTAAAATTCAGAAAAATAAAAAAAAATAAAATCTAAATTCGAAAATTTAGAAATTAGAAATTAAAAACCTAGAAAACCTTTTCTAAAAGAAAACTTCTAAACTAAGAATATAAATTTCCTAAAAATATAAACTCCCTAAAATAAAAACTTCCTAAAAGAATAAAAAATAAAAATATAAACTTCCTAAAAACTATTTTTAGAAAATCCTATAAAATCTAAAAAAATAAAATAATAATAATAAAAAAAAAAGAATCTTACTAAACTAAGAATTTCTAAAAACCTAAACTTCCTAAAAGAAGATTGCAAATTCTAATCTAAGAGAGAAGAATTAAGGAAAGAAAAAATGTTTTTTTTTTTTTTTTTTTTATATATATTTTTTTTCAAATTTGTCAATCGATTGACAGAGTTGAGTCAATCGATTTAGGCACAATTATTGTCAAAAAAAACACACAACCTCAATCGATTGAGAAACAAGCCTCAATCGATTGACTGTTATATAAAAAAAAAAATCTCTAGTCAGAATTTACTCGAAATTTCGCCGATGTCCCCGGCAGCGGCGCCAAAAACTTGATCGATTTTAAATTAACCCTTGCAAGTGTACAAGATCTGTTCTAGTAAGGCAAGAACAAGGGTGTCGAACCCACAGGGAAATCTGAAATTTTAATCAATTCTTCCTAGAGATTTAGAAAATATCCCCGAGGAAGTACCAAGGGGCAGATTTGATTTTTTTACCAAAAATTAACACTTTTCCTAATTGCAAGAAAGAAAATAAATTAATCTAAAAATTATGTAATGAGAAATCTAAGAACAAATTATGTAATGAGAAATCTAAGAACAAATTTTAAAAAACAAGATCAAGGAATTTGCTACCCCAGATTTATACCCTTTTCTATTTTTAAACCCACAATTTTATTAACATCAAACACACCATCATTCTAAGAGAAATATGACTAGTAATTAAGCATGATCATTAACCCGGCATACCCTATCTAAAAACAATGACTCAAATTAATCAGGTATGAATCATGTGAAAAGCATAGCGTATCTCATGGTATTTTAGATCAAAACACTAAAAACATGATCACTACACTTTGAGAAAAACGATTTGATGATGAAATTATCAAACTATGGCATTAAACATAAAATATAGGTACTTATCTGGGGATCGTGCATCCTCCTTGATCTACCTTTAGCCTCTCATCCTTGGTGCAAGATCTTCAATTGTATTCAAAACCATTCCCAAAGTAAAGAGCAAAGAAGGTGTAAAAGAAAAATATCTTCTCGGAAAATCTCAACACAATTTTATTACTCTTAGAAAATCCTCTTACAAAAGTCTCTAATTATTACACAAATTTGTCTCAAAACTAAAACTCTCTATTCAAAAGCTCCCCTTTCAATTGCTGTAGCCTCTCTTTTATAATGGCCGAACATACCTAACCCTAATTGCCTCAATCGATTGAGACAGAAGTCTCAATCGATTGACTTTGAGTTCGAATTCCCTTAGGGCACTTCTGCCTTCATGTCTCAATCGATTGAATTTCATGTCTCAATCGATTGACTTTCTAGGGTTGAGTTTTACTCCATCTGTCAATCGATTGACCATAATGCCTCAATCGATTGAATCTTCAATGCAAAGTCTTCCCTTTCTTGATGGAAGTTGATTCTCTTCATGGCTTTCAATGCTTCTTTGGACCTTTTTGTCCATAGCTCTTTTATAGCCTGTAATTTCCTTCTTTTATGCACTTGAACGATCTAACTGTCAGAAACACCTGTAAACATCAAAACCTCGCAACAACCATCAGATGCTTTCATTGAACAGCTAAATGTAGGATTTAAAGTGTGAAATATAGTCATATTTCAGCACCGATCATGAATCCACGAAAGTAGACATTTTAATTATGTCTCGTAAACCTCAATTTCATAGGTTTAGAATCGATTTAGACAATTCTGGGATCCCATGCAATGAAATTCTGAAGAACGGACATGTGGGAGGCATTGTAGCCGAGTTCCTCCGATCACGATCCTTTCGGACGTTGCATGTGCATGAAATTAGGATAGAAAGTCATGATTTAACTTCCTAATATGAAGATTAAGGTAAAATCCATGTTTAAGATAGTTGGGTGTGAGATGATTTGGACTTTCGGACTCGAAAGAAAGAAACAAAGGAAAGCGAGTTTTGTCAGGCTCATCACGGTGACCCTGGACCTCGCCGCAGCGAGATGAGCTTTGAAGCACTCACCGCGGTGAGTTCTACATGATTTTATAGGCCACTTTGGCTCTGTGAAACCTTGGTGCGATGAGACACTGTGTATCACATGGCACCAGTACACCTTGCCGTGGCGACACTGTAGCTCGCCGCAACAAGGTGCTCTGTTTTGTGAGCCTTAGTCCTTGTCCTATATGAGCTTTGGAAGCCTTGTTTTAGGTAATGCACTGTTCATTAACCCATAGTATATGTATGATGTGTGATTTAGGGTAAATACGAGGAACATTTTAAGGGAGTTTAGCTTTGATTTGTGTGATTTTGTCTGTAATGTTCCGACTTTAAGGTAGGGAAGAATACCTTTGCTTGATTATATGTGTCCTCGAATTCATGTCACTGATGCAATTATTAAATGCAATATTTTCCAACAACGATACATATATGAAATCATAAAAGGTTGTGAATGTTACAATTTGCTTTCCGCACATGGTTTTACATGACTTCCGTACTTCATACCTTGATATATTGTTGTGCTCGATTCAATAAGTCCCCATTTCTTTGATTTATGATCTGTGTAAACATTATCTACTCCGTGTATTTACTTCAAATCATCATTTGATTATTAAGTTCTGGTACAAGTGACACTATTAATGTACCTCAGAGGCCTGGCATTTGGGCACAAGTGACCCTGTTAATGTAGCTTACGGGCTTTGCATTTCGACACAAGTGACCCTATTAATGTAGCTCAGGACTTGGCATTCCGACACCAATGACCATGTTAATGTAGCTCAGGGGCTTAGCTTTCCGGCTCAAGTGACCCTGTTAACGTAGCTCAGGGGCTTCGCATTCCAGTATGACCTTTTATTTCTTGTTACACATACTCATGACTTGTTCCATTTATATGTTCTGATTCTTGTTTCGATGTCTTGATCCGATATGCATTGTTTTAAGCATTGTTTTAAGCGTGTGTTATCCGCATTTATGATATAGTATATTGTGGTATTAGTTAAATGCTTTGTTTTGGGAAAATCCAATTTACTTTTGATAAGATATGAATTTGAACAGTTTTACTTATGTGACAAGATCATGAATAAGAATGATAAGATGTAATTTAGCACTATTTTCTCCCTATTGAGCTTAGATTGTAGCTCATTCCTCGACTATACGTCATAGCTACAGGTGAAGGTCTTGAGAGGGATCCGAAACAAGAAGAGGATCCTGATTACAATCTGGAGGAAGAAGAAGAACCACCAGAGGAGTTCTTTCCTTAGTTCAATTCTGTGGATTCCCGCTTAGTGCAGAGCTTTTATCTTTTTGGATATTTGGTATAATACAATGTTTAGACTCAATACAGATTTGTATAATTTTGTCCACTGTTTAGGTGAAGGTCAGCCTTCATCGGTAGAAATTTTATAGTTTTGTTTACTTCTGAAATGATGGAAATTACTTGCTAAATTGTTATATGCCTACCATAGTTTGGGTTTTTGCTACTTGCTTCCGCATTTATATATGCTTTTTAAGCACTCAATACTATATATGCACTGTATTCGAATTATGTTCTATGATCCGATGGTCTGGCTTTCGACAGAATCCGTGTCGAATTGTGTTCTACGATCTAACAGCACAAGTTTTTGTGGTAAGAAAAATTCGGGCTGTCACTGGTAGTATAAGAGACTAGGTTGTATGTCGCATAGGAGAAATAAGCTATGTCCTAGATGCAAAATCAATGGCATAGATTTCCATCATACTTTAGGTTAGATTTGTTGAGTAACCGGATTAAGCTTTGGCTTGATCATGGCAGGTTAATATGTCTCCACGACGAGGAAGACTAAGGACCATGAATACTAGAGGTACCACAACTGGTGAAGGGGTAGCCACTGGTCTGAACGCAACTCCTCTAGGCAACAACAACCATGCAATAACCTTGGTAATACTTTAGGGGGGAAATAACCAGCAGCTCCCAGAGACCATGGCGATACTAGCTAAGAGAAGACAGCCATCCAGTTTTCAAGATTTCTGGAGATTGAGGCCTCCAAGCTTTTATGGGCAGACCGATCTGCTTGAGGTGGAGCAATAGTTGAACCAGACTGATAAGGTGCTTCAAAGAGTCCATTGTACTGAGGAGGAAAAGGTGAGTTGGGCCTCGTTCCAACTTGAAGGAGAGGTAGATCCTTAGTGGAAATCCGTCGGGAGAACCCGAGCACGAAGGACACCTTGGGCATGGGCCGAATTCATCGAAGTATTTAATTACTTCCGCGCACCTGAACGATGTCAAATGGAGATCAAGTTTACAACCCTAGAACAAGGGCAAATGACGGTTAGAGAGTATGAGTCAGAATTCACTAGACTCTCTAGATTCGCACCATTACTTCTGGCCACTGAATTAATGAAGGCCCAAAAGTTCGAATACGGTCTGAAGCCAGTAATTAAGGTGAGAGAATTTCTTGTTTGAGGCGACCACGTACGCCCAAGTTATAAGATTGACTCTTATCACCGAGAGAGATGTCGACAATATGTTTAAAGAAGAGATGAACAAGCAAAAAGTAGGAAGAGTCATATGCAAGCACATAGTTCCGAATCGGCTAGCAAGAGGTCGAGATACTTAATGCCGCCACCAACGCAACCTACTCCAACGACATATTCAGGACCACTCTATTTTGCAACTTTACCTCCGAGGCCCCCGAGGCCTTTCAGTACATCAAACCCAACAACAACGGGTGTATCGAGAGCACAACCAATAGCCTCTCGTGATGTTTCTCATATAGCCTCCAACACACCAAACGATGTATGTTCAAAGTGTGAAAAGTCACATAAAATCAAGGAGTGTTGAAAGACTACGGGAGCATGTTTTAAACATGGAAAGATGGGGCACCGGATTAGGGAATGCCTTGAGATGAAAATAGCTACAGCAATGACACCTACTCGGAGCTATTTACGGCCTATGGTACAAGGCTGAGCTTACGCTGTATCAGCATAAGACGCCCAAGCCAACAACGACGTGATCCAAGGTATGACTTTCCCCTGGATTGTCAATCAAATTTCTTAAATTTTAGATGAAGAAGGTGCATAAAATAAATTAGTTATGGAATTTGATTTTTCTTTACATGTTAGAATCCTTTTGGGTGTACGTCACTCAATTGATCACAAATGTGTGTGACTATTAGGTACCTTACCTATGTACAAGAGGTTTGACATCTGTTTTCACAAAGCTCGAGTGTTGACAGACACAAGGTCTACACACTCTTTTGTGACACCTAAATTCACGACAGAACTAAGCTTCATTCCCGACCCGTTAGAATTTATCTTGTCAGTATCGGCTCCAATCGAAAATCAGTGAGTACGAACACAGTGTGTCGGTCAGTAATCATTGCCATCGAATGTCATGAGACGATGGTTGATCTGATTGTATTAGAGATGTAAGGGTTTGATGTAATCCGTGGAATGGATTGGTTATCCACTCAACATGCGACTGTCGATTGTCTTAGAAAAATAGTTATCTTGCCACTTAAGAAGGGCAAATCTGTCAGATTTCAGGGTATACCACCGACCATCACACCTTTCATATCAGTTATGCGAGCAGAGTGATTGATAAATGATGGTTGTAATGGGTACCTCGCATTCATCCAAGGTCAGGGTCAAAAGGAGGAGGAAATAAAAAATTTTGACATCCCTATTGCGAGCGAATTTCTTGACATTTTCCCTACAGAATTTCGGGTTTACCACCATTCAGAGAAGTTGAGTTCATGATAGACTTAGCTCCAGGCACAGTGCCGGTGTCGAAAGCCCTGTATCGTATAGCACCAGCCGAGTTAAAAGAGCTTAAGGAGTAGTTGCAAGAACTCCTCAACAAGGGTTTATTAGGCCGAGTGTTTCACCATGGGGAGCACCCGTGCTGCTTGTCAAGAAGAAGGACGGTTCTATGCAGCTTTGCATCGATTATAAGCAGTTGAATAAGCTGACGATAAAGAATCGATATCCTCTCCTAAGAATCTATGACCTCTTCGATCAATTACAAGGGACGAGATTCTTCTCTAAGATAGACTTGAGGTTAGGGTATCATTAGATGAAGGTGAAAGCTGAAGACATTACAAAAATCGCCTTTCGCATGAGATATGGCCATTATGAGTTTCTTGTGATGTCATTTGGCTAACTAATGCACCCGCATCATTCATGGACCTTATGAATCGGGTGTTCAAGCCGTACTTAGACTAATGTGTAGTGGTTTTTATAGATGACATACTCATCAATTCAAAGACAAGAGAAGAACATGAGCAACACTTACGTCTAGCACTTCAGACACTCCGAGACTACCAGCTGTATGCAAAGCTCAACAAGTGCGAATTTTGGATAAACCAAGTGAGCTTTCTGGGGCACATCATCTCTATTGATCACTAAAATATACCACTTTCCACCTCCTAACCTAGCCTTTAATAGACGCTTAAGCTGGTTAATAATGAATTTTTAAGTGTATTTTTGTAGATGATAATAAATTACAGCTTAGTGCAGCAATCCATCATTTTAGAGCCAAAAAGAAAGAATTTTGAGCCAAACAGTAGAGCTGATGGGAATCATAGTGAATGCACCATGGTGGTTCACACCATTGGGGCTGTTTAGCATGCCTCGGGGTCCTAGAAGTCCTGCTGAGAGAGAGAAGTGGAGCCCAAGCTTAGAGGAGTGATGTTGCAGTAGATTACATAGGACAGTCGTGGAGAACATTACAACTTCAGCTTCAACATCTTGAGCACATTGCTGCTGTAGCAGACTATACAAACTACAGAGAATCAGAAATCAAATGCCAAATAGCTCAGCACCTTCAACCCACTCAAGTCAAGCAGCTGTTGGGCAGAACTGCAATCTATAGACCTGAAGAGTGGAGCAGCAATGTACCTATCGAGCAGCTGAAAGCATGCTAAAGCATAATCCACTCAAGCAGCTGAAAGCTCACTGAAGTATAAACCATACAAGCCGCATAACTGCTGCTTTGGAGCACTCAAGCAGCTGCACTAAAAGCCTCACATTTATATACTCGAACAGTTCAATGTTGTTGCAACCATCCTCTCGAGTTGTATAGCTGAAGGCAAGCACCCACTCGAGCAGACCAGTAGCCTCAGCAATTAGGCTCGAGTGGATCTCAAGTACTTCAGCAGCTGAAACAGTATATACTCGAGTTTTTCTTTGTAGAAACCAGGTTGTTGAGAAGTTGCCCTTGCTGGAAACCCAACCACTCGAGTTGCAGCCATAGGACATTCATCCTGTAGAGTTGTGTATGTTCTGAAGCAGTGGCCTCTCAAGCACCTTATTGTTGAAGCCAACCAAGCTACTCGAGTAGTTTAATGCACTTAAAGTCATTCTGTCGAGCTGCAATTGCTGCTGCAGTAACAACTCAACCATCCACTCGACCTTAAGACATGAAGCAACCATGATGTCGAGCAATTTATTGCACTTAAAACCCATCCACACGAGTTGGAGCCTGATCCTCACGAGCTGCAGATCTGTAGCTGGAACCACTCAAGCACTTTAAAGCTTTAAATCATCCACTCGGCCATCCTCTCGAGATCCTGTCGAGCTGCAATGTCTGAAGCAAGCATCCTCTCGAGCACATAATTGCTGAATTTTCATCCTGTCGAGAACTTATCAAGCTACAATACTTGAAGCCTGCCATCCTCTTGAGAACCTCTTGAGAATTATTTTTGAATCTCATCTACTCGAGGCACGGGTTTCAGTAGCCATATTCAAACGTCAAGGGCATTTGTGGCTTTCCACAACACCTAGGGCACACATCTCAAGGTGCTGAGCTGTTCCCCACATTCCAAGGCATCACTTGGCCACAAATGGGCCACGACAATAGCTCCAAACATTTTATTTCTTTCCTTTTTCTAATTGGTTAAGCATTTCACTGCTTTATGGATTGTATATAAATAGCTCTAAGTTGTTTTGTAAAAGGGAGCCAGGATTAGCTAGAGCTCACTTTTAGAGTTTATAGTTTAGGGTTTTATTTTCATTTTCTTCTTTCTTCTTCTTTAGGTCAGCAGCAATGTTGGGTTAAATCTCTTTGTAGTAGTTAGGTTTATTTTAAGTTATAATTAGTTTTGTAATGGCATTGTGAGGACATTGGAAGCTTGCAGAGACTGCTGCCTTGAAGGCAGATCATTGTAAGTCTTTTTTATTCAATGAAAAGCCATTTTTAAAGCTTCATTTAATATGTGTTTTTCTTATATTCTTCATATAGATCTGCATGAGTTTTATGCACCTATGGATGCATGAGCTTGTAGCCTTGCAAACATAGTGGCTGCAGTAGTTTTCATGTTCTATCTCTAACCTCTGTCACTGGGTTAATCTCTGGGATGCCCTGTGACCATTTTATTGGATAGAGTATAGCCCTAAGACTGGTGTAGATCATAAGGTTGAGTTGGATTCTTTTTCTCTGCACTTGTGCTTGTAGCCAAGTGAGAGACTGCTGCAAAACCAAACCCTCTGTTTTACAATGCTATTTTCAGTGAATAGATCTCAAATCTAGCAGAGATTGCAGACTTGAGAGCTAGGTCATTACAAGCCTTTTTGTAGCAATGACCAGTTGATTGTAAAGCCCCATTCAATCTATGATTTCTTATGGTTCTCACTAGATTTTCATGGATTGTTTGTTCCTAAGGATGCGTGAGCTTATAGCCTTGCAAACATAGTGTCTGCAATGGTTTTCCTATTTCAACTTTAACCCCTTGATTGGATGAAATCCCTGGGATATTCTGTGACCATTTAAGTGAACTGATTATAGCCCTAAGATCAGTTCATGTCTCTGGGTTAGGTTGGATTCTTCTACCTTGCACATGTGCTTGTAGCTAAGTGAAGGATAGCTGCAAATTCACTTCTTGATCTGAGTTGCAGTGAAGATTAGCTCATAGTTGTCTACTTCTCCATATTTTTACTTTATTTTACCACACCACATTCACTCTTTCTTTTCCCTTTTCTTTAGCTATAGTTTTTATTTCTGTTTTTAGGTTAGTTTAGTTTGTGACACCCAAAAACACCCTCTTTATCTTGCTTTCAAATGTAGGTTTAGAGTTCCCAGATTTATAGCCAGATCTGGAGATTTAGTATTCAACTTTTGATTTTTAGATCATCACTCCTTGTGGGACAAACTCTTACTTATCAAAACTTGCTACAATAGCTCTAGATCTTACAGGAGTGTGTATAGATTATTGTGTGTTGTTCCACTCCATTTTACTCCCCTTTTGTTTTGTTTTTATTTTCCTTTATAGCTGCCATATTTTTACCACTCTTTTAATAATAAAAGAACAGCACAAGCAATCTTAACCAACAAGTTTTTGGCGAGCTGCCGAGGAGTTTTAATCTAAGTAGTAAATATGAGTTTTTACTTAGAGGTATTTGTTGTAGTAGTAGTGTTTGAATAAATTACAGCTGTAGTTTTCTTTTGATTTTTGTATTTTTTCTTTATTTTTTGTTTTAGGTATGTTGGTGTCTATTTAGTGTTTGAATAAATTACAGCTGTAGTCTTAGGATTTTTGCGATTTATTCTTTATTTCTATTATGGTTTGTTTTGTATTTGAATAAATTACTACTGTAATTCTTGATTTTTGCATATCTGCAGCAGCAGCACATAGGAGAGAATAGCTGCAGCTGGAGTAAACCCTACCTTAGTTTGCAACTCTCTCTCCCCTGTTGTCTTTTTAGTTCTGCATTCTTTAATTTCAGCAGTAGTGTGCAGTAGTGTTAGTATTATTTTTTTTCAGTGTGCTGTAAGTTAGCCTTTTACTTGTTGTGTGGTGTATGCTGGGTAGAAGGCCTCTTCATCCTAAGCTTGAACCTTTAAATTCTAAAATAGAAAGAGTCGTTAGACTTAGACAACCCACACAGACATGCTGATCATATAGAGCAATTTGAGATGGGAGAGCAACCAAGACCCTTAAGGAACTATTATGCATCTGGGGCATATTCATCCCTCTTTTGCATTCAGTTTCCCACTACTGAGGGAAACTATGAGATTAAGCCTCAAACCATCCAAATGCTCCTATTATTTAATGGGTTAAATAAGGAGGACCCTTACAAGCATATTGATGACTTTCTTTCCTTGTGCACCTCATTTAAAATTACTGGGTTGGGAGATGAGGCCACCAAAATGAAGCTTTTCCTTTTTCATTAAAGGACAAAGCCAGGAATTGGCTTAACATGCTCTCACCAAACAGCATAACATCTTGGAATGCACTACAATGCCAATTCTTGGCTAAATTTTTTCCAATTAGTAAAACTAATCAGTTGAGAAAGAGCATTATCTCTTTTGCTCAATTTCCAATTGAGCAATTTCATGAAGCTTGGGATAGATTTAAAGAATTGCTGAGGCAATGCCCACACCACCAGATCCCCAAATGGCAGCTTGTGCAAAGCTTCTACCAAGAGATAGATGCTAAAAGTAGATCCATGATTGATGCATCATGTGGTGGCACTTATCTCAGCAAGGTTGATGTAGAAGCTTGGGATTTGTTCGATGTAATAACTGAAAACTCTATGCAGCAGGAGTCTCTGTCAAGAAATGACATTGAGCCAGCTGCTAGAGGTGTAAAAGAACCCACTTCTACTAGGAAATTATATGAATTAACTGTATACAATAACCTAGAGAGGAAAGTGGACAGTTTGTCTAAAAAGTTTGATAAAGCATTGAGTGTGTTGCAACCCCATATGGCTGCAAAGATTGGGGAGGCATGTCTGATATGCCAGTCCCCAACACACTCACATCTTGACCATCCCTCTGTTAGTCAATTTCCATATTTAACAACAGAGCATGTCAATGCTATCCAATCATTTAGACAGCAGCCTGCTGGGTATACTTCGAGGAATCACCCTAACTTGAGGTGGAGATAAGATAACTTTAACCAAACCCACCAGCAGTACCCTCTGGAACAATTCCCACATTAGTCCCCCCAGGCAAGTCTATTACCTTTGCCCCCACCACAATCAAGAGCCCCCTCTTTTGAGGAGTAGGTTTTGTCATCACTGTAAAACCTCAGCTCACTCTCACAGACTGTAAACTCCCACAGTTAGAGCATAAAAAAGATAGAGGACCCAATCCAAAAGGTCAATACATGATTGCTGAAGCTTCTTCAACCCATGAGGAAGCTAGGGCCATTCATGCCTTGAGGACTGGTAAAGTGGTGGAGTACCAAGAAGGTTTTAATGGAAAAAGGAGTGCAGAAGAGAGAGAAGACTAAGTTCCTACCATTGATCAACAGGTGCTGAATAATGGGGCTGCTATTGAGCCCCAGTTCATAAATATATATATATAATAAAATAAAAATACCATGTTGAGCCCCATTTCCTCATGCTTTTAAAGAGCATTTTCCTTCTTACAAGGGGAAGGCTAAGATGGAGGGAATGAGGCATGTTTTACAGCTGCTATCATTGAGGAGATTGTGGTGATACTTTGCCCACACTGCTGGATTGGGCTGAGGTATTTGCTGAAATTGTAGAAGTATGGACTGAGGAGACCCCCTTCCTCAGCCATCTAAGGCACGTTTGCTGCCTTTTAAGTGATTATCCACCTGATGTGGAGATGGAGCTGCTCCCTGCATCTCTCATGCAACTGCAAACTGCTGAGTTGGAGGATCTCAAGTTTGATGCAAATGCAAAGGTATGACCTTTCATTTTTATATTAAAGTTCTTTCCAGTTCAGCTGAGATCCAGATGGGATGCCCAATTTACTGTTATTCATGAACCCCCTTCTAGGACTGTTGAGATCATAGACCTTAATTTTGAGAAGGGTCATGAGGGTTAATGATCAAAGGCTCAAACTCTATGTTGCAAATGTTGTGGAGCCTTTGAACCCATTCACTTTCAAGAACCTTCCACTGACATGTGATCTCAACTATGTATTATATGTATCATGTCTGTTAAACTGTTTTACAAATGTGTGTAAATACTCAGATCATTTTTAGCAACTTGCATTTTTGAGTTTATTATTCTAGGAGTGTTTAGTTTAGTTACTATTTTTAATAATACCTGCTGTTTTTAGTTCAACTGTTATTTATTTTTAGTGTAATTTCTGTTTTATATAATTGTTGTTTTAGGAATTTGTGTAGGTGTTTTGATTTCTTAGTTGTCCATTTATATAAATTCTCTTTTTCCCTTTCCTAGTGTAACTTGTTGCAATCTTTTAGTTTAATTTTCTCTTCGTATTCTGTTGTACTTCAGTTTTTTTTCTTTAACATAACCCTGCTGTCCCTATACATTCCTGCTGAAACAATGAGGACACTGTTTATCTTAGGTTTGGAGGTATGACAGGGTAGGCTAATAAAATAGTTAATTCTATTATAGCAGTGTTAGTTGAATTGAATTGAGATAAATAAAGTCAATTCCCACCTAACCATGTAAGAAAGAGGAAATTTAAAGTTTTACAGACATTTTAAAACAGAAATTTTTAAAAATTTAACACTTCCTTAAAGCTAACATTAAGAAAAAAATTTCAATCAGTACTTAGTGAACTACAAAGGAGAGAAAAAGGTGAAAATATACCCCATGAGTTAATTTGAAGACCATACACAGTGAGATTTTGGCCTATAAAAAATTTTCTTTTGAAGAGTGTTTGTGATAATTTTTCTGCTCTAAGGAATGACTGATTCAACATCTTTTAACTAGAAGTTAGGCACCTTGTTAAGACCTGAAAAGTACCACTTTTCACCCCTTAACTTAGCCTTTGTTAGACCCTTAGCCATCTAATAAATGCTTGTTAAGTGTTTTCTGTAGGTAATAAACAGCAGGGCAATAAGGCCATGAATCCTGCTAAGGATCCTGTTTTGGCACCAGAGGTCTCTCAGAAGAATGAACCATGAATCCAGACCATAGAAGAGCCTAGCGCAGCGGACAAAGTTCCAGAGGAAAAAAATACACTTTGTGCAGTCCTCACGAAGTCCCAAGACTTCACAAACAAGTTCTCGCGTAGTAGAGTGACAGAAGAACTTCAGAAGCCTTGAGTCGCGCAGCTCTCGCGAAGTTTAGAAGTTAAAGGTAGCGCAGCTCCCGTGCAGTTCTAGATGACCCCTCTCACCCTCGCGCGGTTCACTCAGAACAACTAAGGAGAGAGAGCTTCTGAATCCAGCCTCGCGCAGTCGCCGTGGGATGCAAATATCAAGAGAACCTGTCGCACAGTTCTCGCGCTGTTCAGAAAGAAAGCAATCTCGCGAAAGCCAGAATTAGCCTCGCTAAGTGAAGAGGAAAGCTCACGCAATTCCCGCGCTATTCACAAATTATCAATCCAACTGCGCGAAACCCAACCCAGCGAGAGCTTAACTGTCTACCTCGCGACTTCTCAAAGCATCAAGAAGCTACAACCACACGACGTCTAAAGATTTAATGTTAAACTCAACCACAGGAAGACTAGAGCTACCACGTGACAAGTCTGGGAATCGACTGCAACCTGGCGAAGCTCTGAACTCCAACTTCCAACATTCTGCAAAGGACTTTTTGGGGATTTCCAAGGAGTAGGGCACGCACTTCCACATTCAAATCTCTGTGCACGCACCCCAAAGCATCCAAGGATCATTAATGTGCCACATGGCATTGCTAAAATTAGGGTTTCCTAACCCTAATGCGCCGCCACAGCCACTGCTATATAAACCTAAGCCTGGTTTAGGTTTAGGGATCGATCTTTCTTTTGGGAATTCTTTAGACTTTTTGATCTGAGATTGTTTTCTTTTCTGTTTCTCAGTAGCTGTAAGTAGTTTTCTTTTTTTTCTTTTTCTTCTCTCTATGGCTCAGCACTTGCTGGCCATGCCTTTGTATGTCTATTGAGAATTAGATTAATGGAGTTTGTGTAATAGGATTTGTACTCTTATGGAATTTGTGTATTTGTGAGCTTTACTGTGCAAGGTTGCTGCCTTGTGATCTGCCATTGCTTTAGCTGAGTTTCAAAGTAATGGAGGACTGATTCTAAGGATCCACTCAGATCCAAGTGACCTGTGTGTTTGGGCTATCACGGTCCTATAGTCTTAGCCCCACCACAGGACCCACTAGATCTGAAACTCTCATGGGAGCTTGAGCTTGTAGCCTTGTGACCATGGTGGTGGCAGCAATTAACTTGTTTTATCTTGGGCTCCGTGAGGAGGATAGCCTCTGGGATAGTCTGTGATCATTCAAGTGGACAGGTTATAGCCTTAGGGTGAATCCAATCCGCCGATCCAAGATGGATCCTTCTTCCCCGAGCCTGAGCTGTTAAGCCTAGTAGGAGATTATGCATAGGCAGACTCCCCATATATTTGTATAGACCCGCCATCAGATGTTAGATCTGATCTGGTTATGGAGATTGTGGGCTTGTGACTGGACCATTGCAGCCCCACTCAAGCAATGGACAGCTGGATCTAAGGTGGTACTCAACCTCTTGTTGGTTCTATGTGTCTGGGCTATCATGGTCCTATACAGCCTTAGCCGCACAGATAGAGCTTTAGAGGTTGAGGTTCCCTATGGATTCCTGAGCTTTTGTAGCCTGGATGAAGTAGTGCCTACAATGATTAACTTATTTTGACCCATCTCTGGATTGTGGTTCCCTTATGGGATAGTCTGTGACCATTTAAGTGGACAGGTTATAACCTTAAGGGATTGGATCATGGCACAGGGATGAGTTGAATTCTTCCTCCTCTTTGGTGATAATGTAGCCATTGGACAAGATTTCCATAACATCAGATCTGAATCTGAGTTACAAAAACTCTTCTGATCTAGACTCAATAACCTACTTCTCACCCTTTTATATTTATTTTCCACAATCCATCCATCTTCTCAACCCTTTCTGTAGTTAACTCATTAGGCTATCTTAGAATACTTAGAATAAGTGACCTTAAACTCCCCTCCTTATAGGACTGCCAGATCTGTAGTCAGATCTGGAGGGACTACTAGAGATGGCTCCTTTGGAGCTGTAGATCACCTTTCCCTGTGGGACAAACTCTTACTTATCAAAACTTGCTACATATGGACCCTGTATCTTGTAGGTCTAGGATTTCTCAGTTGTACTGATTCCATCCCCTGTTTTACTCTTTCTTTAATTTTAAATTATTTTTACCACCAACACATAAAGCAAGCACACCGAGAATTCGCAACAAGTTTTTGGCGCCGCTGCCGGGGACAGATGATCTATTAGTAGACCCTTAGTTTTTATATTTTTAGTATTCTTTGTAGTTGTGAATAATTGATACTGCTGATGTAATTTTGAATCTTTTTTACAGATCTAGACAGCAGCAGAGAAGGGCATTGGACTGCATTTGGAGCTTAGCTACCTCTGTTTGCAAATTCTCTAACCTTTAAAACTCTGTCTATTTCTCTTCCAATTTCCATAGCAGTATTTAGGATAGTTTTAAATTTATATTTTCTTAGATAGCTGTAAATTTGTTAGATAAATTCTTTGAGTCCAGTGCTATGTGCCTGCAAGGAGTTGTCCCTGCTGGTGGTGTGTTTGTATGCTAGGTAGGAGGTCTCTTAGTCCTACTCTAGAGCCTTTCAACCCTGAGATAGAAAGGGGTAGAAGACTTGGCAGAAATAGGCACACCACAGTAGAGCCCCCATCTGAATCTGAGACAGTAATCATGGGTGAAGAACAACCCAGAACTCTCAAGGAGTTGAATGCTCCGGATGACTATAGCTCTCCATTCAGCATTCAATTCCCTGAAGTTCAAGGGAATTATGAGATCAAAACTTCAATCATCCAGATGCTGCCCTCTTTCCATGGGCTTAGCAAGGAGGACCCTTACAGGCATATTGACCAATTTTTGGCCTTGTGTACCACTATCAATATCGCTGGTTTGGGACCTGAGGCTACTAGGCTCAGACTCTTTCCCTTCTCTCTGAAGGATAGGGCTAGTACCTGGTTGGCTACTCTTCCCAACAATGGCATCACCACATGGAAAGACCTGCAGACCAAGTTCCTGACAAAGTTCTTCCCTGAGATCAAAACTAGCTAGTTGAGGAAGGAGATTCTTGCTTTTGCCCAATCCCCAACTGAGGATTTTAATCAAGTCTGGGATAGGTTTAAGGAAATGCTCAAACAATGCCCCCACCACAAGATCCCAGACTGGCAGCTTGTACGAAGCTTCTACAATGGGATTGATGAGAAAAATAGAGATATGATTTATGCCTCTTGTGGTGGAACCTACATGCACAAGACTGCGGATGAGGCATGGGAATTGTTTGAAGTAATCAGTGAAAATGCTTTTCAAAAGCTATCCCTGGCAAGAACTAGTCAGGAGTCTGAGTCAAAAGTGGGGCCTGCTGCATCGACAAGAGGAAAAGTTTATGAGGTGTCTGAGAATAATGACCTGCAGCTGCAGATGGCAAACCTCTCTATGAAGTTTGACAAATTACTGACTGTGATGCAACCCAGAAGGGCTGCTCAAGTGGTGGAGGTATGTCTGATATGCCAGTCCCCACAGCACACAGTGGAGAAATGTCCACCTGCAGGGCAATATCCTGAATTGGTTTTGGAGCATGCTGCTGCTGCTCAATCTTATGGCCAGCAACAATCTAGGGGCTACAATAGACAGCCATATGGATACCAGCACTAAAATGCTGGTTACCAATGGAGAGACCACCCAAATCTGAGGTGGAGGCAAGACAATTACATGCAGCCCCAGCAGATGTTGGCCTTATCCCAAAGGCCACAGCAGCAGTTCAACCAAGGATATGCCCCTAGGTCCAATTTCCAGCACCAGCAGCAGCCCCACCAGCAACAAAATCAGTTGATCTTACCCCAACCTCAGCCAAGAAATGCTTCCTTCGAGGACCAAGTCTTGACTTCATTACAAAACCTGGGGTCCTTGGCTCAAACTGTGAATTCTCAGGGTCAGAGCATCCATGAATTGAAGGAGCATATAAGCAAAATTTCAAATGCCTTGGCTAGGAGAGATGAAGGGAGGTTGCCCTGTCAGCTGGTTGCTAACCCGCAGGGTCAGTTTTTAATTGAAGAAGCTTCCTCAAGTTTTGAGGGAACCAATGCGGTCACTACCCGAAGGTCTGCCAGGCTGATACACAACCAGGTGGGTAGCATACCAACAGAGGTCATTTCCACAGATTATTCGAATGTGTGATGAGGATGTGGTTGGAACACAAAGCCAAGAATTGCCTGTCAGCCTACAGCAGGAGAAAAATAAAGAGGCTGTAGTTGAGCCTCAGCAGGGAGAAAAATAAGAAAAGAGAAAGAAACAGAAGTTTAGTCATGGGCTAGCAGCTAAGGAACCAGCAGAACCTCAGCTGCCATTTCCTCAAGCTTTGGGTAGTCCGATCCCTTTTGATAAAGGGAATGCCTAGATGGAGGAGATGATGGAGACCTTCAGGCAGGTGAAAATCAATTTGCCCCTGCTTGAGGCAATTAAACAGGTCCCAGCCTATGCAAATTTTCTGAAAGACCTCTGTACCCAAAAGAGAAAAGCTCGAGGCCATGTGTCCAAAAAAGTTTTTGCAACTGATACAGTGAATTATGCATTTAACATATCAATGCTTTAGAAGTTGTAAGATCCAGGAATCTCCACTATTCCCTGTATAATTGGAGATCATACAATTGGGAAGGCCCTTTTAGACCTGGGAGCCAGTTTTAACCTGCTGCCATACAGTGTATATCTGCAGCTAGGTTTGGGGGAGCTAAAACCTACCCCCATTGTGCTAATGATGGTTGATAGATCGGAGCGGAGGCCTATGGGAATGATTGAGGATGTCCTGGTAGGGGTAGATAAATTCTTCTACCCTGCTGACTTCCTAGTTTTGGACATGGGCTGCAGCAAAAGTACTAACCCCATACCTGTTATCTTGGGCAAGCCATTCTTGGCCACTGCCAATGCATGCATTCAGTGCAGGTCTGGAGTTATGGAGGTAACTTTCGGATATATGAAAGTTGAGCTGAATGTGTACAACAGTGCAAAGTACCCTCATGAGGATAATGAGAAGAACCTTGCAGTGGATGTATTAGATGAAATTGTGGATGAAGAATTGCCCACTCTGCTGGAGTGGAGCAACATTGTCAAGAATTTAATTAAAGACTGGGATATGGTGGAGGAAGAAAGCCCAGCTGTGATACCAAAAGACCTGACCACATTGAAGTCTTCTCTGGGCTCAGTGCAGCATTCCATTTGGAAACCTATATTGCTGCCTCTTCCTCCAACCACCAATGCACCAATTTTGCCATCCACCCTACAAGCCCCCAATCTGGAACTCAAGAAGCTTCTAGAAACATTAAAATATACCTTCCTTGAGAAAGGTGATAAGCTTCCTGTGATTATCTCTTCCTCTCTTACCAATGAGCAGGAAGAGGAATTACTAACAGTTTTGAGGAAGCACAAGAAGGCAATTGGTTGGACCATTGCCAATCTGGGAGGAATAGATGCATCAATCTGCATGCATAGGATTCATCTTGAGGAAGGAGCACTACCCTCCAGGGAAATGCAGAGGAAGTTAAATCCTCATATGTAGGAAGTGGTCCTCAAGGAGATCATTAAATTGCTAGATGCAGGGGTGATTTACCCCATCTATGATTCTAACTGGGTAGCACCTATCCAAGTGGTGCCCAAGAAATCTGGCATAACAGTTATTAAAACCGAGTCTGGAGAGTTGAGACCAGCCAGGGAGACCACTGGCTGGAGAGTTTGCATTGATTATAGAAAGCTCAACTCTAGGACCAGAAAGGACCACTTCCCTCTCCCCTTCATTGACCAAATTTTGGACAAATTGGCTGGAAACGCTTTTTACTGTTTTCTTGATGGGTACTCAGGGTATAACCAAATCCCTGTGCATCCTCAAGACCAAGAGAAAACCACCTTCACCTATCCTTTTGGCACCTTTGCTTACAGAAGGATGCCTTTTGGACTGTGTAATGCGCCAGCCACTTTTCAGAAGTGTATGTATGCCATATTCTCTGATATGATTGACAAGTTTTTGGAGATCTTTATGGATGATTTTTCTGTCTATGGGGACAGTTTTGGCCAATGTCTACAACACCTCAGCCTAGTTTTGCAAAGATATGAGGAGACCAATCTGGTCTTAAGCTGGGAAAAGAGCCACTTCATGGTAACACAAGGCATTGTGTTAGGCCATGTAGTCTCTAAAGAAGGGCTTGAGGTAGACAAGGCCAAAGTTGACCTCATTGCCAATCTGCCCCCTCCAAAAATAGTCAAACAAATCAGATCTTTCCTTGGGCATGCAGAATTTTATAAGAGGTTTATTAAGGACTTCAGCAAGATTGCTAAGCCATTGTGCCACCTGCTCTGCCAGGATGTGCCTTTCGATTTCTCGGCTGAATGTCTAAAGGCTTTTGAGACTTTGAAAATATGTCTTACCTCTGCCCCTGTACTCCAGACACTAGACTATACCCTGCCATTTGAATTAATGTGTGATGCATCAGATTTGGCAATAGGTGTTGTCTTAGGCCAAAGAAAGGATAAGCTACCTGTGGTCATTGCTTATGTCAGCAAGTCACTTGCTGAAGCTCAGCTGAATTACACCACAACTGAGAAAGAGCTTCTGGCAGTGGTGTATGTTGTCGACAAGTTTAGATCCTACCTGCTGGGATCTAAAACTATAATCTTCACTGACCACTTAGCATTGAAGTATCTATTGTCCAAAAAATATGCTCAGCCCAGGCTGATTAGATGGATACTCCTGCTGCAGGAGTTTGACATCGAAATCAAGGACAAAAAGGGTGTGGGGAATGTGGTGGCTGACCACTTGTCCAGAATTGTGTTGGAGAAATGTCTTGATGGT
Organism: Chloranthus sessilifolius; assembly: GCA_021018995.1. Classification (NCBI taxonomy): domain Eukaryota; kingdom Viridiplantae; phylum Streptophyta; class Magnoliopsida; order Chloranthales; family Chloranthaceae; genus Chloranthus; species Chloranthus sessilifolius. The sequence goes on from CM037586.1 coordinate 101,724,888, forward strand.
CCTACAAATGATGCCTTCCCGGATGAGCAAGTATTTGCAATCCAATCCTTGGTCCCCTGGTTTGCACACATTGTGAATTATCTTGTTATAAGAAAGATTCCTGCCCACTGGACCAAAATGGACAAAGACCTGTTTTTCTCACAAGTCAAATATTTTTTCTGGGAGGAACCTTGCCTATACAAGTACTGTGCATACCAAATCATCCAAAGATGTGTTCCCGAAAGTGATGTCCCCAGTATTCTGGCCATGTGCCATGAAAATGCCTGTGGAGGCCACTTTAGTGGAAGAAAAACAGCTGACAAGGTCCTGCAGTGTGGATTTTATTGGCCTTCTTTATTCAAAGATGCACATACACACTGCAAGGCATGTGAGAGATGTCAAAAATTAGGAGGGTTGTCCAAAAGAAATTCCATGCCTTGCAGCCCATCCTTGTTGTAGAACTGTTTGATGTATGGAGTATAGAATTCATGGGCCCTTTTCCTCCTTCTAATGGTTACCAGTTCATCTTAGTGGCAGTGGATTATGTCTCCAAATGGGTGGAACCCATTACCATAAGAACCAATGACAATCAGGTGGTCCTCAAATTTGTAAGGCAGAACATTTTCTCAAGATTTGGAACCCCTGGAGCTATTATCAGTGATGGGGGTAGCCATTTCTGCAATAAGAATTTCGAAAACTTGCTCAAGAAATTTTCTGTGACCCATAGGATTGCTACTCCCTACCACCCGCAGACAAGTGGGCAAGTTGAAATTTCCAATAGGGAGATTAAGCACATCCTTGAGAAAACAGTAAGGACTGACAGGAGAGATTGGGCTAACAAGCTCAATGATGCACTGTGGGCTTATAGGACTGCCCATAAGACCCCCATTGGTATGTCCCCATTCAGACTGGTCTATGGCAAGGTTTTCCATCTCCCAGTAGAGTTAGAACATAAGGCCTATTGGGCCATTAAAAACTTAAATATGAACCTAACTTCTACTGGTCATCACAGGTCCCTGCAGCTGTCTGAATTAGACGAACTGAGGATGGATGCCTACGCTAATGTCAGGATCTACAAGGAACGGTCCAAAGCTTTCTTTGACAAGGGCTTACTGAGAAAGAGCTTCATCCCTAGTGGCAAGGTTTGATTATTTAACTCCAGACTAAAATTCTTTCCTGGCAAACTAAAATCCCGATGGGAAGGTCCTTATATTGTTATAAATGTTTCCCCATCTAGTGCTGTGGAAGTCAAGGATCCCAAATCTGGGCAGACCTTGAAAGTGAATGGTCAGAGGCTTAAGCCTTGTCTCGAAAAACCTGCAGATCCTATGAACACTATTCATTTTCAAGGGACCCCTTCATCTACATGACCCACAGTTGTGTCCATGTTGTACTATACTACTTTAGTTTCTTCAATAGTCTTTAGGAAACTGTAGTCTCTCGGTGCGGTCTGAGTCTGTGGGGTCTGATAGAGTTTCGATGGCGTTGGTATAATTACTTCTTCTTCTGCGATTTACTGATTTTTTTAATTTAATGTTGAACTGCATGAATTGCTCCCTGTTTGGTACTAAGCCTCGCGCATTCCAATTTGAGATTTGGGAAACTCTCACGCACTACAAGCTACAACATTCATCATCGCGAGATTTCATTCCTATCTCGCGACCCCCTTGCCCAGCTGCGCGAGTCAAATGCAGTTGTCATTTCCCACGCTGATTGCTGGGACTTGTCACTTCCCAACTCACTCTCAATTAATTACGGCGACTTGGATGTTCTTCCACCGTTTCATCTTCAACCATCCTCATTTTTAAATACACAGGGAGCCCCCTTTCATATTCATCCCATCCTTTCTCCTCTCACCCTTGCGGTCCTTCCCTAGTCCTAACAATGGCAGATGACAAGCCTACTGCGCTGCCTAACAAGTTTTACCCGATGTGGTTGGAACCGCCCCCACCTAAAGAGCCGGACCCCCTACAACCCCTCTGGGATGAATACGAGGAGGTTCAGCAGATCCTGGCTGAGGAGGAGGAGAAAAAGCTCCAGCCACAGAAGAAAAAGCAAAAGATAGAACCATACCCTGCCCCCTCCACTCAACCCCTTCCACCACCTTCTCACCCCCCCCATCCTTGATCCCTATCTCCTTTCTTCTTTCTTTTTGTAATTTTCTTTTTTAGTCTTAATGAAATTTTCTTTTTCTGTTACTCGATACAGTTCTCTGTTCTTGGGTGTTTTCTTCCTTGTTATTTCCTTTTATTATGCCCTTAATAAATCTGCTGCACAGCCACCTTTGAACCAGTGAAGACACTGCTCCTCATAGGTTTAAGGGTGTGGCAGGCAGATCCTGCCAATGGAATAGTTAACCTAAGTGCAGCATAATCACATGAGTAATATGGAAATGGAACCATGTTCACTGGAGAATCAGAAAAATAATGGCATTTAAAATTTTTTCAGACTTTAGACAGTATAAACTTTTAAAATTTCACATCTCCATGATGAGACCACCAAGGACACTCACTTATATCAGCACTTAGTGAATCATTAGAGAGAGAAAAAGGTACGGATATACTTAAGAATTCAAAGGAAAACCATAACCAGTGAGATTTGGGCCCATACAAAAAAATTTCTTTGAGGAGTGACTAAGGCAATTTTTTCTAGCTCTAAGAACTGGCTGAGTCACTGTGCTCACTAGAAGTTAGGCAACTCCAAGTTGAAACAACTGACAGCACTCATGAGACTTAGGAAATGATCAAGGCCTTCTCTTAAACAGTTTGAGCCTAAATAGACCAACCTTAAGCAACTGCCCTTGTCCATACCCCCTTTGACCCTTAAATCCTAAATTTCTTCAAAAATACACCTGAGTACTTGCACCTGAACCTATGTATCTGATTTAACCTTACCCTCACTCTGAGAATTCAGAAGGTAAAGGAACAAGAGTTGAAGATGGACTAGCTATGGTCAACATTAAGTGAAGAAAGAAGAAGTACTTCAAAGTCTGGTCGTATGGTAACTGAGAAAATGGTGGCACTTCAGAAAAGAAAAAACAAAATAAAAAGAAGAAAAATGCATAAAAAAATAATAATAATAATAATGAGGAGGAGTAAGAAAGGAGTCAAGAGAGAACTTTCATTGGAAAAATTGAAATCAAGAAGAGAAACTGATCACTTCAAATCTGAAGACCTCAAAGAAGATGAAAGGAGCTGAATTAAAGAAGGTGAAGTCATGAATCACCTCCATCACCTACTGATTTCTCAATTTTGAACCCCTTTTCAACCTTCCATTCTTTTTAACCCCACTCCATAAGCCACATTACAGCCCAGTAAAGCCCTTGTGATCCAAAGATGAGTGAGCTGTCATGTGAAGATAAAGAGTTATCCAATCTATGGTGAGGATCTGTCAATGATGCCAGAACTTCAGAGCTATGCCTATGCTCATGCTTACAGACCCATTTGGGGGATGTAACTGCTCTTGAGCTTGAGATAAAATGAAACCCTCAACAATTCTTTATGAGAGTATGCCCTGAAGAGTTTTGGGTCTGATATTGAATGCATTAAGCATGACCTATAACCTAATTTTTTATCCAGTGATGAGCTCAGTGCGGACACACATGTGAAGTGTTCTTTAGTGTAAACTAATTGGAAATGTTGTGCTATCATGAGAAGCTTATAATATTTAAATTTCTGTGCAACCACTGTGTTTAAATTTCTTTTATTTCTACTGATTCAAAGGTGAACCAACTTTGTTTCTTGACTGTTCATCTGATAAATTGCACCTTTGTTAACTGCTTCATTGAGAAGTTTGTGGGTGTCTTCACTAAAAACCCTCAGGAGACTTCACTCCTCCACTAGGGATCACCTAGGGGTTTAAAAGGCTTGGTACATATGCTAAATGTATCCGTGCTCCCAACGAAAGTGGCATTTAAATTCTATAGTTGATTTAGTGTAGCTTTGCTAAGGGACTAGCAAAGATTAGGTTTGGGGTGTGTGTTAAGACCTAAAAAGTATCACTTTTCACCTCTTAACTTAGCCTTTGATTAGACCCTTAGCCATCTAATAAATACTTGTTAAGTGTTTTCTGTAGGTAATAAACAGCAGGGCAATAAGGCCATGAATCCTGCTAAGGAGCCTGTTTTGGCACCAGAAGTCTCTCAGAAGAATGAACCATGAATCCAAACCATAGAAGAGCCTCGCGCAGCTGACAAAGCTCCAGAGGATTCAGAAAAATATACTTCGCGCAGTCCTCGCAAAGTCCCAAGACTTCACAAACAAGTTCTCGCGTAGTAGAGTGACAGAAGAACTTCAGAAGCCTTGAGTTGCGCAGCTCTCATGAAGTTTAGAAGTTAAAGGTCGCACAGCTCTCGCGCAATTCTAGATGACCCCTCTCACAGCTGAGGAGAGAGAGCTTCAGAATCCAGCCTCGCGCAGCTGTCGCGCAGTCACCGCAGGATGCAAATATCAAGAGAACCTGTCGCGCAGTTCTCACGCTGTTCAGAAAGAAAGCAGTCTTGCGAAAGCCAAAATTAGCCTCGCGAAGTGAAGAGGAAAGCTCACGCAATTCCCGCGCTATTCACAAATTATCAATCCAAGTGCGCGAAGCCCAACCCAGCGAGAGCTTAACTGTCTACCTCGCAACTTCTCAAAGCATCAAGAAACTGCAACCACGCGACGTCTGAAGCTTTAATGTTAAACTCAACCACGCGAAGACTAGAGCTACCACGCGACAAGTCTGGGAATCGACTGCAACCTGGCGAAGCTCTGAACTCTAACTTCCAACATTCTGTAGAGGACTTTCTGGAGATTTCCAAGGATTAGCACGATTTCCACGCCAAATCTACGTACACGCTACCAAGCATCCAAGGATCATTAATGTGCCACGTGGCATCGCTAAAATTAGGGTTTCCTAACCCTAATGCACCTCCACAGCCACTGCTATATAAACCTAAGCCTGGTTTAGGTTTAGGGATCGATCTTTCTTTTGGGAATTCTTTAGACTTGTTGATCTGAGATCATTTTCTTTTCTGTTTCTCTGTAGTTGTAAGTAGTTTTCTTTTTTTTCTTTTTCTTCTCTCCATGGCTCAGCACTTGTTGGCCATGCCTTTGTATGTCTATTGAGAATTAGATTAATAGAGTTTATATAATAGGATTTGTACTCTGATGGGATTTGTGTATTTGTGAGCTGTTCTGTGCAAGGCTGCTGCCTTGTGATCCGCCATTGCTTTAGCTGAGTTTCAAAGCAATGGAGGATTGATTCTAAGGATCCACTCAGATCCAAGTGACCTGTGTGTCTGGGCTATCACGATCCTATACAGCCTTAGCCCCACCACAGGACCCACTAGATCTGAAACTCTTATGGGAGCTTGAGTTTGTAGCCTTGTGACTATGGTGGTGGCAGCAATTAACTTATTTTGTCTTAGGCTTCGTGAGGAGGATAGCCTCTGGGATAGTCTGTGACCATTCAAGTGGACAGGTTATAGCCTTAGGGTGAATCCAATCCACCGATCCAAGATGGATCCTTCTTCCCCGAGCCTGAGCTGTTAAGCCTAGTAGGAGATTGTGCAGAGGCAGACTCCCCATATGTTTGTGTAGGCCCGCCATCAGATGTTAGATCTGATCTGGTTATGGAGATTGTGGGCTTGTGACTAGACCATTGCAGCCCCACTCAAGCAATGGACAACTAGATCTAAGGTGGTACTCAACCTCTTGCTGGTTCTATGTGTCTGGGCTATCATGGTCCTATACAGCCTTAGCCCCACCCATAGAGCTTTAGAGGTTGAGGTTCCCTATGGATTCCTGAGCTTTTGTAGCATGGACGAAGTAGTGCCTATAATGATTAACTTGTTTTGACCCATCTCTGGATTGCGGTTCCCCTATGGGATAGTCTGTGACCATTTAAGTGGACAGGTTATAACCTTAAGGGATTGGATCATGGCACAGGGATGAGTTGAATTCTTCCTCCTCTTTGGTGATAATGTAGCCATTGGACAAGATTTCCATAACATCAGATCTGAATCTGAGTTACAAAAACTCCTCTGATCTAGACTCAATAACCTACTTCTCACCCTTTTATATTTATTTTCCACAATCCATCCATCTTCTCAACCCTTTCTGTAGTTAACTCATTAGGCTATCTTAGAATACTTAGAATAAGTGACCTTAAACTCCCCTCCTTTTAGGACTGCCAGATCTAGAGGGACTACTAGAGATGGCTCCTTTGGAGCTGTAGATCACCTTTCCCTGTGGGACAAACTCTTACTTATCAAAACTTGCTACATATGGACCCTGTATCTTGCAGGTCTAGGATTTCTTAGTTGTGCTGATTCCATCCCCTGTTTTACTCTTTCTTTAATTTTAAATTGTTTTTACCACCAACACATAAAGCAAGCACACCGAGAATTCGCAACACACCTCCAAATTGAAACTTTTAGCCAACACTCATGACACTAAGGAGATGATTTAAGGCATTCATTTGGACAGTTTAAGCCTAAATTCTAACACATTTAACTGCCCTTTTGCATACACTCTTTGAGCCTGTAAATCTATTTTTCTTCAATAAACACCACAGTAATTGCACCTAAACCTCATGACCTGATTCAGCCTTACCCTCACTCTGAAATTTCAGAAGGTAAAGGAGAAGATGTTGAAGATAGCTGAGAGGAGTTCAATATTTGGTAGAAGGAGAAGAGAATGAACCTATAAACAGCAGTGTATCAGTGGTATATGTGTGGCATTTCATAAAAAAAATAAAATAAATAAAATAAATAATAAATAAATAATTAAAATATATATATATATAAAAAGAGAAAAAAAAAAGTCAAGAGAAGTACCTCATCTGAAAAAGTGAAAAAAAAAAAAAAAAAAAAAAGCTGACCACTTCAGATCTGAAAAATATCAATGAAGATGAAGCTGTAATGACAAAGGTGAAGTCATGAATCACCTCCTCCCCTTGCTGAATTCTCAAATTTGAATCCTTTCCACCCCTTCTATTCTTTTTAAACCTCAACCATAAGCCACATTATAACCCAGCTAAAAGACCTTGTTGATCGAAAGTGAAGTGAGTTGTCATGTGGAGACAAGGGGATGTCTGATCTATGGTGAAGAGAAACTGAGAATGTCAAAAATTAGAAGCAATGCCTATGCTCATGTTTACAGGCCTATTTAAGGTCTGTAACTGTTCTTGAGCTTATGAGAAAGTTACACTTTGGATTTTCATTGTTGAGATATAGCCCTGGTAAGGATTGGGTTTGAAAATTAAATTCATTGGAGTAGTATCTAAACCTGATTTTTGAATTAAAAGGTAAGCTTATTACTGATTTTCACACATTGTACTCTTGATGTAAACTGATTGGTAGTGATGCAAATACATGTTGATTTAGGTTTTAAAGTGCTTGCATTACTATTTTAACTCCTCTGATTTTTAAAGAATAGGTGTGGAATGAAGCTTTATTTATTAAAATTTGTTTTGTCAATGGTTGCACTATACTTAACTATTTTGTTGTGAAGTTTGTGGGTATCCTCACTAAAAACCCTCAGGAGACTTCACTCCTCCACTAGGGATCACATGGGGTTTAAAAGGCTTGATGCATAAGCTAAATGCATCCGTGCACCCTACGAAAGTGGCATTTACTCTTTAGAATAACTGTTTTAATTTTTTCTTTGCTCGAGGACTAGCAAAGATTAGGTTTGGGGGTGTGTTGATCACTGAAATGTACCACTTTTCACCTCCTAACTTGGCCTTTAATAGACCCTTGAGCTGGTTAATAATGAATTTTTAAGTTTGTTTTTATAGATGACAATAAACTACAGCTTAGTGCAGCAATCCATCATTTTAGAGCCAAAAAAAAGGAATTTTGAGACAAATAGTGGAGCTAATGGGAATCACAGTGAATGCACCATGGTGGTTCACACAATTGGGGATGTTTAGCATGCCTCAGGGTCCTAGAAGTCCTACTGAGAGAGAGAAGTGAAGCCCAAGCTTAGTGGAGTGATGTTGTAGTAAATTATATAGGAAAGTCGTGGAGAACATTACAGCTTCAGCTTCAACATCTTAAGCACATTGCTGCTGCAGCAGACTATACAAACTGCAAAGAATCAGAAATCAAATGCCAAATAGCTCAGCACTTTCAGCACACTCAAGTCAAGCAGCTGCCGAGCAGAACTGCAATCTATAGACTTGAAGAGTGGAGTGGTAATGTACCTGACGAGCAACTGAAAGCATGCTAAAGTATAGTCCACTCAAGCAGCTGAAAGCTCACTGAAGTATAAACCATACAAGCTGCATAACTGCTGCTTTGGAGTATTGTGATTTTAAATGTGTTTTACTCGCAAGTGCACGAATCGTGGTGTAGCCAGTGGGGGCAGAGTACGAGATCGTTCCCACGAGGATTAGTCAGAAAATGATAACCAGAAATAGCAACTAACCGAAAGAATGACCACAGATCTATCACAATATCTACTAATTTAAGAATTTGAGATCTTTGATGAATGAGATAAGTACTAACAAAAACTAAGAATTTAAACAAATAATAAAAGATAAGGATTGGGATACTAAATCCTCCCATCTTAGGTTTATCATTCGTGCAATACAAATCTGTAGATTAAGATGTGAGATCTTCAAAGGATATCTATGAAGAAGCACCGGCCCTAAACACACATGAGTTCTAAAATACAGATTTGAGATCACGGGGATGTATGATTAACACTCACACCTTGGACAGCATTCAGAACCCATTCTCTGCAGTAAATTCCATACTACCGTTTCAAGATCATGGAGATGTATAATTAACATCCAATGAGTGCATGATTAACACTCACAACTAGGATGATAGTCAGAATTCACTCCTAGGGTAAAGTCACACTACCGATCTGAGATCACAGAGATGTATGATTAACATCCCATGAGTGTATGATTAACACTCACACCTTGGACAATAGTAGAACTTAACCCTGAGATGGGCGATAATTAGGATAAAATCATCATTGCAAAGCTAAGATCATAGGGCATGATTAGCTCCTAGATCTTAGACTGCAATCTGATTTCATTCCTGTCAATAATAACATTAGGGCTTTTAAACGAATCTAATATCTCAACCACAAATTTGTATTAATATAAATAACTACCTCGGATGGGGTTCATCAAATCCCCATCCTTAATAGCACTAGCCACACATGATGAAATTAAACAGCATGATTGAAAAGTAAATCAACATAAATATTAAAATACCGTGCTGAGCTTTAACTAAATCCACAAAAAGCTTTAATCCAGATCTGGTACAATCCCTCTTCGAAAGTGCATAAATGAAAACTAATCTAAATCTTACGCTTAGAAAATGAATAAAAAAAAAAAAATTGGAACAATCGGGACTGAATGCCCTAGAAAACTCAAAAGCAAAAGCAGAAAAAAATGCAAGCAGAGAAGATCCCCCGAATCCTTAGATTTTTCTTTAAATATCTTTCTGATTCGGAATTCAAAATTCGAAATTAGTCGATTGATCGACTTAACTGGTCAATCAATCAACCAATTCAACATTTGAATTTCGAATTTAAATTCTCCTCGTTGTGTTGATGCATCGACCAAAGGAGGTCGATTGATCGACAAAACCAAAGTCTGGGTCCCAGCTTTCCTTTGCTTTACTATTTCAGTGTTTGATTGTTATTACATTCTTTTGTGCTCCTTAATGTATCCAATGACCAATTTCACCTAAAACTCAAAAAACTTCACAAATTCTATTAAATAGCCTTCATCGGATGATTAAATGTAGGTCTTTAGGGTGAAATATTATCATATTTCACTACTCATCACACCCCCAAACCTACAGTTTGCTAGTCCTCAAGCAAAAAAAAAGATAAATAAAATTGAAAAATAAACTAACAACCTACGAAAAGTAAATAATGCCACTTTCATAGGGAGCACGATTGCATTTAGCGTATACAACAAGCCTTTAAACCATTAGGTGATCCCTAGTGGAGGAGTTTTCTCTCCTGAGCGTTTCCAACGAAGTTACCTACAAACTTCAAGACATTTTCTATAATTGATTCTCATAGAATTTATTAATTGCCTTTATCATGTAATTTCTCCTTAAACAATATTCATGTCATGTCATTCTCATTGATAATTAGTTAAGTTAAGCCAATGCTTCAATTTACAGATAAACTTATCACCCATCCTTAGATGTGTCACGTGTAATCATCAGACCGAATTGTATTTATCTGAAAATTTATTCTATTTGTGAACCGTATAGATTTATGTTTTGATTCAAACCTCGCAATAAGTATACTCTCAAAATAGAAATTCTCCGATAATGAGTATATTTTCACACACATGTGAGGGATCAATACAAAGTAAATAAAAGGTCTCACATGACAGGAGAAACACGATATAGTCAATGAACAAAAATAAATCTCAAAAGAATAAATACTAGGATATCCTAAGCATGTCATATCAAGTGCCATAGGTATCACATATTCACTCTCCACAAGATAGTTACTCATGCAAGATCGGATCATGAAGGTCTTTTATAGGGTTGTAATGGGGCTCAGGTAAGGGTGAGAAAGATATGAAAGTTGGGGTTCAAATTTTCTGAGAAATTGGAAAATTAACTAATTTTTTATTTTTCTATTTCTTTTCTCTCTTTTTTTGTTTTTTTAATCTCTCGCTATCTTTCTCAATATTTTTCTATTTTTTTCAACTTTCTTTTCCTTTCTAACTCATTTTTCTTCTTTTGAATTTCATTTTCTTAAAGCACCGCATATTTTTTATTTTTTTTCTTTTTCTCCCTTTTTTTTATATTTTTACCATATACTCTCAGTAAACACCACAACTCGATATCTCTCCACTTACTCTCTTTTCGTTCACTCTCATCTCTCATTCCTAATTTCTCATAAATAAGAAGGGTAAGGCTAAATTTTCAGAAATGGTAAAAGGATAAAGGTTAACGTGGCTTATCAAGGAATGTATAAAGGCAAATTTTTAATAAGTTCGAAGGGGTACTAGAAAGATAAATTTACATAAGGTAGGGTATTTTAAGTACAAACGTGCTAAAGATGGCCTTCAATCATGTCCTCAAAAGATAGTAACCTTGCCTATTTGTCTTGAGTAAACATGCAATATGTTCTAGCATAATAATATGAATTTAATGTTATGCAAAGTCACTACTCAAAACAACATGTATGAGATTATACAAAAATAATTCGTATTCAAAGATAACTTCGAATTTATGTAAACTCTCATCAAAGACGTGGAATTGGCCCTAAAGCTTATCGGGTTTAATCTCCACTAAGATCCTTGAGTTCGCAATTTTAGATAAATTTTCCTGATTTTTAAATTTTCGAACTGGATTAAACATTATGACTTCTAGGAATCGGTTTAAATTTTCATGCTCATCCCCACGTTGAATTTTTCTCTCCTAATAGCAATGATAAAAAATGGCACTTAACATTCTTCCAGTGATATTGTATGATTTAACAGTTTTAAATTCCACAAATCAAATTATTTCTTAAAAAAAAAAATCTTCGAAAACAATCTTCAAAGTGCACAGTCGATCGATCGAGACACATAGCTCGATTGATCGACAAATTCAAATTTATTTTTTTTTTTGGCTTTAATAAAAATAAAAATAAGAATAACACATTACCACCCCCAAACCTAAATTGTGCAATGTTCTCATTGTACCAAAATTGAGATTTACCCTCAAACTTGCATCAAAATTCACACAAACCAAAAGGCAAAGAGGAGGTGAAAAGCATCATTGAAAACAAACTGGAATTTATTAATGAAAATGTGTTATTTACACTTATTGAAAAATAGAAATTAGTAAATCCTAAATCTACCTAAAAACAAAAAATTATTCAAAACTAACAAAAATCATAAAATAAAATCTAAAGCATCCTAAAAATCCTAAAATATCTTTAAAAATCCTAAACTAAAAATCCTAGAAAAATCCTACAAATCTAAAATGTCAAAAATTCTAAACAATTCAAATTTCAAATTTCAAATTTTAAAATTCTAATTTCAAAATTCAAAATTTAAAATTCTAATTTCAAAATTCAAAATTTTAAATTTCAAAATTTTTTATTTTTTTATTTTATTTATTTATTTTTTATTTTTGTATTTCTTTTTATTTTTTTATTTTTTTATTTTTAACTAAACTTGGGTTGCCTCTCAAGAAGCGCTAAATTTAGTGTCGCTAGCCCGACATTCCAACTTTTTAATTTCATCTCGATTGGTTGAGATCACTCAATGCAACTTTATCAAAATTTTTGATGATATTTTCTAAAAACGGTTTCACCCATTGCCCATTGACTCAAAATTTTCTCCCATTTTGAGGATTGTAGAGTTTAATTGCTCCATTCGAAAATATTCAGTTTACCTGAAATGGACCGTTTCATCGAGTTTTAAGCTTTCCTGAAAACAAATGAAGTCTTGAGTTGTATAACAACACCTTTTGACCCACAGTGAATGATTTTCTTAAAATAAACTGATCATGGGCATACTTCATGCGGTCCTTGTAAGATTTTGCACAGTTGTATACATCGGCCCTTACTTCTTCCAATTCAACAATTTTTAAGCTTCGCTTCTCACCCACTTTTTTCAAACTAAAATTCAGAGACTTGATAGCCCAATAGGCTCAGTGTTCTAACTCAACAAGTAGATGACAACCTTTACCAAAGACCATCCTAAAAGGGGACATTCTAATGGGAGCTTTGAATGTCGTCCGATAAGCCCAAAGTGCGTCGTTTAATTTTTACAACCAATCTTTCCGATTAGGCTTTATCATTTTCTCTCAAATGTGTTTTATTTCCCGATTCGAAACCTCAACTTGTCCACTAGTTTGAGGGTGGTACGGTGTAGCCACTTTGTGCGTGATCCCGTACTTTTTCATTAGCAGAGTAAAAACTTTGTTGCAGAAGTGCTTTCCACCATCGCTAATGATAGCGTGTGAGGTACCAAATCTTGAAAATACCTCATTCTTAAGGAATTTAACAACCACCTTGTAATCATTAGTCTTACAGGCCATTGCTTCAACCCATTTTGAAACATAATCTACTGCGACAAGGATGTATAAATTTCCAAAAGAATTCGGCAATGGGCCCATGAAGTCTATTCCCCATACATCGAACACTTCAACCTCAAGAATTAGATTTAAGGGCATCATGTTTCTCTTTGAAATTCTGCCTACCATCTGACAGTTACTACATGACATACAGTGATGGTGACAGTCCTTAAAAATTGTCGGCCAATAGAATCCACATTGGAGGATCTTAGTAGCAGTCTTTCTTGAGCTGAAATGTCTCCCACAAGACAATTCATGATAGAATGAAATAATTTTTTACTGTTCAGATTTCGAAATGCACCTTCTGCTACTTTGATCGGTGCAATATTTAAACAAGTACAGATCCTCAAAAAAATAGTGCTTTGCTCGTGCTAGAAAAATAGCTTTCTCATTCTTATTCCAGTGTTGTGGTACTTGATCTGTCACCAAATAGTTAATCAGATCAGCATACCATGGTGAATGTTCGATAGCAAACAATTGTTCATCGGCAAAGTTTTCCAAGATCGGGGCTAGATCGTCAGATTTTTCAACAATAATTCGAGATAAATGGTCAACGACCATATTTTTTTATCCCTTCTTATCTTTAATTTCTAGATCGAACTCTTGCAAAAGTAAAATCCATCGGATCAAATAGGTTTTTACATCCTTCTTCACAAAGAGGTAGCGAAGAGCCGCATGATCCGTAAACACCACAACTTTTGATTCTAACAAATAAGATCAAAATTTATCTAGCGCAAAGACTACACCTAGGAGTTCCTTTTCTGTGGTAGAAAAATTCAATTGTGCATCATTCAGCGTGCGACTTGCATAGTAAATTACATGCGGAATTTTCTCCACCCTTTCTCCCAATATTGCTCCTACTGCATAATCAGATGCGTCACAAAATATTGCTCCAAGTTCAGCTTGGATTACCTCGAAAGCTTTCAGACATTTCTCATCAAAAAAGAATGGGACGTCTTTACCGAGTAAGTTGCATAGAGGTTTTACAATCTTACTAAAGTCCTTGATAAATCGTTGGTAAAAACTGGCATGCCTAGGGAAAGACCTAATCTCCCTGGTTGTTCTGGGTGGTGGAGTGTTTGAAATCAAATCTACTTTTACCTTGTCCACCTCAATACCCTTGGATGAAATAATATGTCCAAGGACTATTTCATTTTGCACCATGAAATGACATTTCTCCTAATTCAAAATAAGGTTCTTTTCCTGACATCTCGCAAGAAATAGAGATAGGTTCTGCAGGCAATTATTAAAACTGTCCCTGTCCGAAAATCTCTCCACCATGTCCGAAAATATACTCAGCATGCATCTTTGAAAGGTGGCTGGTGCGTTGCAAAGCCTAAATGGCATTCGCCGGTAGCAAAACGTTCCAAATGGACAAGTGAACATTGTTTTCTCCTGATCTTCTGGTGCTAGGACTATCTGATTATATCCAGAATAGCCATCGAGAAAACAATAGTATTGATGTCCTGCTAGTCTTTCGATCATTTGATCAATGAATGAGAGGGGGAAGTGATCCTTCCTTGTAATTGAATTCAACTTTCTATAGTCGATGCACACTCTCCAGCCGGTCTAAACTTTTGTTGGTATCAGTTCATTCTCTTTGTTCTTCACCACAGTTACTCTAAACTTTTTGGGAACCACAAGTGTCGAGTTAACCCATTTGCTATCGGAAATAGGGTATATAATCTCAGCATCTAGCAGCTTAATAACCTTCTTTCTCACAACGTCTTGCATTATCGGATTCAATCTATATTGTGATTCTCTCAAGGGTTTAGCACTTTCTTCCAAATGAATTTGGTGCATACACACCATTGGGCTAATACCCTTAATGTCCTTGATGGACCATCCAATTGCGCTTTTGTGATCTTGGAGTACTTTAATGAGTTGTTCCTCTTGATCCTTATTCAATTTTGCTGAAATAATCACCGGATCAGTTTCATCTCTGCCCAAATATGCATATTTCAAATCGGCAAGAAGAGATTTTAGTTCCAGCATTGATTTCTATTCTTCTCTTGATTCTTCTTAATTTTCTTCCTCCTTGGCCTCATCTTTCAGTTGTCATTCATTGCCTCCCAAGAGCGGTGTTGAATCTAACATCTCATTAACTTCGTGGATCACCTAATCCACTTCGAAGTCTTTAGCGAAATATGCTAGACACGCCTCCAACCGGTCCTCATATTCTGAAGCAAAGAATGCATTTTTCATAGTACTATCAATCATACATACTTGTGCATGTTCCTTATCTTCAACAGGTTGCCTTGCAATGTGAAAGATATTTAGCTCTACGGTCATGTTCTCGAATGACAAGTTCATTATCTCATTTCGACAATTAATTAATGCATTCGATGTTGCTAGGAAAGGTCTTCCTAGGATTACTGGAACTTTATTTTTCAGTTTATGAATAGGTTCGATATCCAAGACAATAAAGTCAATTGGAAAGTAGAAGGTATCTACTTTAATCAGGACATCCTCGACTATTCCCCTGGAAATCTTGATTGACCTATCGGCAAGTTGAAGGGTCATAGCTGTGGGCTTTAGTTCGCCCAGTTCGAGCTCCTTGTAAACAGAGTATGGCAATAGATTAACAATTGCTCCAAGGTCTAGAAGTGCTTGATCAATGCGATTTTTCCCTATGATGATTAAAATTGTAGAGCAACCAGGATCCTTATATTTAATTGGAAGTCTCGCTTGCAATACTGAACTTACCTGCTCTGTTAAGAAAGCTTTCTTCATAATGTTAGTCTTCCTCTTGATTGTGACCAAATCCTTCAAAAATTTCGCATATGTCGGTACTTGCTGAATGGCATCTAGGAAGGGGATATTTATCTTTAACTGCTTGAACATTTTAATGTTCCCTTTCTGATCGTGATTTTTCTTTGATCCCATTAGCCTTTGAGGAGAAAACAATGTTGATAATTCTGGTTGGATTGCCTGAGTTGCCCATTTTGATTTTGATTTTGGTGAAATTGGTTTCCACCCCCATAGTGTTGTTGGAATTGTCCTTGACCAAATTGTTGTTGTGGTCCTTGATTGAAATTTTAATTTGGATAAAAATTCATCCCTTGTCCTCTACCTTGAGGTTTTTGATTCCCTTGCTTCTATGAAAAATTTTGATGATATTTCCAACTATTCATGTTATTTTCATTGAAAACATTTCCCTGGTTTCGACCATAGGTATTCAATGTGTTCAATTGCTCGCAAGGATCTTTTGAGTAATTCTGTATTGAAGGGCAACCATCAGATGTGTGCATTGGACTTGCACAATATGAACATGGATCTGATTGTACATTCACAACACTCACGGTCTTCTTCAACTTCAATTCCTCAACTTGTTGAGTGAAGAAATCTATTTTTGCTATGAGATCAGGTGTTTCTTTCACCACATACAGTCCTCCTTTCTTTGTTGAGCCTCCTGCTTGATCTCGACTCTTATTTTGTTGATCTTGAGTTTTCGAAAAGTCTCATTACTGTGAATCTTCAGCCAACTTTTCTAAGAATTGATAGGGTTCATTTTCTCTAAGTTCAAGGAATCCTCCACTGTTCATTGATTCGATCAGATGTCGATTGGCCTAATCCAATCCATTATAAAAACATTGGACCAACCTCCATTTTGAGAATCCATGGTGTGGGCACTTCCATAAGATATCCATGAACCAATCCCAAGCTTCATAAAATTTCTCGTCATCTTCTTATGTAAAATCAGTGATTTCACGTCTTAAGGCATTAGTCTTCGCCATGGAAAAGAATTTTGATAAAAATTTCTTAACCATCTAATCCTAGGTGGTTATGATCCAGCTAGTAAGGAATTTAATCAGACTTTAGCCTTATCCTTTATGGAGAAAAGAAACAAACGTAATCTCACGGATTTCTCACTGAAATTTTGATACATTGACAAACAGACTTCAACGAAGTCTTTGATGTGTTGGTATAGGTCTTCTCTATCCATGCCATAAAAAATTGGAAGGATTTGAATCACATTTGTACGGATCTCAAATCTGCCACTAGGTGTTGCAGGATATGTGATGTAAGAAGGAGTGTTTGTAGTTATAGGAGCAAATAACTCCCTCAGAGTTGGTTCCTCCTTATTTTCATGTGGGTGATCTTCACAACTGTTTGCATTCATTTCAAATTGAATTAATGTTTCGCTTCAAACTTTTTGCCCTGTTCTGATCTCTTTCCGACTTGAACGATAAGTTCGCTCGATCTCAGAATTGAAAGGTTCTAAAGATTTATCTCTAGAGGACCTTGTGTGCATACAAAGACACAAGTATTCCACACAAGATTCACCCATTTCTAATTTGTGTTTGTTTTTTCTATTTTTTTTTGTTCGATTGATTGAGGGTTTAGGTCGATCGATCGATCAAAGATAGTCTTCGATTGATCGAGGGTTTAGGTCGATCGATCGAGAATTAAAATTCGAAATTTGAAAAAAAAAAAATCAAATTTAGAAATTCAAAATTTTGAATTTTGAAATTCTAAAAGCCTAAAGATTATGGTTGGTGGAGAAATTTTTGGGTTTTTTTTGGAGTCGATTGATCGAGTGTTTGGCTCGATTGATCGATCTCTATATGTTTTGATTTTTCAATATTTTTTTTAAGTTTGAAAACTAGTAAAAATACCAATTTAAACCTACAAAAATTCCTAAAATTAATTTCCTATTTCCTAAAAAATTATGAATTTTCTATGCCTAATCCCCGGCAACGGCGCTAAAAACTTGTTGATTTTAAATGTGCTTTACTCGTAAGTGCACGAATCGTGCTATAGCCAGTGGGTGCAGAGTACAAGATCGTTCCCACAAGGATTAGTCAGAAAATGATAACCAGAAATAGCAATTAACCAGAAGAATGACCAAAGATCTATCACAGTATCTACTAATTTAAGAATTTGAGAACTTTTATGAATGAGATAAGTACTAACAAAAACTGAGAATTTAAACAAATAATAAAAGATAAGGATTAGGATACTAAATCCTCCCATCTTAGGTTTATCATTCATGCAATACAAATCTATGGATTAAGATGTGAGATCTTCAAAAAATATCTATGAGGAAGCACCGGCCCTAAACACACATGAGTTCTAAAATATAGATCTGAGATCATCGGGATGTATGATTAACATCCCATGAATGTATGATTAACACTCACACCTTGGACAGCATTCAAAACCCATTCTCTGCAGTAAATTCCACACTACCATTCCAAGATTACGGAGATGTATAATTAACATCCCATGAGTGTTTGATTAACACTCACACCTAGGATGACAGTCAGAATTCACTCTTAGGGTAAAGTCAAACTGCCGATCTGAGATCACGGAGATGTATGATTAATATCCCATGAGTGTATGATTAACACTCACACCTCGGACTGTAGTAGAACTTAACCCTGAGATGGGCGTTAATTAGGATAAAATCATCATTGCAAAGCTGAGATCATAGGGCATGATTAGCTCCTAGATCTCAGAATGTAATCAGATTTCATTCCTGTCAATAATAACATAGGGCCTTTAAAAAAATCTAACATCTCAACCACAAATTTATATAAATATAAATGACTACCTCGAATGGGGTTCATCAGATCCCCATCCTTAATGGAACTAGCCACACATGATGAAATTAAACAGCATGATTGAAAAGTAAATCAACATAAATATTAAAATACCGTGCTGAGCTTTAACTAAATCCACAAAAAGCTTTAATCCAGATTTGGTACAATCCCTCTTCGAAAGTGCATAAATGAAAAATAATCTAAATCTTACGCCTAGAAAATGAAAAAAAAAAAAAAAAAATTGGAACAACCAGGACTGAATGCCCTAAAAAACTCAAAAGCAAAAGCAAGAAAAAATGCAAGCGGAGAAGATCCCCCTGAATCCTCATATTTTTCTTTAAATATTATTCTGATTTGGAATTCAAAATTCAAAATTAGCCGATTGATCGACTTAAGTGGTCGAACAATCGACCAATTCAAATTTTGAATTTTGAATTTAAATTCTCCTTGTTGTGTCGATGCATCGACCAAAGGAGGTCGATTGATCAACAAAACCAAAGTCTAGGTCCCAGCTGTCCTTTGCTTTACTATTTTGGTGTTCGATTGTTATTACATTCTTTTATGCTCCTTAATGCATCCAATGACCAATTTCACCTAAAACTCAAAAAACTTCACAAATTCTATTAGATAGCCTTCATCGGATGGCTAAATATATGTCTTTAGGGGTGAAATATTATCATATTTCACTACTCATCATGGAGCACTCGAGCAGCTGCACTAAAAACTTCACATTTATATACTCAAACAATTCAATGTTGTTGCAACCATCCTCTCGAGCTGTGTAGCTGAAGACAAGCACCCACTAGAGTAGACTAGCAGCCTCAGCAATTAGGCTTGAGTGGATCTCGAGTACTTCAGCAGCTGAAACAGTTTATACTCGAGTTTTTCATTGCAGAAACTAGGCAGTCGAGAAGTTTCCCTTACTGGAAACCCAGCCTCTCGAGTTGCAGCCTTCGGACATTCATCCTGTCGAGCTGTGTATGTTCTGAAGTAGCAGCCTCTCGAGCACCTTATTGTTGAAGCCAACCAAGCTACTCAATCAGTTTAATGCACTTAAAGTCATCCTGTCGAGCTGCAATTGTTGCTGCAGTAACCACTCGACCATCCACTCGACCTTAAGACCTGAAGCAACCATGCTGTCGAGTTGTTTATTGCACTTAAAACCCATCCACACGAGTTGGAGCCTAATCCTCACGAGCTGTAGCTGGAGCCACTCGAGCACTTTAAAGCTTTAAATCATCCACTCGACCATCCTCTCAAGATCCTGTCGAGCTGCAATGTCTGAAGCAAGCATCCTCTCGAGCACTTAATTGCTGAATTTCCATCTTGTCAAGAACTTGTCGAGCTGCAATACCTGAAGCCTGTCATCCTCTCGAGAACCTCTCAAGATTTAATTTTTGAAGCTCATCTACTCAAGGCACGGGTTCCAGCTTCCATATTCAAACGTCAGGTGCATTTGTGGGATTTCACATCACCTAGGGCACACATCCCAAGGTGTTGAGCTATTCCCCACATTCTAAGGCATCACTTGGCCACAAATGGGCCACGACAACAGCTCCAAACATTTTATTTCTTTCCTTTTTTTGATTGGCTAAACCATTTCACTACTTTATGGATTGTATATAACTAGCTCTAAGCTGTTTTGTAAAAGGAAACTAGGATTAGCTTGAGCTTACTTTTAGGGTTTATAGTTTAGGGTTTTATTTTCATTTTCTTCTTTCTTCTTCCTTAGCTCAACAGCAATGCTGGGTTAAATCTCTTTGTAGCAGCTAGGTTTACTTCAAGCTGTAATTAGTTTTGTAATGACATTGTGTGGACATTGGAAGCTTGCAGAGACTGCTGCCTTGAGGGCAGATCATTGTAAGTCCTTTTTATTCAATGAAAAGCCATTTTTAAAGCTTCATTTAATCTATATTTTTCTCATGTTCTTCATATAGATCTGCATGGGTTTTGTGCACCTATGGATGCATGAGTTTGTAATCATGCAAACATAGTGGCTGCAGTAGTTTTCCTATTTTATTTCTAACCTCTGTGACTGGGTTAATCCCTGAGATGCCCTGTGACCATTTTATTGGACAGAGTATAGCCCTAAGACTAGTGTAGATCACAAGGTTGAGCTGGATTCTTTTTCTCTGCACTTGTGTTTATAGCCAAGTGAAAGACTGCTACAAAACCAAACTCCTTTGTTTTACAATACTATTTTCAGTGAATAGATCTGTAATCTAGCAGAGACTACAGACTTGAGATCTAGGTCATTGCAAGCCTCTTTGTAGCAATGACTAGCTGATTCTAAAGCCCCATTCAATCTATAATTTCTTGTGGTTCTCACTAGATTTTCATGGACTGTTTGTTCCTATGGATGCATGAGCTTGTAGCCTTGCAAACATAGTGTCTATAATAGTTTTCCTATTTCAATTTAACCCCTTGATTGGATGAAATCCCTGGGATATTCTGTGACCATTTAAGTGGACTGAATATAGCCCTAAGATCATTTCATGTCTCTGGGTTAGGTTGGATTCGTCTATCTTGCACTTGTGCTTGTAGCCAAGTGAAGGATAGCTGCAGATCCACTTCTTGGTCTGAGTTGCAGTGAAGATTAGCCCATAGCTGTCTACTTCTCCACATTTTTACTTTATTTTACCACACCACCTTCACTCTTCCTTTTCCCCTTTATTTAGTTGTAGTTTTTATTTTTGTTTTTAGGTTAGTTTAGTTTGTGACACCCAAAAACACCCTCTCTTTACCTTGCTTTCTAATGTAGGATTAGAGTTCCCAGATCTATAGCCAGATCTGAAGATTTTCTATTCAACTTTTGGTTTTTAGATCATCACTCCCTGTGGGACAAACTCTTACTTATCAAAACTTACTACAACAGCCCTGGATCTTACAGGATTGTGAATAGATTGTTGTGTGCTGTTCCACACCATTTTACTCCCTTTTGTTTTGTTTTTATTTTCCTTTATAGCTGCCATATTTTTACCACTCTTTTAATAATAAAAGAACAGCACAAGCAATCTTAACCAACAATCTCATAAGCCAATATCACAGTAGACCCAAGCAAAATCGAGGCTGTGTTGAAGTGGGAACAACCAAGATAAGGAGTTTCCTGGGACTAGCCGGATACTACAGACGGTTTGTCAAAGGATTTTCAAGGATTGTTGGGCCACTCACACAACTCACTCGAAAGAACGCCAAATTTGAGTGGATTGAGTCATGTGAACACAGTTTTCAAGCACTCAAAAGAAGACTGACCTCCGCACCAGTACTCACCATACAATCAGGCAATGGAGGATTCGTAGTGTTCAGCGACACATCCCATAGTGGGTTAGGTTGCGTGTTAAACCAGCATGAGAGAGTCTTTGCATATGGTTCAAGGCAACTGGAAGACCATGAGAAGAACTATCCCACACACGACCTGGAACTAGCAGCGGTCATTTTGCCCTGAAAATCTTAAGGCAGTATCTCTATGGTGAAACATTTGAAATCTTCACTGATCGCAAAAGCCTTAAGTATCTCTTCACTAAAAAAGTTCTGAATATGAGGCAGAGGAGCTGGATGGAATTTCTGAAGGATTATGACTACTCTATCTGATACCATCCCGGAAAGGCAAATGTGGTAGCTAATGCATTGAGTCGAAAATCATCTGCTCAGCTGTCACATCTTATCACAAGGATACGTAGATGGCGCTTACTTGAGGACATAGCCTCATGTGGCACCATATTTGAGGTGAAAGATTCTGGAGCTTTGATAGCTGATATTAAGCTACAATCAACACTCTTCGATAGGATCAGAGAACTCCAAATGACCGATGTAGAACTGATGGCTATCAGGTAAGGGGTAGTTAGTAGAAATTCATCAGATTTCTCTATCAAGGACGATGGATCCTTGTTGTTCAGAGATAGATTGTGTGAGTCGACTGATGTCGACGTGAGACATGCAATACTGGAAGAAGCACACAAGTCTATGTATACTATTCATACCAGAAGCACCAAAATGTATCAAGACCTTAAAAGAATTTATGGTGGAAAGGGATAAAGAGAATTCCCCCTTTTGTTCAAGGTATGGGGGGTCTTTTTAAAGGTAGCAGGCTAATTCTGTGCATGTGGGGATGTGAGGAATTGGTGATTTCCGCGCATGTGGGGATGAGCTTAATTGAATTCCATGCAATGGCATATGCGCTTAATTCAGTTTAAATCGGCTTGCAAACTGGGCTTCCTTGTCCTAGTATACCTGGAGAACCAATTTCGCGTAGTGGAGTATGCACTCGATTCGATTTCGTGCAGTGGAGTATGCATTTGATCATGAGTTCAGGCGATCTAAGGAGTTAGAGGCGGGGTTCGACTGGGAACCAATTCTATGCATCTAGTGGCACGTGGAATCTAATTCTGCATAATAGGGTATGCATGGGATTCAGATCCCTGGGGGGTCTAGGGAGTTAGAGTCCCAGTCCAGTTTGGACTGATTCCACGTAATGGACATACGTGGAATCGATTCCGCGCAAGTGTATCTGCACGGGATCAGGATCTCTGGGCGGTTAGGGGAAGTGGAGTTCCAGTCCAATCTGGACCTATTTCGCGTGTATGAGCACAAGTGGGATCAATTTCGCATAATTATATCTGCGCAGAATAGGGAACTTCAGCGGTGCACAGAAGCTTGTGCCTAGTCCAAATGGGATTAATTTCGCACAAGTGTATCTGTGCGGAATTCAATTCTATGCAAGTGTGTCTACACAGAATTGGTAACTTTTGAGCTATAACGGGTACGAGCCGCAGAGCTATTGTTTTGGCCCAGGGTCTCGACCATATACTATTGTTTCAGCAATGGTCCCCGTATTTAGGGTTTTAAGGTTTTCGGAGAAGGTCAGTCCTTTTTCAGAGATTGTGGGCAAGGTCAAAGGTTGATCGAATATGATTGTATACTTTGAGCCCGCAAAATTGGGGTGTTTATAGATGCTCCTTTTCAGTGCATCCTGGCGAAGTAAGGATGCGTCGAAGAAGTAGACACCCCTCTTCTAAGGTGTCTTCTCGTTTCTTTGGGAAATCACAAGTGTGAACCGGAGAGTTCACATGAAATTCTTGGCTTTCTTATCTATCAGCACAAGCTAAAGAGGAGCATTCGGGGGCCCAGTGATAGCTGTTGAGAGGTATATCCTCATCTGTGGGTGCAAGTGGCATCCCGCCACATTTCGCGACCTGCTACAAGGGGCAGTCAAACAGAGGGTCATTGACGCAATCGAGGTATCAAGGGACATCATACGAATGTCCAGAGATAAGGTGAAGTGACCGAATAATATGATGTAGTATGATGGCAAAGGCTTTCACAGATCATGTCAGATTAGGGGCATCATTGCTCACACCAGTGGCGCGTCAAGGGTCCCTTTCCAGTGGACATTTGTGATTTCTCATATTTGAGCATATTTATTGTTCAATTTCCCAGGAAAACGAACAGATTG
This sequence comes from Chloranthus sessilifolius, assembly GCA_021018995.1. NCBI lineage: Eukaryota > Viridiplantae > Streptophyta > Magnoliopsida > Chloranthales > Chloranthaceae > Chloranthus > Chloranthus sessilifolius. Next base: position 101,748,907 of record CM037586.1, read on the forward strand.
GAGTGATGAGAGGTGAATTTTGATAGATAAAGGGTTTATTTATTATCATTTTTTTTTTTAAGTTTGGGATTTTTAACTTAAGATCAATTCAGTGGTAAAATGGTAGAAAATGTGGCTTCCAAGACATCACTGAGTAGATCCACCGGAATGAGATTTGTGGACCCAACCATTTATGTGGTTGTCAAGACGACACTTGGTATGTTGGGTACTCCGTCTAATCTTCTCATGAATACTGATGATTGTCTGTTATGGAAGGACTACAGTGATTCGCGTGTCAGGAGAGACGGTTTTTTGAAAACGTTTTACTTAATATCAGCTAATTATATTTTATAAGGAATATCGAGTAGAAAAAAGTGGTGATACTTACCAAATTTGTTGCGCAATGGGATGTCCGGATCGCCTGATGAGATATTTGCGATGGGACTTGATAATTGATAGGCAGTGTTGTTTCGTGGTGGTCGTGCGGTGGGACATCAGGGCACGTGATGAGAGGCTTGCAACAGAGCTTGATATTTGTTGGGTCTGATGGGATGTCAGAGGGTTTCCCTCTCTCTTTTGTCGGCGAGCGTATGTTTTTTTTTTGTGGTGGTGGAGTCTGGCGACTGCTGTGTGATAGGACATTTGGGAGGATCGACTCGTTGCTTTTCGCGATGGGACATTGGTTGAGCCTCCCCTTCTGGTTGTGTGTCGTAGCGGCTTGCGATGAGACTTGGTAGTTATGCGATGGGGCATTTCGGTTGATGACTCCTTGACTATTTTGATGTCGTGATGGGACAATGATGGTGTATTTCTTTCTTTGGCAGATCTCGGTTATACGATGGGTTAGGGTCTCTCTGAATGGTGTTTGAGATCGCGACAGGACTTCCCTTTGACCTTTGTGGTGTGGTCAGGCTTTAGCGTCACGATGGGACATGAGGGTGTGGCTGATTCATGCCAATGAACTTAGGTGTTGGGATAGCGTTGGTTATATGTGCGTTCTGTCGCAATGGGACGTGTTATTGTGAGGACGTGTGATGGGACATCAGTGGCTCTCTGTCCCTCTCTGGTCAGCGTATGAGGTTATGTGATGGGATAAGGGAGAGTGATTCCGCTCGTGGTGGGACAGGTAACACGGAATGATTTATCTTGTGGCTACTTTGTCATCGTTCGGGTGTCGTTGTCATTATTTTATTGTCGTGTCGCGATGGTAGTTTTATTATTTATTATTTTGTTTTTTGTTTTTTATTTTTTTTATTTTGATTGTGATAGGGCATCGGGAGGTGTGTTATTGCGATGAGATTATGAGCGATAATTTTGTGTTATGTACCGCAGCGGAGTGAGTGGCGGGCATTGGGGAGTGATTTGGTCGCGATGGGACTGCGGGGAGTAACTTGGTTTTTTTTTGTTTTGCTTTTTTTTTGTTGTATCTTGTGTGATTTTGTTTGGTTTCTTTTTGTGTAATTTTGTTTGATTTTTGTTTTGTTGTGTGATTTTGCTTTGTTTGATTTCTTTTTGTGGGCCTTGTTGTTCTGTGCATATATTTTCTTGTCATAACTGGGGAATTCCGCGTATGCGCATATGTGTGGAATTAGATTTCGCACATATTTACTTGCGCAAGATTCAGAGGTCAAATGGATAATTACGCACAAGTTTGGTGGTGTGAAATTCAATTCCACACGAGTTCAGTTGCACGCGATTGAAGAGTCAAAGGGGTTATTCTGCATTGTAGTGCTTGCGTGTAATCGAATTTTGCTCAGGCGTGGATGCGTGAAATCGAGGGGTCAGACATTACTTTACGCCAACTCCGAAGTGTTGGGTCGAATTCCGCACAAGATTTATAGCGAGTGTCTTGGATTCCGCATGATAGGATAGGCGCGAGATTGAATAGTCGCATGCAAGATTTATTAGGGGTTAAATTCTGCGCGTTGTGGTTTGCGTGAGATTCTAAATTCATGCATTCTGACAGGCACTTAACTGGATTACGCACAGAGCGTTTAGCATGAGATTTTATGGGTGTCTATATATTTTTGGATTTTTTTTTCAGGTTTCTTCATTCTCATATTCAGAACAGATAGCAGAATGCAGCCAAAGTGTCAATCTTTGCTAAAGTGAACTCAAAATGCAGTAAGAAAGACGATCATATGCAAGTATGACTAATCGTATCAAGAACCAGTCGATAAGCCAAAAGAAAGACGAGATACAATTGATCGAACGACCAATCGTAAGCTCACTAGAACGAAAGAAGTCAAGAAAAGAGAACAATCATACTTACAATTCCTCAAAGAGACATTGAAGACTGGAGGAAAAAGGGAGAAATAGGATCGATCGAAAGGGAGAAATCATACTGAAGAAGAGAACAATCGTAAATTATGATTGGTCAATATTAAAGCTCCCGCTACTACTGATCATGTGAGATACACCGCCATGGACAGAATTAGAAGATCACTTGAAGTAGAAGTGTGGAAACCCACGGATCTGAGAAGATTGGCGAAGATATAAAAGAAAAATCCAGAAGATCTCTGCTACTAAAATCACAGAGAAAAGTCATGCGCGCTTCTATCATCTCAAAGCAAGAAAGATTAGAATTAGAAGTTAGAGTTATATTAGGAAACTTTTGTTTTAGTAATATTCTTTTATTAGAATTAGAATAATGTAAATTGACCCCTTATGATCTATAAAAAAGAGGGCTCGGCATAGGAGAAAGATCCAAGGAATTTTCATTATCAATTGACAATTGAGGTTGGAATTCTAAAATATCACCATCGTCCACAGTTCTCTAAATGTCTTGCCTGACAACTAAGACCGAAGAAGCTAAAAGATCGACCCTTTGGATGGTTCTACTTTTACTTTCTAGTTTATATTTATTTTATTACACTTTACTGCTTTGTAAACATCCAATTCTTCTTGATTTTAATTGACGCCTAAAATTGAGAGTTTGAGTGTAATGATTTTTATTTTCCATCTTCAGTTTTCTTGAATTTGATTGATGCCCAAATTTCAGGAAGATTGTTGATTAAATCTGTGTTGAGGAAATCTTGAGTTTGATTGACGCCCAAATTCTAGAGGACTGAGATAAGGTGTAACAGTACGTTACTTTTATAAGAAACTGAGAACTGAAGGATTGTGATTGACAACCATAATCTGGAAGGAGGGGGATTTAGATTTATTTTTCTTGTAATTAGTTTAAATAACCATTCTTTTATTCTTATTTCTCCAGTAGATTAGATTCTTAAAAGACAAATAAAAGTTTTCAAAACGTACGAAATTTTGACCTTCCTCGTGCGAACAATCCTATACTAGTGCCACAATTTCCATTGTGCGCTTACAATAGGTTAAGGCTACATCTAATAATAGCTCAAACGAACCAACAAGTTTTTAGCGCTGCTGCCAAAGAAGCGAAAAATTTTAATCTTGTTTCGAAAGCCAATATTTGTCTTTCTCTTTTTATTTTTCTTTATATTTTTATTTTCTTTAATCACTTCCTAATTTATTGCAAGTTTATTCGAAGAAACAAATCAAAGGTTTCGACACTTCTTCTAACAATAGAAGCTAGAGGCTCAGATTTATTTTCTCTCTCTACTTTCTAAAATAAAAATCAAATAAAACAAAAAACAAAAATAGATATTTACAATAATTGTTCTAGCCAACCCGACTTATCTTCAAGTCAAATCAATATGACGGGAAAAGATCAATTTGCGGATAGAACATTGGGGGAGTATTAGGCATTGACCCCTCTTACTCGTCCCCTGTGTATTTGCTTACCCCCAGTGACCGGTGATGGAACCTTTGAAATCAATTCTAGTGTCCTCCCAGTACTTCCTATCTTTTATGGGTTTGGTGAGGAGGACCCATATATGCACTTAATGAGTTTTCTGGAAATCTGCGTAATAGTTAGAATTAAAAATTTGAAGAAAGAACATACTCGTCTGAGGCTCTTCCCATTTTCCCTTAACGACGGAGCAAAGCAGTGGCTGAACTCTTTGCCAAACAATTCAATTGCTAGTTGGGAAGAGTTGCAAACCACGTTTATCACAAAGTACTTCCTAATTAGCAAAACGAGTCGAATTCGGAAGGTTATAACAATGTTTCATCAATTTCGGAGGAGTCTTTTCAGGAGAGCTGGAAACGTCTTAACGAGCTTCTGAGCAAATGCCCTCACCATGAGGTTTCGTGCTGGTAAATATTGCTTGATTTCTACGAAGGCTTTAATGATCAAACCCAATACATGTTTGATGTTGCTTGTGGAGGAATGTTCCTAACATTGACAACAGAGGATGCCTGGGAATTCTTTGAGACACTTAACAAGGAATCGATGCAACACCATGCATCAAATGAGACTGATTCAGAGACTTTAAGGAATATACCACCTAAGCGAGGAAGACTAGGTAAATTAAAGACAATGATGAATTGCCTCCCAAAGTTAAAGTTTTGAAAGATGAAAATTTAGTCCTTGTTGGGTATAAAATCGCACCCAACATCTCAAAGAGGAGAGGCTTGTGGTCCTCACCATAGCCCATCTCAGGGAGGCTCTCAATACCCTGCTGTACCTTTTTACCCCACAAGAATCCGAGATCATAATGTTGCCATAAAGGAGGCCATGCTGTAGGCATGTGGAAATTTCCAGCAGCATGACCAGAACAAATTAACTACCTTACTTGGTAGGAGAGGTCACTCCTTGCCCTTCCGAAATATATTGTTAAGTTAGAAGCTCAAGTCGAGCAATTAACTACCTTAATTGGTAGGAGAGAGAACAGTTATTCTTCATCATGGCCAGTTGGCAACCCTAGAGGACATATCTTCAAGGGAGGCACATCAATTCCCCTTGATCCAAAGTAAGTTCCTCATGGACCCGTCGTGCTACCGACTTATACGTAACAAAATTTTGTATCATATGTACAAATATTTCTTTTGTCGCTAGTAGGAAATTTTGAGAATACCTTACAATCTAAAGCGTGTCAAAACACACTCGATCGTAAAGATTTCTCTTATACAATAGAATCACGTGTGAAAAAATGGAGTTGCATTCGTTCGTGAGTCCCCATTGGTGAATCATAGAGATTACAATTCAGTCATTTTAGAGTTTCGAAAGGAGTACTATGATCTAGAATCATAATGTACAATTCTAGGGAATAGGCGATTTCAGTGACCAGTCTTATCAGTTACCTTGGAATTCAAACCCACTTAAATTGTTAAGAAAGCAAACAAGCATCGCACTTATGACCGCCAACTCCAACCTACCCCACCTACCAGAGCTTTAATGTTTAGTCTTCGAAATTTAGTTCGAAGCGAAGGTTCAAATCCCTGGCCTTTCCCTATAAAACCATACCTTTATCAAGCAAACCCCATCTCTTTCGTCTTCTCTTTTAAAATCCCAGCCCTTATGGCGAAAGAGCTTGACCAAGGCGATTTCAGCAAAAGACTTGATCGAATTCTTAAGATACAAAGGGCTGAGCTCCTGGATGCAATAAATAAAGAAGAGAAATTGAAGCACCAATGACCCATACCAGATCCTGAATCGTCCACTAAAACTACCTATTACCCTAAACCTAACCCAAATCCGAAATCCCTTTCCTATGGCCCATCTTCCCCCACTTCCTAACCATTCTACCATTAAAACCCACCCCGAGTGTGAGTTCCTCTATGATGATGGTGGGTTGAGCCAACCCTCGCCACCCCTCTCTATTGCTCATACTCTCCTCCTGACTGGGTTACATTCTTTTCACATAGTCTTCGCATCGGAAAAGTATAGGCTATGGGAGGCTAGCGGTGTGTTCACTTTCCACTCTTCCAAGCGCTTCCCCAAGTGCATTGCATTTCTTCCGAGGGAAGTGTGTGGTGTGCTCTGTTTGGGGGAGACATATGGAAGATAGGGGGTGCTACTCTGCCATGGTGTGGATACTCCTTTTGGCATGGAAGAACAAGACTCTGATTGAAGGTGGTTAGAAGCCGAGGGCCAATCTTTATCGGAGAAATCTTTTGCCTCGAACGTTGCTGTCGGTGTCGCAGTTCGCTTGTGTCTAGATTTTTCCTAGGTTTAATATTTTATGTAATTATTTTTACTTCCTTTTCATGTATTTTGTAAATATTTTGTACAATATATGAAATTTTCTTTTTCATGTATTTTGTAATTCGTAGGTTGGATTTGCTTGAGTTTAATTACCCGGCTCAAAGACCTGTCATGGACAAGTGGCTGAGAACCCTATGCCCAATCACTAAAATAATTGAATAAAACCATAACCCGTTGGGCCCAAGACCCACAGTGAGTTTTTAATGAAAAAAGGAGCATGCCCAAGGTGTTGGTACGCACTTTTTCTAGGTTCCTTTCGGTCCCCAGAAAAAGTGGCCCAATTCAGTCTGAGTGGACTCTAGCAAAGGCGATGATGGAGTAATAAATTAGAAAATATTAAATTGTTGAAAGGAATAGGTAAATCTTAAATGAAGAATACCTGTGAAGATGTGATTGCCAGCTGCAGATATTTATCGACACTGCAACATGTCACTGATCATGCTTAAAGGGGTGTGGGGGCTTGCATCTTGAACTCCTTTACTAAATCGTCGGCCGGCCGACGTCAGCAGTTGTGGGTTTCCTTTAGTCTGACTAGTTTCGTCTTCCTATTCCTGCTGGGATTCTAATTAACTTAGCTTACGAGTCCTACTAGGAATCTAATTAAACTGGTCTCCTAATCGTACTGGGAGTTTAATTAAACAAGTCTCCTAATCCTACTAGGAGTCTAATTAATATTAGTTTCCTAATTATACTAGGAATCTAATTAATGCAAATATACTAATTCAACTAAAACTTTAATGAATAATAAAAAAAAAGGTTTTGGCCCACTATGCTAAGGAGGATCGGCCCCGTTCCTGGGTACCCTCTGTAAGCTCCGTTGGGAAAATCGGGTCGTTGGGTTTTAAAAAATAGAGGTTGAGGAACCTTATTGGTTTTAGGCCGAGTGCTTCCTCTTTTAATACTACTCTGAGGATCAAGACTAACGGGCTGGTGCTGCTAGCTTGACTACCTGGGGCTCTCGGGGAAGAGTCTGTAATTTTACAAGTCTAGAAGGCAGCTCACCCCCTTTTGGAAGCCCCAGAGAGAACCTCAAATTTTCTCAAAGGGAGAAGTTTCGGAGAGAGAAAAAAAAATAGTAAATTTGTTTAATGATTAAGAGGGATTTGAAAAATACTGAGTTTGAATTGATGATTAAAAGCTTTGAAAATTGATGATCAGGACTTAAGGGCTGGATTCTAGAACTTAAGAATTAAAAACTAGAATGAATAGAATGAAAATTAAGAACTAGGGTCGGAATTAAGAACTAGAACTTAAAAGCTAAGAACTAGAAACTAGAATTGAAACTAGAAACTAGAATTAAAAGGTCACTTCAAGTGGGACGCCGAAGAGAGAATCTCGAAATCCCTAAGCTTGGAAGAGAGGAAGAAATTGCGTTTTTAGGGTCGAGGTAAGGAGGTCTACTTATAGGTATTTGGCTAATTGCGCGCCCTGTGGGGTGCTCTCAATTAGTCGATGAAATTCAATTACGCGTCTTGTCTGGTGCTCTTAATTGAATTACACGCCCTACTCCGGACGCTTAATCACTTTGAGTCGATGACTGACTCAATGAGTGACCGGCTGACTGGCTCAACTGGGTATCCCAGTCCCACTCTAACTAGACTGATTGCGCGCCCTATTTAGTGCGCTCAATCCATTTAAGTGCCTGAATATGTGCACTTAATGGGGGATTTCCGGCGGTCTAGGGAATTAGAGACCAGGTTCGCTTGGGAAGCAATTATGCGCTGGTGGAGGAGCGCATAAATCGAATGCGCTTGCTAGATAGAGCGTGCAATCGGGTCTCAAGGCGGTTTTCAGAAGGTTAGAGACTAGCCCAAATTGGACTAATTGTGCGTTAGTGATGTAGCGTGCAATATGATTACGTGCCTGCCAGGGCGCGTAATCAAGTACTAAGGCGGTCCACAGGCGACCAATTGCACGCGAGAAGTAGAGCATGCAATCGAATTGCGCACTCTGTACAGGGCACGTAATTCAGGATCTACCTGGGTTTGAATCGGTTCCAAGCCACAGAGCTATTATTTCAGCCTGGGTCTCAACCATGTACTATTGTTTCAGTGCGTGGTCCCCGAATCGGGGTTTTAAGATCTTCGGAGAAGGTTAGTCCTTTTTCATAGTACACGGGCGAGGTCAAAGGTTGATCGAACAGATTTGTGTACTCTGAGAGGGCAAAATGGGGGTGTCTACAGATGCCCCTCTTTGGCGCATCCTTGTGTAGTAAGGATGCGTCGAAGAAGGAAACACCCCTCTCCCGAGGGTGCCTTCCCGTTTCTTCGGGAAATCATAAATGTGAGCCGGAGATGTTGACATGAAATGCTTGGCTTTCTTATCTATCAGTACAAGCTAAAATGGAGCATTCAGGGGCCCAGTGGTAGCTGTTAAAAGGCGTATTACATGTCGTGGATGCAAGTGACATTCTGTCGCATATCGCGACCTACTGCCAGTGGCAGTCAACAGGGAAAAGTGACATAACCTAATCCGTGGGTGTAAAGGGCATCCCGTCGTATATCGTGACCTGCTATAAGGGGCAATCAAACAATAAGAGAGTCGATATCCTAATCTATAGGTGCAAGGGGCAATCAAACAGAGGGATATTTGACACAATCGAGGTACTGAGGGGCGTCATACGAATGTCTAGAGACAAGGTCCAGAGACCGAGTAATAAAATATAATATCATGCAATGGCAAAGGCTTTTCCAAGTCATGTCAGACCGAGCGCATCATTGCTCACACCAATGGTGCGTCAAGTGTCCCTTTTCGGTGGACATTTGTGATTTCTCATAATTGAGTATATTCGTTATTCAGTTTCTCAAGGGAAAGAACAGATTGGAGTGATGAGAGGTGAAGTTTGATAGATAGAGAGTTTATTTGTTATCATTTTTCTTTTTCTTTTTTATTTTGAAAATACAATATTTTTAAAATTTTGGGATTTAACTTAAGATCAATTCGGTTGTAAAATTGTGAAAAGCGTGGCTTCCAAGACGTCGCCAAGCAGATCCACAGGTACAGGACTTGTGGACCCGACCGTTTATGTGGTTGTCAAGACAACACTTGGTATGTCGGATACTATGTCTAACCTTCTCATGAATACTAATGATTGTCTCTTATGGGAGGACTACAGTGATTCAAGAGTAGAGAGAGACGAGTTTTGAAAATGTTTGACTTAATATTAGCTAATTATCTTTTACAAAGAAATATCGAGTATAAGGAAGAGTGATAATACTTACCTGATTTATTGCCTGCTGGAGGCTTTTGTATTCAATGGGACTCGCTGGTTGTCACAGTGATGTCGCGATGGGACATTAGAGGGTTTCCTCTTTTTCATCATTCCTACTATAGCAAGGTCCGATGGCTGTCAATCTGATGGGACATTTTGGGGAGGTGAGGTTTGCAATGGGATATTGGTGATTCTTCATTTTTCTGGTTGCGAGTAGTGGTGAGCCCTGCTGGTTGTAGGTATGATGGGACATTTTGAGGGTTCCTTTATTCATACATTTATACTATAGTAGAATCTGGCGACTATTGCATGGTGAGGTATTTGGGAATAGGGCTCTTTATTTTCACGACGAGATATGGTCGAGCCTTCCCCTCTATTTGTTATGCAAAGTTATTCGACGACATTTCGGGGAGGTGTGGTTTGTGATGGGACATGGAAGGTTTTACTATTTTCTTTTCACGATGGGACATTAACTGAGCCTTCCCTTCTTGGTTGTGTATCGCGGCGGGCGGTGGCCCAATGTCTTGGGTAGTAGCGTCGCGATGGGACAAAGGGGATAAGATCAAGTTGTAGTTGCATCGCGATGGGTCATGTGCTAGGTTGACGATCCCCTAGTTATTTCAATGTCATGATGAGATAATGATGGTGTTTCTTTCTTGCGCAGATCTTGGTTATGCAATGAGATAGAGTTAGTTTAAATGGTGTCTTAGAGTGCGACGGGACCTATCTTCGGGCTTGGTAGTGTGGGGAGGTTTTTTTTTTTTAGTGTTGCAGTGGGATATAGCTGATTTATGATGCTGTGTTTGGATGTTACGAGTCCTACCGCGAGTGTGATCAATGGCTCTCTCTCTCTCTCTAAATGGCCTGTAAGGCTACGCAATGGGACATGAGAGAAAGGAATTTTGATCGTGATGGGCCGTCGTAATTTATCAAGGGGTAACTTGGTTGCAATGGGACTACAGGGGATGTCCCTGTTTATACGTTTGAAATGGTTTGTGCATGTAGGGTTTGAGAGTAGATCTGCTTGGCTTGGGTGATAATTTTTAGGGTGGATGTGTGTGTAGGAAGGGCTTTTTTAATTTTTGAAGGTGTGTGTTTAAGTTTGGAGCGTGTGCTTGGAATTGCGCTCATGAACCGAAGCGTGGGATTCAATTATGCACTAATGAAGAAGCATGTGGTCGGGAGGATGGTGGCTCTATTGCGCACCTATTCTGTGATGCGTAATATAATTACGCGCACGGTGGCGCGCGCACAATCAAAGCATGGACAGGCTCGTAAGGGGAGATGTTCGGGTGTCGATTCGAATTCCTCGCATTTGTATAAGCACTTAATTTAATTACACGCTATGATTAGTGCGCGCGATTGAAGAGTCATCAGGTCACTGTGCGGGTGACTTTTAGAATTCCACGCAGGGTGGAGGGCGCGCGATTTGATTACGCGCGAGGTCGTGGGTGTAGAATCGATTCACCAAAACTTTTGGACAGGCAGAAGTTTAATTGCACGCCCTAACTAGCACGAGCGATTGGGATTCCACACAGGTGTCTAGGCACGGAATTGGGTTGTGCGTTGGGTTTATGGCGCTTAAGCCGAGTGTCTATATATGTTCGTACTTCTTTCATTTTTCTTCATTCTCTTCTATTTTATTCTAATTTCCTTGTTTTGGTGATATCTCGTGATCTAACCATTTGATTGTGATGTCGTTTCTTTCGATGTTTGTTGTTTCACATGATCTTTAGCCTAAGGTGATGTTTGGTGATGATGATGTGACTCTGAGGATGGGCAGTATTGGGAAGGAGGGATCCTATACATCCTTCGCTATTGTTAGAAGGTGAAGATGGTGAGAGAGAAGTCCTCCAAATGGATAAAAAGGGTGTTACCCAACCAATCCTCTCCTCACTTTTCTGTTGCTTCTGATCAGATATTCGACGCATCGTTGTTTTGGGTTTGTATCAGTTTTAGCTTATAGGTTAGATTCTAGGTTTTCGTTTTGGGTTGTATGTTCAGGAGGTATGCCTCCAGTGACACCTGTAAAATTTTAGTATATAACTAAAGAGGTATTTTTGTTTATTGTGTTTGTTTCATTAATATTTGTTTATGTTTGTTCATGTGTTTCTTAGGTTACGTTGGAGGGGAAATGGGTAGTGTTAGAGTACAATATTTTTTTTTCGAGTATATCTCTGTTGTTCTGTTTCAGGTGTTCGTTTTGGGGCCCCATGGCAGAAAAAGTAGAAAGTAAATTGAAAATAATAAAATGCCCCTGTTTGGGGTATCCGAGGTGGAAGAGTAAGAACTAAACTGAAAATTTAAAAAAATGCCCCAGTTTGGGGTATCGGTCTTGTGACCTAAGTATCGCTACCAAGGTGCTAGCGTTCTTTAAAAATAAATGCCTCAGTGTCAAGTGACGGTGGGACTTTTATCTGCCTCACAGATGTCTTGGAGTGTATTGGTAATGATCCTATGTCGAAAAGTAGTTTGATTATTTCGGCCACATACCGGGTTTAATTCGTAAGTGCTGAACGATCATCATGTATCATAGCTTTTAACAAGGATGAGGTGAATGGTAGATAATGAGTGATTGCATCACTTGTCATTCGAGAGTTTTCAGTTTTATTCCGAAGAGATTTTGAAAATCATTTGACTCATTGTCCGAAAGAGAAAATAAAGGGTGAAGAAGAAATAAGGTTTATTGATTTGAGTTTAGCTTCTTATTTAACTTATTTTTAAAATAGTAGTCAACTATTTTCTTCTCGGGTGGATAATGCGGTGCCATAATTGAGCTCTCCGTTATGGTCCAACACCATCAAATCCTCAAATTCTATGGTTAACAGGAGTTTTATCTTCCTCCCGGCACCGTACAACGGCATCTAGTAGTGTGAAGATGTCAGGGATGCCCTTGTGACTTGCTTATATTTTCCTAATAGGATTACCAAGAATGCCCTCTCAATTTGCTTATACTTCCCTGAATTTATTGACTATTCATTCGTTGTATTGCTCTTGCTCGGTTGTGCTTCTTTTCTATATATTTTTTAAAACAATCTGTTAACGTAAGAATTGTGAGGCTTGATGGAACCTTATATATATTTTTTTGTGCTCTAACATTAACTCCAATGGCTGATAGGGTGTATAAGTATTCAGAGTTTTCTATATTTCAAAAAAAGAGTTTTATTATCCACTAGTCCTTTCGATCAACTTGCCCAAATAGGAGAGAGATTAATGAGTCAGATGATTCCCAAAATATTTTTTGAAAATAATGGCCTACAACTGGCGAATGTCTTGCGATGACTACGAGGATGATAAATATATAAGTATGCCTGTTTAGGCTACGAGACATGATGGTCATTGAGTTATGATTCCAAGGGTCAGAAAGTCCTTCCCCTGTGGCTATATCCTGGGCATGTTGCCGAGATAATATAAGTACTTCCCTTGTGAGTTTTGATTTCCTCCATGCGAGGCAGTTGTGCACTAGCTCCTCGACTTCGAGCTCTCGGTAGAGTAAGAGTTATAGGTCAAAGATATTGTTGAGCAGATGATATATGTATATATATATATTTTTTTTTGTTTTGTATATTTCTTTTGTATTATTTTTTTGTTATTACTATGGTGTTATGGTACAATATAAGTTCCTTAAGCAAAGATTGACTTAGAAGGTCGAATGGGCAAAGTGAAAGTTGGATAGTTTATTCTGGGGTCTTTGATCCCTCTTGATTTGGTCAATCTGGGATGAGAGAGGTCATGTTTGCGTTCATGTTTCGGGTGATATAAGGTTTGTCAAAATAGGTGTGACGTCGTTTAATTTCTTCCTTTGATAGGTCTTTTATGGTCGGGGTCTCTTTATTGGGAGGGACCTTCTTTAGCCTCTCAATGGAGTGGGGCATGTCGTAGAGTTGGGGCATGAGACAAGGTCCTTCCCATGAGGTTTTGTGTAATATTATTATTTTTAGTTGGTGGTTATTCAAAAATATTTCTAGGCTGTATTGTTTTGATTTGATGAAAGGAGTCAGTTGAAGGGGAGTGTGATGTTAATTTTGTAAAGAGAGTGGCAAGGTAAGACAAAGGCTGAACAAAAGGAGAAGATAAGGAAGTGTAGACCATGGTGGAACCTTCCTTGGTGTGTGGATTTTTAGTTTTGTTTGATTATGCTTGTCTTGTTTAATTCGCACTTTGGATTTATCACAAGGCTGTTTTAAAGTTTTATTTGTAATTTTTCGAGGAGGTTTAGTATCGAGAGTTTGGTGTAGTAGTTTTGTTGGTTGGTGTTCCATGAAAGTTTTGATCGTGAGGTCTATAAAGATTTGGATCTGGCGATCAGAAGCGATTTTAGTTGTAACGTTGATTTCATGTTGTGGCGGGATTCGAGGATCAAGTGGCATGTTGATTTGGATGTTAATCGTGGTCAGAAGATTTAAGTCTAGTTTGATTTCAAGAGTGGGAGGATTGATAGGTTCATGGATTTGTCTCTTGTCGGGTTTGGTGGTTGGTTCGAAAGTTAGGGGAGTTAGTGTGGCAAGGATAAGTTTGACGATAGGTTCAGGCTCGATCAGAGGTTTGGTTTCGATGATGGGTTTGTGTTCGATAACCGGCTCAAGTTTGACAACAGGTTCGGTTTGACGATGGGTTTGAGTTTGATGGCGGGTTTACCTTTGATGCTGGGTTCGAGGTTGTGGATGGGTGCAGGGTCGATGATAGGTTCGGGTCTAGGTTCGACGATTGGTTTAAGTTCAATGATTGATTTGGTTTCATGTCTGATGACAGGTTCAAGTTCGATCATGGGTTTAGGTTCGGTGATAGGTTCACGTTCGAAGATGGGTTTAGATTTGATAATAGGTTTAAATTTGATAATAGGTTTAGCTTTGATAGTAGGTTTAGGTGTGATGATAAGTTTAGGTTTTATAATAGGTTTAGTTTTGATAGTAGATTTAGGTTTGATGATAACTTTAGGTTTTATAATAGGTTTGAGTTTGGGGTTCAGTTTCATGGTTAGTGAAGTGATAAGTCCGGTGGTGGGTTTAGGTTTTGAGGCAGGTGTAGAGACTGATTTGTGAGTTAGTTTTGAGATCGGTTCAATGGTTGATTCTGGAGTGAGTGAAATGGATGGTTCGGAGGAATGTTTGGTAACAGATTCGGGTTCGAGATTTTGTTTTGAAGTTGGTGAGGTGGTAGTGAGTTTAGATTTCAAAGTGAGAGTAGAAGTTAATTCGAGAGTTGATCCTGAGGTTAGTGGGGTGATGTGTTTGTTGTTGAGTTCAAGTTTTAAAGCAGGCATAGGGATACTCAGGGACGGGTTTTGAGATTGGTGAGGCAATGTGTTTGACAATGTGTTCGATTTCAGAGGTTTGTTTCGTAGTTGATTTGGAAGCAAGAGGGCTAGTGATTTCGGGGGTACATTGGATTACGGGTTTAGGTTCAAAGTTTAGTTTTGTGACTGGTTTAAGTATGAATGGCATCGTATAATACCGATTGATTGGTTTGAAAATTACTTCTAGAATCGACACGTGAGCCTGTTCAGGGATAGTTTGTGTCATTGGTTTAGGCAACTGTTCAAGAGGTGTGGGGGTTGATTCGTTTGTTGGTAGGTTATCGGATTCAAGGGAAGGCTGAGTTGGTTCGGAGATAAGTGCGTTGAGCTTGGCGATGAGTTTGGTGATGGGTTGAGTTAGTTTAGGGGTGGATTCGGTGATAGGTTGGATCTTAGTGATCTTGGTGGCCAGTTCGGTGCGAAAGGTGATTTCGTGTTTATGGGTACGTGGGATAGGTTGGTTGGTTGTGAGTGAATGGTATGGACGTGCTTCGAGGGAGGTTCAATTCTTCGGATCAGGCTAGTCGGGTGGAATGGGGCAGGAGTGAGTGAGTGTATGGCATCGTATGCGAGTTGAGGGTTTGATGGAGTTTGTTCGAATAATGGGTTGTAATAGGTGGTGTTAGTTTGCGCAGTGTCGTTGGGGTATTGGTTTTGGTCATAGTGCAGGTTTGTGTATTGGTTGCTGTATAAAGGTTGGTAAGGGTGTTGATCTTGGTTTATGTGTGGAAATTGGTTTTGGTCAGGGTATAGGTTCGGGTATAGATCTTGAGCTTGGTCATAGGGGTGGTATGGTTGAGGGTTTGTTTGGTTTTGTTCTTGGTTCATGTTGATTTGTTCGGAGCTCAGAGTCTCATTTAGGGTGTTTGTCTCAGGGTTGTCGGAAGAGGGTCCTTCAGATGTTAGTATAAAGAGGTTAAGGTCTCCATTCTGCAATCGACATTCTATGCGTGAGGCGCATTCACGGAGGCTAGAGAAATCAGAATAGTCGCTTAGGATGAGAACGCTTCGAAGAGGCTCTCGGGTATTGCTAATCACAATTTCTATTACATCACTTTCTTTTATTTGATTCCTCGTTCGGGTGGTGAGCCTTCTCCAACGATTGGCAAACGTCAAAAAGTCTTCGTCGTCCTCTTGTCTTGTGTGTATCAAGTCAGCGAGCTTGACCTCTTCGTGAGTTAAGTGCTGGTATTGGTCTAAGAATCTATCAACTAAGTTTTCAAAGGTTTCGATTTCAGCTAGTGGCAGAGTTGCGAACCAATCTAGGGCTTCTCTTTCCAGAGACTTCTGAAAGTAGTGGATCAGGAGCCCCTGATTGGTTCGAATCGATAGGCAGTTGTTATAGAACAGGGCCAAGTGGTGCTTTGGGTTTCCCGTACTGTTGTATTTTGTTGAATTTGGGTGGTTTGAACTTGGCGGGTACAGTGAAGTCGATGTCTCGACAAAATTTGTCAAACGTGCAAAATTGGTTAGAGCGTTCTCCCTTAGCCATGTAGTTATCTAGAAATTGGTGGAGGTTGTTTATGTTTATGGCGGTGTCTTTTCTAGGTGTCTCGAGAAGACGGTTGTCTTCGGCAGTTGTCGCTATAGGGGACGTGAGGGGTACGTGAATTATGTGTCGGAGGAGTTGGAGCATATGGAGGAGTCAGCGTCCTTTCCTCTTGTCGAATTCTCGAGGTAACTCGTCGTTCATCCCTCAACCTCTGGTCTACTATAGCTTGACATGAACGGGCGAAGGACTATAGCAGGGTGTCATTTTTTTCTTCTCCTCTCGTAAGTGCACTAGCAGTGCAGTCCATGGCTTGACTAGTGGGGTAGCTTCGCTTAGTATCACTTTCTTTGCTGCATTCGCTGTAATTTGTGCTTCGTGGAGCAAAAGGGTATTTTTCGATTTCTCTAACCATGTTTACCCGAGCATGATGTTGGGCTATCCATGGATATGGCCTAACGTTATACTCGAGGTTGCTATGGAAGCCCCATGAGGGTGGGTCGATATCATTAAAGTTTAATTTTCTTATATCGGCCATTTTAAAATAGTTCTTTTTTATATAAAAAAAAATTGAGTATGCAGGTGAGGGTAAAAAGTGATAAAGTAAAGCGAAGAAAATAAAAATTAAAAAAAAAAACAAATTAAATAATGCAAGAAAAATAGAAAATCAAATTAATTAAACTAGGGCAACCTTAGCGAAAAAGAGTCCTATCGCTATCGCTATCGCCAATCTGGTACATGCTTTTTCTTGGTTCCTTTCGGTGCCCGAAAGAAGTGGCCCAATTCGGTCTGAGTGGACTCTGGCAAAGGCGATGATGGAGTAATAAATTAAGAAATATTAAATTGTTGAAAGGAAAAGGCAAATCTTAAATGAAGAATGCCTGTGAAGATGCGATCGCCAGCTACATATATTTATCGACGCTGTAACACGTCACTGATCACGCTTAAAGGGGAGTGGGGGCTTGCATCTTGAACTCCTTTACTGAATCGTCGGCCGACCGACGTCAACAACAGTGGGTTGCATTTAGTCTGACTAGTTTGGTTTCCTATTCCTGTTGGGATTCTAATTAACTTGGCTTACTAGTCCTACTGGGAGTCTAATTAATCTGGTCTCCTAATCGTACTGGGAGTTTAATTAAACTAGTCTCCTAATCCTACTAGGAGTCTAATTAATATTAGTTTCCTAATTATACTAGGAATCTAATTAATGCAAATATATTAATTCTACTAAAACTTTAATTAATAATAATAATAATAAAGGTTTTGGCCCACTATGCTAAAGAGGATTGGCTCCATTCCTGGGTACCCTCCGTAAGCTCCCTTGGGAAAATCGGGTGGTTGGGTTTTAAAAATCAGAGATGTTGAGGAACCTAATTGGTTTTAGGCCAAGTGCTTCCTCTTTTAATACTACTCCAAGGATCGAGACTAATGGGCTGGTGCCGCTAGCTTGACTACCTGGGGCTCCCAAGGAAGAGTCTGTAATTCTAAAGTCTAGAATGCAGCTCGACCCCTTTTGGAAGCCCCAGAGAGAACCTCAAATTTTCTCAAAGGGAGAAGTTTCAGAAAGAGAAAAAAAAAATAGTAAATTTGTTTGATGATTAAGAGTGATTTGAAAAATACTGAGTTTGAATTGATGATTAAAAACTTTGAAAATTAATGGTCAGGAATTAAGGGTTGGATTCTAAAACTTAAGAATTAAGAACTAGAATGAATAGAATGAAAATTAAGAACTAGGGCCAAAATTAAGAACTAGAACCTAGAAGCTAAGAACTAGAAACTAGAATTGAAAACTAAAAACTAGAAATTTAAGAACTAGAAACTAAAAGGTTACCTGAAGTCGGACGCTGAAGAGAGAATCTTGAAATCCCTAAGCTTAGAAGAGAGGAAGAAATTGTGTGTTTAGGGTCGAGGTAAGGAGGTCTATTTATAGGTATTTGGTTAATTGCGCACCTTGTGGGGTGCGCTCAATTAGTCGGTGAAATTCAATTATGCGCCCTGTCTGGTGCACTTAATTAAATTGCACGCCCTATTCCAGACGCTTAATCACTTTGAGTCGATGACTGACTCAGTGAGTGACTGGCTAACTGGCTCAGCCGGGTATCCCAGTCCTAGTCTAACTAGACTGATTGCGTGCCCTATTTAGTGCGTTCAATCCATTTAAGTGCCTGAATATGTGCACTTAATAGGGGATTTCAGGCGGTCTAGGGAATTAGAGACCAGGTTCGCTTGGGAAGCAATTATGCGTTGGTGGAGGAGCGCATAAATCGAATGCGCGTGCTAGATAGAGCGTGCAATCGGGTCTCAAGGCGGTTTCTAGAAGGTTAGAGACTAGCCCAAATTGGACTAATTGTGTGTTAGTGATGTAGTGTGCAATATGATTGCGCGCGCCTGCCAGGGCGCGTAATCAAATACTAAGGCCGTCCACAAGCGACCAATTGCATGCCAGAAGTAGAGCGTGCAATCGAATTGCGCACTATGTACAGGGCACGTAATTCGAGATCTACCTGGCTTTGAGTCGGGTCTGAGCCACAGTGCTATTGTTTCATCATGGGTCTCAACCATATACTATTGTTTCAGTGCATGGTCTCTGTATCAGGGTTTCAAGGTCTTCGAAGAAGGTTAGTCCTTCTCCATAGATTGCAGGCGAGGTCAAAGGTTGACCGAACAGGTTTGTATACTCTGAGAGGGCAAAATGAGGGTGTCTACACAAGGTCCATATCTGAAAAACATAAATAAATAAACACCCATCTTGATCCTCTGATGAGCTTTACGATGCTCAAATGAGAAAACTGATCGAAACTTTAGGATGTGACCTGAACCTGAATCGATATATCGGATAATCAGAAACAAAGGAGTGAGAATCCTAGGAGGGGATACTCATCTAAGATACATAAAGAGGATACTCATTTAGGATTCTCATTTAAGGGATATCCATGTAGGAATCGTCCCTAAATAAATAAGAGAAATATTGGTCTACCGATGAGCTGTCAAATAATTGACTTGACTCAAGAAAATTCATAGAATCATTAGAAAACAGGTACCTCGATGCCTTAAATTGCAATTAGAGATGATCAATTCGCTTTTATCGATGACAATAAATATAAGTCCTTATCGTACTCTAAACTGAGGTAACACTTAGAATAAGTGTGAACCGACGAGATCCTTCCTTAGGATCGAGTCTTGAAAATGGAAGACTCGGACTTCGATTTATGAATTGAAAGAAATTAATGGAATTGACTGATAGATATGGATTATGATAGAATTATATGATATGCGATGTTTTGACAATGATATTTGAAATGCTTGTTAAAACATTGAAAAATGATTGGTGAACTTTAAAAGATAAAGTCATCGAAACTAATATGAAACCATGAACTTAATGGAATATGGAACTTGAATATGAAATATATGGAATGAAATCGAATGGAATAAGGTAATTAAATTACCTCATATCTGAAATTGAATATGAGCCCTTAAAAATGGGATTATTGAATATTGAATCTTGAATATAGAACATCAAATACTAAATATTAATTCTGAATCTTGAACTGAATGTGAAACATGAAATACTGAATATTGAAATTGGAATATCGAATATATGATTGAATATCGAACCTTGAATATGAAAGTTATTCAAAAATAAATTTTGAATATTAATTTATAGATAACGAATCCTGAAACTTTGAAAGCGAAAAGATAATCTTGTATCAAACTTGAAACCTCATATAGCTGACAACTATTCTTGTGAATAAGCTCGTATGAGCACCTCATATTTCAGATGAGTTATTGAAATATCAGTTGAGGATTGAGTCTCATTAGACCAATGGGATTATTGATCCTTGTATTAATTGACTAAATGACGAAGAGTGTGAGCCTTTGTTTGTGCGACATTGACAATTGAATATTGAATATTGAACCATAGTTGGTGTTTGATATTACATTGAATTAATTAAAAAATGTTAATGCAAAAATAAATGAAGGAATACGACTTAATAATTTAGTAATAGATACTTAAATAATTCATGAAACTTTATGTACCTTGTAAATTTTTGTGCATGTTAATGTAATAATTGCTACCCGTAGAATATTATGTCTGTGCTTTAGTTGCAAATCTTATTATTTCCATACTTTAGTTGTAAATCTTACATTATAATTGGTATTCGTATGTTGTATTCTGAATGCTTACCTCATGATTAGATAATGTTTTTAATGTGAACTGTATTTGAAATTTTCTGTTAGCATTAGTTTAATTTTAATTAATTCTATGATATCACGATTGTTGGAAACCTCACTTGCACACATGAAATTCTCTTACATTACTTGTGCTGAAACCCACAACATAATTAACTAAGACTTTATTAAGCTTAATGACTTACAGTCTTTTTATGATCCAAAAATTTCAGAGGCCAACCAACAGTCACCCAGTCAAAGCTAAAGGAGCTAGACGAGGAGAGATCCAACAGCGATCACTGAACTGATAGTTTTGAGCTCATTTTGCATATAGAACTACCAGCCCTTGCACATGTGTGACCTGCTCACACTTGGTTTTGACATAATCTTTTCCTTTCTTTTGTTTTTGTTTTAAGTCCAGTACTTTTGAAAAACTATCGATGTATTTTTGTATTTGGACTTTTATAAATATTGGTTTTTTAAGGTTGAACCCTTTGGAAATACCTTTTGAATTGTCTTAATTACAATTTCGTATTAAGTAGAATTAGTTTACGATAATAATCGTAAAATCGAATTTGCCCGATCAGATTAGCGAGAATGAGAAAATAAATGAAAAAGTATTTAATAATGTTTTCGCAATTACTTGAAAAATAATTAAAGACACTTTACCAAATTATCAAAAAAGAAAAGTAAGTTTTCAACGAAAGATACTTCCCGTAATATTTTGGAAAAAAAAAATATATGAATTGAATCATGATTTAACCGAGTTTGGGAAATGAAATATGAAATCAAAGTAAAGTTTTGAAAGCAATCGAATAATTGGTAATGATGAGGTGTTGTCGCATCGACTCGGCACTGCGGATCACAACGGGCAAGGTCGGGGGAGGCTGAGGGGCGTGACATTGTGCTTGTTATCTTAGAATCAGATAGGAGGGTTGTTGTTTTGTTATGGGGTTGTGGGTGATGGCGATGCTGAAGCTCACATCCCTGTAACTCTTTTGTTGTTCTTTTTTGAGTTTTTATTTATGGGTGCATAATTATATAAAAAAAAAAGGTTTCATGTGCTTAAACCATTGATTGCTTTGAATCAAGCGATGGAGATTGTTTTTCATCTCAATCTTTGCAAGAAGAGATCTTGAGATCCTGGTTCTACCATCATACAATTGGATTTTGATTGCAGATGGGGCACATTCCAAAAAATGATCCGTGTGGTGAGAAACCTATTTGATGTATGCCATGATCGTATTTAGTTTTTGGGATGTGTGCCACTTGTAGTCAAAATCTGACCGTCAGAAGCAAGGCACATGATCTCAAGATCTTTTGTGTCGAAGATTAGGATGAAAAATGACCCCTGTCATCATATTTAAATCATTCAATGTTTGAGTTTGCCCTTATAAGAGCAGAAGCAGCTCTCTGCTTTGCTCTTTGTCAAAGCAAACAAAGAGTAGGTAGAGAGCTGTTTTGCCACTTAAAAATGCTCCTTGCTAGAGCAAATGAGGCGAGGAGTTGTATTACCAAACGTAAAGATAGTTCCTCCCTAGAGCCAAAAAGTAAAATGCCACTTTTTCGCTTGAAAGAGCTAACCCAAACACAGTCAAAGGTACTCAAGAGTAGTATTTTTGTATTGTTTATTTAATCAAAGTAAATCATCCAAAAGCTTGGCGGGGACCTTTTAAATAAATAAAGGCACAATTTCCTTTGCACTTAAAAGGCTCCTAAGCAATTTCTAAGGCATTGTTCAGGTATTTCTTGGCTTTTCTCAGAAAAGCTCTGAATCCTGATAACTCAGACTCCTGCTGATTCTTAGCAGACTCTGATTCTTACCTTTTCCTACAATTATTCTTAAGTTGCCCTGATTCCTGGCTTTTCTCAGAAAAGCTAATTTCTCATTCGTTCTTAAGTTTTTCTTCGAAAAGCTCAGAACCGGATGAATGTGTGGTTGTGCTGCTGCCATACAAATGTTAATCATCGGACTACTTGTCGTACTCGTATTTGACTAAAAATTTTCGGGCGACCAATCCATGCGAGGTTGGACTTATGTGACGGATTTTTTTTTTTATATAATTTCTCGACACTATTCTTATAACACCAAAAATATTATATATATATATATATATAAATTAGAAACTCATGACAGTGTCCGAGCCGATATCGTTAATGGTCAAAATTCTAATGTACCTATCGTTAGAAAATGTTATGGCGGCAATTTAAAACCGCCAGTAATGAATTTAATATTTTGATTCCCCAATAGTTTTAAACTGCCGGTAAAGAGTATTCTGTTAAAAAAAATTGGAAATATCATCCCAAATTTCCCCATATATGGGTTGTAGCTGTTTTAGCTAGTAGTTTTTTAATTTTAAACCGTAGCATTTATTAAATCATTCCAAACTCGAAATTTTTTAGCTTGTAGCACTCTTTAGCCCGTAGCTATTTAATTTTAAACCTATAGCATTTTTTAGCATATAGCTTTTTTTTAACCTGTAACTTTTCAATTTTAAACCTGTAGCGCCATATAAGAAACATGGTTCATTGGGCACTTCATTTCAAAAATGCCCATTATAAAATCATTCCATAAAATTATATCAAATCATCATTCTAAAAATGGCTATTATAAAATCATTCCAAAAAACTATATCAAATCATCATTCTAACAATGCCCATTATAAAATCATTCTTAAAAACCAGATAGAAAAAAATTGAAATAAAAGAAGGCTCGTACTCCAATCCCCACCAACCTATTCCATATATATTTCTACTCTGAAGAGCAAAATAAACTAGAAGACCCATAAATGTTGCTCCAACAACTAGCCCATTTGATAACATATAGTTATACTTCGTCCACCATACCTTCTACTTCCTATACACAACGTAGTTGAACAAGAAACCCACTATACCCCAAATCCAGTAGTTTTCACTGCTGTAGCAGCAGACATTGCTGAGGAAGCGCTCAATATGAGTGGAATGTTGATAAGTGTGGTCAATTTAGTGGCAGCGAACAATGAGGATATCCACACTAGCAGAGGTGAGAGCACACCAACAACAAAAAGATAGTACATTTTAGAGTATTAGCCATGAGGCCCCACATTCATTTTGGTGCCACGAGGCCCCACATAAGTGATTCATTATAAAACACATTATGACCAGGGCATGTCCATGGGCTTCCTCTTGGAAGCTTGGGTGGATGACAAATGTTCTCTATTATCGAGAGTAACCACCATGCCGTACAAAAGCTCTTATTATAGATGCGACCAATGTACCTACAACCTGTTTTACATGAACAAAAGGAAGATTGAGCAATTAGTAAATGCATTTCCTGAAATATAAGTAAAGGTGATGGATTCCAAATTAGTCTCTCATATATTTTGGAATCATTTTTCATCCAAAGGGCATTAAAGTATTTACCCGAACAATAAAGACTGATTTTGGAGGAACCTTCATATAGTGACCCAACTTCAAATCATACAAAATCCTGAGGGCATGCTTCGAGCTTAATAAACCATAGGTATCAAACGTCATACTTGCGAGTGGGCTACCAGCGTAACTATACCCTATAATAAAGCCATAAATAGGAGAAATTGATATCCTGTGGATACAAACGAAAGGGAATTGTCAAATGCAAGTGGTAAAATGGTTTGTATATTTTCATCGATAACAACAATTTTGTATTGTCTCCCTCACTGAGTGAATTCACCATTCATAAATAAATAGAGGGAGATTTACAGGTTTACGTTTATGCTGAGCTATCAAAACTATAAGACCAGAAAAAGGCATACACAACTAAAAATGTGAAATCAAAGAGAATTTTCTTATGAAAAGAGTTACCCGGCCAGTAGTCGCTTCAATTGTGCCAACCACAGGGATCCAAATCAGAAACAGTGTGCACGCTAGTAAAACTCCCCAAAAAGGAAGTTGGAGTTGTTTTCCAAAACCTTCACAGATGAGAATTGCCAAAGACACCATCAAAATTGAGAGTATGTGGATCCACCATTGAGGAATGGATTCATAATTCTTCATTAGTCTGTTGTGTACATCGCCACATGCACGTCCTTGATATGATGCTTTAATTTGATGCCAGAATGATCTAATAGAAAAATAAATAAGTCAGACAAGTCAATAACAATTTACAATTTCCTTATAGGAATCTAATGAAACAACTATCAATCGAAAAATAGTAAGGACGTGTGGATGCTAATATAATCTCAAACAAGTGTGAGGCTCACCTCCCATGGAAAAGCCCAACATGAGTGATTGATGCGCTAACAATTGCGAAGAGAAGTCCATTTAGATAAGCATAAAGGACACTCAGAAATATTAGTAAATAGTTATCATAGCCTTCTTGGTTAAATTTGAAGTTCCTCTCATCCAAAACTCGCGAGATGTTATAGACATGACCACTAGCATCAAACAAATCAGAAGTGAAAATCGGAAAGTGTTTGGCCTCATATGAACTAGTGAAATAAACGATCGGGGTTATTATGTAAAAATTGTGTTCATGATTGTGACTATAGGCAAAAGTAGAGGATTGCCTATGAAGGAGGCAGTCGACCAGTCAATGGCGAAGGAGCCAACCCCAAGACCGTTGTGTCTGGAACCAAGTTGTTGGGCTGTGATGGAATCCTTCCAAATCCAACAAATGACAGAAAGTGTAGTTATTGATGGGAAGAAATAGTTAGGAACGATGTAATAAGCAAAGCTCGAGACGAAGACTATGGTAAAGAATTGAAATCTTGTTAATTTTCCCTTCAGTCTTTTTTCTTCGTCATGTAATGTTCTACATAATTACAAGGGGTTAGCTACTACAAAGAAATATTGCACAATTTGTCTTTATGAGCTATGGAAAGACTTGAAAAAAGTCATGTTAGCCATTGTTAGTGGCCACCACATTCGATGAGTTGGATTGCTAAGAAAACATGTGACAGGCAGCCTAAAAAGGGGGTTGTGATGACTTTATTTGTACTTTATATAATTGTTTCTATGCTTGATTGGTCTTATATTCATAGCAACCAAGTTTAGATTTAGCAATCATTCAGTTGGGTAACATCTATAAATTCGAAGAGTTTCGGCTGAAAATTCGAAAAAACAATGTGGCGATTACAAAATTAATTATAAATTACTAACATATAAAGATGATATGTTTACCTATTACGAAATTTATCATTCATTCGAACCTAACGATATCATGCTCAACTTCTTCATTGAAAAAATCCAAAGAGCCTTCCAACCCCCGATGATCATTTTCAATACATATGACGACTTAGAAAGAGAGGTCTTAGATGCAGTCAAAGACAAGTTTCCTTGGATATATACCGCAGGTCCTTTAACAGGTGCTTTGATCATTTTAATGGCATAGAGAACAAGATGAGATAAGCTCAAGTGAATCAAATCTAACCTGGAAAACATCATCTTAAGTATGGGAAAAGAGTATGAACTTATATCAACTATCAATTGATAAAACAAAACATTAAATAAATCCCTCTGTTTCCAGTTGAAACCTTGTCAATTTAATGTAAAACTAAAAGGGGAAGTGGGAAGATTTTCCAAACAAAATATGATAAGTTGGCAGTATTTGATCCCCCAAATTACATGAACAAAGCACAATCCACCACAATTGAACTTTACCTCATCCGGTGTCCAATGCCCCTTTGTCGAACGGCGTGTAGGGCCAGGCCACATGTCCTCCTACAAAAGCATAGGGATTAATGTACTATGTACATTACTCAATTAAAATCAAAGTACAGCAAGTTTAATCATTCTAACAAAAAAAATTAAGATTAAGGGAGGAAAAAATAAAGAAGCGATGAGCAACACCAAACATATATGCCGAGTCTTAGGCCAACTAGTGAGTAAATATTACGGTGTCCATGATAATGGGAGATCGCTTAATTGTAGCTCATGGTGGAGGTTGTATAAGCATGTATTTTATGAAGTATATGTCGCTTTCTTGAATCAGTGAATAGCAAGTTTTTGTTGATGAAAATACTACATATTGAAGGGTATTTCATCTTTATATGTATGCCTTATTACTGCATTAAGTTAGGACGAGGACTAAGTAACGACAATTTAGTTAGTTTATAAAATTTTATAATCTTGCTTGAACTCTCAAGGGTTGTAATTAATGATACAAGTAAGGTATTTAAACTGATTTTTTGAGTACTTTTTCATATAATTAAAACCGATTGTGTTTCCTTCCCATGGATGTTTTTCTGGGCATTAGATATATCAGATTGAAGAAAAAGAGCCATTAGATTCTTAAGTAAAGACTATTATGTTATTGCAATTTTTCTCTCATGGGATTGTAATGCTAATGTCAGTAGCCCACATGTGCAATCAGCAAATATGTTTAGAAGATATTTCTAGACTCCGTTTGTACACCCACATTTTACATCCTTTTCTTGTAACGTATCAAGATTATAACCCACATGCTTTGAATTTGATGGATTGATGATTGGAATAGAACCTTTATTTGGATTCTTGGTCCAAAAATTGATAGTTGCTCTATTAGCTTCATTTTTACCAGCTCTATGCTCACTCTTGGAGTCAACAGTATCATTAAACACCATGAAGTTTAGTGTCACTATTTTCATTACTCCATTACTTTTAGTTGGCTAGACATCATCAACTGTAACTTTGTTATTTTTAGTGGTAACCCGATAGTTTAGTTTCACATCATAATCAATCCATTGGTAGCCTCAAGTCTCCAATGACTATGAAGTTAAATTATAGTGTCACATCATAATCTTTGAATCCATTCACTTGGTTGGTCTTCCTTAAATCTTGAACTTTTTTGTAAGAGGGGGTCCTTGAAATAGTTGTAGACTGCAAATTGGCTAATTCTACTTTACTAATTCTTTTTTTATCAGGTCGGTTTGTGAGCATAAAAGAGTAAAGTCGGGTTCAATTTTGCTCCAAACTCGGTGAATGTAAGCATCTTTGCTAAGATTCCTCTACAATGTTTGTGAATTTGTATCTAGGTCTCAAATTTTGATTTTTGATTGGAATTCTTATTTTATTTTTATTTTTTCTATTTGCTAGAGATTGTTTTAGTGTTGATTGGAATTCCTTTTTATTCAATATCCCTGCAGTTCATATTGGGGGGGCAATCCATATTACAACAAAGATTTTAGCATACCGAACAAAAATTAAAAACACAAAATCCATATTTAAACACAGATTTCAGAATACCCATTAAAAAATTCCAAAACAAAATTAGTTAGAGGGTAAAAAATACCCATATGATAGATTTTTCTAAAAATGTCTCAAACCAAAAAAAAGTAAAAAACTCTACATATTCAACTAACTCCATGCACAGGAATGGGGAAAAATCCATATAAAAACACAGGTTTCATAATACCAACAAAAATGATGGAATAAAAAATAAAAATTAGTTAGATTTAAAGAATACCTATGTAATAAAATCAGCTAAAAACATCTAAAATCAACAAAAAATTATGCTTATCAACTTATAATGTGCATAAAAATTAAAAATGAAAATCCCATAACAAAAACACAAATTTCAGAATAGCCAACAAAAAATTTCAAAACGAAGAAGAAAAATCAGTCAAATAGTGAGAATACCCATATCATAAATTCATCTAAAACTATATAAAAGGAGATTTTAGCATACCCACCTAAAAAAGCAGAAAAAATGGATAAAAATAAGGGAAAATAAATAAAAGAATCTCACATTTTCTAATTCATCTTGCACCTCTTGTAGCTTCTCAATGGAGAGAATAAGACCCCATCAACATTTTCAGAGGCATCATCTTCCTCTTACCTTTGTCTTCTTCCCCTTGTCTGCTATCTTGTTGCTTCTTCTTCTTTCAAACTCTAAAATGTATCTGTTGGAGAGGAGGACCCAATCTGGTGTATAGCTATTTGAGAAGTATACACAAAGGAGCTCAGAATCAAAGCTTTCCTATGCAAAACCCTCGGAAATTGAAGTGTCGCTTTCGCTCGGAAAGTGGCTTCATTTCTGTGGGGCCCAGAGCAACTCGCAAACGACGGAATCGCTCAGAAAAGCTTCAAATTTGAATGCTTTCTGAGGCGTCATCGTCTTTCAGAGGCTTTCTGATGCTTTATGAGGAAACGAACGAGCCCTAAAGGTTTGGGAGGCCTTCCCTTTGACCCCGACACTCCAACCTTGTATGTAGAAACACTCCTTCCTGGTTGTCTGTTAAATGGGTCATGATCTTAAGGTCTATTGCATATAAGATTGGGAGGAAAAGTGATCTCTAATTGAAAAGACTGGTACCCATATTATATAAGTTTAATATTAGGTAAGCCGTACGAGTGCCACCTGACTTGGTCAAATTTTGAGATTATTTGAAATCATCATGTATGTCATATAAGGTGTACTATGATCTAAAGATCTTTAATGTAAAAAAATTGAGAAGAAAACTATCTCCATCATCTTAATCAATGGAGTCAAACACTATCTAAAATTAATTGCTTCCAACTTAACAAGTACCATTAATTTCAGATGGCCTTTAACTAATTAGAATCAAATGGTGGAAATCATCTATTTCATAGTAGGGGCGCTGCTACCAACTTATCGTGTACCATTTAGATGGTCTTTAACTGATTAGAATCAAATGGTGGAAATCATCGATATCATACTAGCTAGGGGTGCTAGTTTTAACTTGAAACGTTAACCACACCCGAAAATCGAGCAAATCAAACCGGCTTGAAAACTGATTTAAACCGAATTGAATCAAATTTAGTTTTGTTTGATTTGGGTGGCAAAAATTGAAAATCGAAAAAATTGAAAATTGAAAAATAGCTTAAAAGGATATAAAAAAAAGTACCACTATTCTTGCTTGCTCAATCTCTCAAAGCGCTCACATCGAAACCCCTTCACAATCATTGATTGCTTCGGATTAGATGATGGAGATCGTGTTTCACCCCTATCTTACACACAATGGGTCTTGAGATCATTTCGCACCTGTCAAAGAATCAATTTTTGATTTAATTTGTCACAATTCCCCAAAAAATAACCCTAAAATCATGTTTGAGTGTGATGTGTGTCATATGATTCAAGGGTCTTTTTTGTGGGATTTATGACACATGGAATCACAAACTGACCGTTTGGTAGGTGTGTCATGATCTCAAGATCCATTGTGTGAATGATCGAGGTGAAAAATGATCTGCATCATCTGATCCGACATAATCAATGAGTTTGAAAGGGTTTCTGATGTGGCTGCTTTTAGAGAAGGTGTGGACGCGAATACAGGTACCCAAACCAAACTGAAAAACCATATTTTCAGGTTTTGGTTTCAAAAATATAAAAACAAATCTGAACCAAAATGGAATTGTTCAGCTTTGGTTCGGTTTAGTTTGAGTTCCAGTTGAACTTAAGCCGAAAATCAAAATTTTCGAGATGATGTGTTGGGTTGGGGTACTAGAACTAGCTAGTACCCTAAATCGTTGGCATCGGTTGCACGGAACTCGTGGTTTTTTCACTTGTATTTGTCCATTGGCGGGCGCTCAGGGAGAGTTCCAACTATTAATTTATCAAGTCTTTTAATTATAAATTTCAGAGGCCATGAAATTCGTGAAAGTTTTATTTTGATGGAAAAATGCGTTAGCTGAGTTGGAAATATAAAGGAAGAATAAAATTTAAAATTTATTCAAGTCTTGTAATTAGAAATTTCAAGAAATTTGTGAAAATTGTATTTTGATGGAAAAAAGCATTAGATAACTTGGAAAAATAAAGGGAGAATAAATTTATTGAAGATAAAAGTGTAGGTGGCTGATATGGTCCGATCTAATTAACTGTACCAACCTACATTAATTGAGCCAATTGCGCCATACCACATCACCATAAAATTTGTCCGTATAAGAGTGTCCCAAATAGCGTCGCGATGCATGTCAATATCATCTAAAATCATATACACGTTGTACAAGCGATATTAAATAGTTTTGGTTCGTGTGTCTTCTGCTGCTCCACTTGCTTACAAATACTAGTATATATAGAAGAGGGTTACTTGGATGTTTCATCCATAGTTCTCTTTGTAAATTCTCTTCTTTTCTTCGCTTGCACGCGTAGACGAGCAGATCGGGAGAGAGAAGAGAGAGAAAGAGGAGAGAGAGAATAGCCGTTGAACGAAGATGAAGATCTTCATAAAGACATTGAAGGGAACTCACTTCGAGATCGAAGTGAAACCTGAAGACACGGTATTTCTTATTATTATTATTTTTTCTAATTTTAAATTATGATTACTAGAACTTGA
This sequence comes from Chloranthus sessilifolius, assembly GCA_021018995.1. Classification (NCBI taxonomy): domain Eukaryota; kingdom Viridiplantae; phylum Streptophyta; class Magnoliopsida; order Chloranthales; family Chloranthaceae; genus Chloranthus; species Chloranthus sessilifolius. Next base: position 101,779,348 of record CM037586.1, read on the forward strand.
AATTGTTTTAGAAGCTATTACTGCTACGACTATTTCCTGTGGAGAATTAGGGTTTTTCTTTCCAGTATCAAAATTTCCCAATTTGTCGACCCCTTTTGTGTTTCCCAGCTCTAAATTAGGTTTATTTCGTGCGATCTTCTGTTGCTTTGATGATTTTTTTTTCGAATTTCTTACTGTAATCAGTCATATATATATATATATATATATATATATATATATATATATGATTAATCTCGTTTTGTGTTGTTAATATTGTTAATTGTGGTCTCGCATGAGATTTTGAGCACATCTGAAGTTATTTAATTTGTGAATTGTGGGAGCGGGCGGCGGCTCCGCCCACTCATGGAATCCCAAGCTGATCGGTTACTTGATATGTTCTCCCTCGGTCCTCCCCAATTTGCGAATGAACTAGTGTACCTTTTTGCATATCCTTCGTAAATTGCGCGACCGGAATTGGGTGATTCTTGAGTCGGTGTTCAAACAGGGCCTCAATCTAACAAGTTGAGTTGATTTCTTGCTGTGCGTCCTCTCATATCTCTTTGAAACTACCATACCTGCTGACTTGGACATAATTTAAAAAATTGACCTTTTTTTTTCTATCAATCCTTTTAAAATTCATCCTCAATCGATTTCTATTTTAATTCTTCTTTTACATGGACTAGGACCAAGGTTCTAATTCTCAGTACTGAAATGGGGTTACCTTTCATAGATGGTTCTAGCACATATGGTTCGTACAAGCATTTTGAAAAGGTAGTATTCCTGCAAGCGATATCTCCATTGTGGTTTGGTACCGGATTGTACACTGGAAAATCTACTACCAACCGGTATAGTGAAGTTTGCATGGAACCCATGTACCCATTTCTACATCATTCTCCTGCATGCTAGCCACATGATATCTCTCTCTTAGCACTTTAAAACCTGCTGCCCACACTAGGGTGTCTGAGTGCAAACTTTCTTGGTGGGTGGTGTAGAAATTGAGAACGAGTCTGCTTATGCTTATATATATATATATATAATAATAATATTCATAGGAAGATTCTAGCAGTGAGAGTCGATCTGAGCAATTGTTATCTACTTCAAACTTGAAAATAGCATAGTTACAGGTCCAATAGTTAAAGGTCGAATCGATTAGGCATGTCCCATACTTCACACTCTATTTATGATGGAGCATTTTAAAAATTCAAATACTATAGAGTGCTTATACAATAATTTCTAATGTGTATTAAAAACTACATAGAAATTTTCAGACTATCTTCCAAATATAAAAAAACTCCCGTAAATGAACAAAAAATGCCTCAAAAGTGGAGCAGTGTTGCCCCCAATTTACACGTGCGAGTTAGAGTCGCATCATTATGATGATCGTGTTGGACCTACTCAATTCACATGCTCTTTTGTTTCTTGTTTCTTGCGAGGACCTCACATATCAACATTTCATTCGATTGAACTTAGTTGACTGCATTTGACCATCTTGGTTTGACTAGGGAAATTTGCATGAAATAGATATCAGAGTGTGTACAGAATTGAAGAAATCATATTTTTGGTCCCAGGAAGAACGACATAAGAAACTATTGGAGATTTCAATTGTCCAAAGAAGATAACTTCCTAGTCCCTAAAAAAAATTTGTTGCAACCACCAAGGCCCAATATTTATTGTGTCTTAAAAAAAATCCTAAAAGCTACATTTTAGTGCGATTTTGCAACTTGCGAGTATCTACTGGACCACATTATCAACCAGCTCCCCAAGAACATTGAAGATCACCTGAGAGGTAGCTCCACCAACTGAAACACTTGAGGAGCTCCTATGTCAATCACTTCGATATCTCTCATCAGACCATTTTTTGCACTCAATAGTCATAGCGAAACTCTAACTTGATCCACTTGACACCGTCAAATCATTAAGATAGACTTTCGTCTCTGCTCGAAGGGTGAGTCTTACAATCAAGCTCCCTTATGCTTTTGCGCTCGAGGGCCAATCTTGCCCGGTTAGAGGATACCTTTGCACGCTTCCGTTACCTTTTGAGATGCCTATGCCCCATAGAAGCAGTTGCATGAAATTATCCCTTGGCCCGTAGATCTTGACATAAAGTTTTCAACTATTGGTTGTAGTGGATCAGATTAATAGCATGAATTGTATAGCGTTTCTAGAGACTTCTCTCCTTGGACTAGTATAATTTTCCTTTTATAAAGCCTCTTCAAACTTTGGAACCCCACTGTGGAGTTAAGTAGCCAAAATTGGCTTTTTTTTTTTAACTGTTATTGTACTCTTCTTTTAATCGACAAACTAGGTGTACTCATTGATGTGGTTGAAAGGAAAGAATAATTTTTCTATGTTTTTATTCTTCTTTTTTTTTTTCGGTCAAACACGCATATTTTGTAAGTATATCTCAGTGCCACTAGAAAATTTGGTAATACCGATACTTATGTGGTATTGGCTGCACCATCATAGATCGAAGATATTGCATGTCGCCAATATGTCTTAGTATAACTAGTTTTAAGACATATATTTTGTTATTGGCAGGAGAGTTAATATCATTTGGACCTGACCTCCCTATTGAAATTTACTGTGGAAATATGGTTTTTACATTAATATCATGAAGTCTAATAACTTATATTCTTACATAAAAGCTAATACATCCAAGTTGTTTGGCAAGAGTTTCAAAGAAAATCTTCGAAACTGATCAAAACTGCTTGTGATCATTAGTAAAATCAAGGTGGACCTTGTGGAAAGGGCTCACTGTTATCTTTATTTTTGTAGATGTTCCATGGACTGTTTTGCTTTATGATTTGACAAAAGCATGTTCATGGGCTCCTTCACCGAGTAGGCCTAACAATGTATAGAACTGCCCTTTAGCAAGCATTGGAGGATCATTTGATGATGAGTTCGGAAAGAAAATGTTATCATTCTCAAGACCGACAAGTAGTTTGACTTGAGTTAGAAGTTCCATGTATGGGCTTACCCTACCTTCATATTTTTATTTGATTTTATTTCTATTTTTATGGGTAACCCCACCTTCATATGGTAAATTCGTAAATCTAGCTGTTGGTGGATAGAGGGGGGATTTTCTTAGCACTAGAAAGGATTGACATCTCCCTGGATGCCCCAATCAAAATTTAGGGAGATGCACTATATCCTAGGAGACTTGGAAAAGGTTAGCATACCCTGCATCCATAGAGAGGATAAATTCAAGGGGGACAACAAGCTTGCTAATCTTGGAGTTTCCAATAGAATGGCTGGTCAATTTACTTATTAAGCACTACTTTTGTATAATTAGGATAAAGGTATCAAAACTCGGCCAATACTGGTATGTATCGGCGATACGTGTCGGTTTTGCCAGAAACCACTATCGATACGACCTTGATACAAGTGTATCGGGGTGGTATCGGTATCAGTATCAATTGGTACTGTCATGGTATCAGTGATACCGTATTGAGCGACTGCTATGTATCAGTCAAAATATTGGACCACTATCCATTACCAATACCGAGTTTTACACCTTGGTTAGGATTGTAGGCATGTATTCAGGACTTAATTGGTGTCATAGTCACATAAGTCTCCGACTTTTTCAACATATTTGAAAAAATTGGCGACTTGTAGTCATCCTGACTACATCATCGATTAATTGGCCAAGTTGGAGACTCGGCCGATTAATCAGCGATTTTGTGATTTCCGTTTTTTTCTCCACTTATAATAAAGTGAAAAAAGCATCCTTTTGGGTTATCTCCCTCTTTGCTGCTTACCTGTCTCAGAGCTCACTGCTCTTCTTTTTTCCTATTTTGTACTATTTTGTTCATTAAAACTATTATTTTTAAGTTGAAATGATGTGATATATTTTTTAATCTTTTTTATTTTGCTCGAATTTTCCGACTTTGACCGATTTTTGTCTATTTGTCCCAACTTAGACCCTTGCCAATTTATTGCCGACTCCCGACGTTGTGACTATGCTTGGTGTATGCCTTAGTTCTTATACCAACCTGAACTAATTCTTCCAAGTATACTTGTAGCTACACTACCCCGGAGGGGCAATGGTGCCACTTTGCTAATTTGGAGTCTCCACCCGGTTTTCTTTGGCAAGCTGGGAAACCAAGATCGTAAGATATTTGACTCCCGGTACTGGCCTACCAAATGAAACTGGGCAAGCTGCTCACTTACGGTACGCATCCTTAGTGCCCGCGTTATAGTGATCTCTACTTTGGCCCACTCTTTTCCAAAATAAATGAAACAAAGGCAATATATCGTCAAAATAGTGTAGATCCACTATCATAAGTGTTACTCTGCCCGAATGGCAGTGTAACGGCCTTGATAGTGGACCTTCCACTCTTTATTTTGATGATATATTGCCTTCGTTTCATTTATTTTGGATAAGAGTGGGTTGAAGTAGAGACCACGATAGCACGGGTGCTAAGGGGGTGTGCAAACGTACTTCCCCTAGCGTAAGTGAGCTACTTGCCCAGTTTTAGTTGTTAGGCTGGTACCGGGAGTCAAAATCATACACTCTTGGGTTTCCGGCTTGCCAAAGAAAATTGGGTGGCGACTCCAAATTAGCCACGTTGAGCCATTGCGCCTCCGGGGTAGGGTAGCTACAATACTTTTAATCTTTACCTTTTATATTCTTAATAAAAAATTATTAAAAAAAAAAATTCATGCTGATTTGACTTAAACTGAAAATTTTGGGCTTTGAGGTAGAACTTTCAATATTTTAATTTTTTTAAGCATATTAGAAAATGCTATGCTCATTTGTAGTTTATTATTCTGTTTTCACAAATTTAGGGCCAACATGGACGTCAATCTACGCAAAATTGTGATTTTCAATTGTTATAATTTGAGAGTTTTAAAATTTCTAAAATTATTATGATATTGACAGGTAATAATTTTTTTTTTGTTTGGTTTATCCATGAAAATCAAGATCAACTTGCAGTGGGCCTATAATCCATTCGGAGGTGTCACGAATTTTTTGGGCCTATAATCCATTCGGAGGTGTCACGAATTTTTGGCTTGGGTCCAACCTGTTTATGCTTAAACTAGCTAGGCCTGATAGGCTTGGGCGGAGCGACCCCTGCACAGCATGTTGGGCCTGAATTTAATTGCTAGGCCAAACCCTTGACGGGCAAAACTTCTAGTCCAAATCCCCTCAAGATAGGAATCTAGAAAGCTTGAGCGCAACCTATTTAAGCTAATTGGGTTAGCCCTAGTGGGGTAGGGTCTGCCTTAATGAAATTATTTTTAACAGCCAAGTAGAATGTGTAAATCAATCGTGGCTATGTTTCATGCATAGGCCCATTGTATGGGACACATATCTAGCCCATAACTATATCTATGTTAGAGAAGGCCTGCTGGTCAAGATTGGCTTTAAACAAGCCTAATATTTTGCATGCCTAGATTGGTCTGAGGCTTGGTCATCTATTGAGGAGAATCGGCAGCCCTCAGTATTATATAGGGTACCTCTAAAAGTGCCCTCGTGTTCTTTGAAAGCGCCCACGTCTCAGACCCTTGAAACAATTGATTCCTTTGAATCAGATGATGGGGATCGTTTTTCACCCCGATCTTCCACACAATAGTTCTTGAGGTCATGGTGCACCTATCAGATGATCAGTTTTTGATTCCATGTGTTACAGATCTCCAAAAAATAGCCCTTAATCATATGACATGACACTCAAACACACATCACACTGAAACGTGATTTTAGGGCGATTTTTTGGGGATCTTTGACACATGGAATAAAAAACTGATCATTTGATAGGTACACCATGATCATACTCTTTTATGATCATCAATTGCATTCAATCTGATCCATGGCAGTACTTGTAAAGATAGCAGATCATTAGATCAGCAACCTCACTTTAGAGGTGTAGGATCAGGTCCAGCAGTTTAAGTACAGAAGAGGCAGAGATAACCGTGTAAAAAAATATGGGAGTCATTACTTGCACACACAAAGTTGCCTTTTCACACAGTTTATAAGAAAGACATGGTATACCATGTGGAAACACCATTGAGCCGTCTGATTTGAAGAAGGTCATGATCTAAAGATCATTGGCCCAAACGATTGGCATGAAATACAATCTCTATCATATGATTTAATGCAGTCAACCATTGAATCAGATGATAGCCTTTGACTGCATTGAATCATAGGATAGAGATTATGTTTAGTACCAATATTTTGCACTTAGATCATGGCCTTCAAATCAGATGTCTTAGGTGGTGTCTCCACATGGCACAGGCCTCCAAAATTTCAACTCTTTCTTTTAACTTGGGTGCAAGGGCCAACTTTGCCTATGCAAGTAATGGCTCCTAAGAAATATAGGTTCAGCAGCAGCAGCAGTAATCTGATAATACACTTAGGGCAGCTCTATTCAGGCCCACACGTTCTTTGAAAGTGCCTACGTGTGCAACCCCTTCAAAAACATTGATTGTGTCAAATCAGATGGGTCTTGAGATCATGTCGCTCCTATCAGACGGTCAGTTTTGATTTTCACATCTCAAAGATTCCCCAAAAATGAACCTTGTGTGAAATTGTAAACATCACGCTCAAACGTGATTTTAGGGGATTTTTTGGGGATCAGTGACATTTGGAATAAAAAACTGACCGTCTGATAGGTGCGACATGATCTCAAGATCCTTTGTGTGGAAGATTGGGGTGAAACACAATCTTCATTATCTGATCCGATCCAATCAATGGGTTTTAAGTGGTCGGTCCCCGACATAGGTGCTTTTAGAGAACGCGTGGGTGCGTTTAGAGCTACCCATACAATTAAACACCACAAGATCTGAACCCAGATCTGTATTATTTCCAGAGCTTTAACTAGTCTCAAAAGACTGCAACACATCAACAGCAATAATGGTCTCAAAAGACCTCCAGATCTGCACTCTTATTCAGTCTAAAAAGATTGAATATTCTCGGCAATATCAGAGGATGAAAACCTTGATTTTGTGACTCAAAAGTCACTGGCAGCAAGGCAGAGTAAGTACTCTCCACTTCCCCACTTTCTCAAAAGAAATTTTCATTAAAATAAGCGTACGTCAAATCTGATTCCTGTAGCAGTTTCTTTTACACACACTCACACACACACACACACACACACACACACACACACACACACACATATATATATATATATAGGGAAATGATTATATGACTCAAGTCATATGGAATTATATTAATATTTATGTATAGTTGTTCCCTATATAACTCTCAACCTTGAACTGGCTAGATACATGATCGTTTTTCTGCTTCTCTCTTGTTCCCACTCCTACTCCATACTTCTAAAGCATGGAAACTTGCTTTCATTGTAATTCAAGATTATCTATAGGTCAGGTTATTAATGGATCAAGTCATATTGGTTACCCTATGGTTTTACTTGGAATATTTTGGAAGTTGTTTTCATCTGTAAAACGCTGTTGTAGTGGTTGAATTTTATTTCCTCCTCTCCCATTGTTCCATGAATCCCTCAGTGAGGAAACCTAGGTCCTTAAATGGTAGGTTAGATAATTTCTTTTTTATATTTTCCTTTATGAATTGGTTTTGGTAAGACAAGTGCGAATAAATTTTAGGGTAACTTTGTTTATTTTGTTTTTTCTCTATGTATGGTTTCTAGTGGTGCAGGATTTATAGAGTAGATTTCTGTTACCTTCATAACATTGTCTATAAATTAGGGTGGTTTAGTCATTATTAGAATAATTATAGTCAATATTTATCATAATGTCAAGCCAGCCCATAATGAAGATTTTAAGGCTTGAAACTCTGAAAGGTAAGGTGCTGCCCTTTCTAACTTGAGAATCTTCTTGTAATTCTAAACTTGTCCACACTGGTCCCTGTAACTGGATTTAAATATCTATTCGAACTATCTCATGTTTCAACTCCCATATGCTTTAATGACCGCGGTTACTAAGTATGAAAGATGATTCAAGTAACAGATCAACTTGGAAAGGTGCCCCTCTGTAATTTCTAGTATTTGTCGAATTGTTGTTCCATTAAAACTTGTTCATTCTTCTTGGAAGTGTGATATTTTTATTCCCAAAAGGCTTTTCTTTTTGAGGGACTGCATTGGGTGGACGGTGGATTGCATGATGCTTCTCCTTTCAGAATGCCTTTATTTTCTGTCTAAAGAGATGTATGAAGTTAATTAAGTGTGTGTGTTGGGGGTGGGGGTGGGGGGGGGGGGGGGGGTGTGTGTTGCCGGCTCTTTGATCGATCATATGTTTTACTGTTGGAAATTATGTGGTAGCAACTAGTGTTCCTTTTTTAAATTTTATTTATTTTATTTTTTGATTTTTAATATAGGGCCATATTTACTTCTGATTGTGTATACCTTATTTCCATTGTACCCTCTTTTAAGTTTTGCAGCATTTAGTACACATGTTTTTCCTGTTTACCTTGTTTATGTTGTTATTAGACAATTACTGCACCATGTCATTTCACTTTGTAATGTCTTATGCAGGTTGCTGATGTCAAAAAGCAAATTGAAATAATCCATGGCCAAGATGTTTACCCATCCACCCAACAAATGCTTATACATCAAGGAAAAGTTCTCAAAGATGTCTCAACCTTAGATGAGAACAAAGTTTCTGAAAATAATTTCCTTGTTATTATGTTGACTAAGGTAAAAAAATTGAGACTATTATTTTAGGTACTTAAATATCAAGTTCTTTTTTTCTTGTTTGTATTAGATATGCAGGCGAATTAAATGCCACATAGCTCGCATGGTTTGTTATTTTTATAGATTCATTGCCGAAATGTATTCCATTTGGGTCCAAGTTACACCACTTCTAGATGGGATGTTACCGTACTGACACACACACATACTTGCATACACGCACAAAAACACCCACACCCACACCCACCCACCCACCCACACACACACACACACACACACACACACACACATATATATATAGGGTTAGGAACCATTGATACTGTAATTTGTGACAAGAACTAGAAGGAGAAGAAGACGGAAAGTTGCGAATAGTGATTACTATTCATTTGAACGGTAGTCAATATTTCTTTTCATTAGTAAGTGGATTTTCCACATATTTACAAGAGTACCATTGTAAATACTATAAATGACTAAGTTACCCAAGCTTATATGCAGCCATAAAACACGTGAACATTTCACTCTCAACACTAATATATATATATATATGTCCAACTTAGACTGAAGTTTTAACTTTTTTCAACAGAGAGCTTTTGTAAAAACATATTCGCTAACTGATTCACTGTCCTCACATCAATTTTGACAATCTATTCACTCCATCTTTTCCACGATAAAGTGGCAATCCACCTCTATATGCATCGTTCTTTCATGGAACACGAGAGTATTGGCTATGCTTTTCACAGCTTCATTGTCACAGTATAGGGCCCTCTACTTGAAAACCAGTCTCAGTCATTAATGTCTTCAACCATATGAGTTCATATGTGGTAAGAACGATTGCTCTATACTCAGATTCAACACTAGACTGGGATATAATGTTTTGCTTCTTGCTTTTCCAAGTGTGTAGGTTACTTCCTACAAACATACAGAGCCAGTAGTTAAGTGTCTATCTGATAAGTCCCTAGCATAATCGGCATGAGAATAATCCCCAATACACACATTTTATTTGTCAAAGATTCATCGACTAGGAGCCCCTTTTAGGTACTCAGCATTCGTATGACCGCTTTCATATGAGGTACACGTGGCACCTGCATGAATTGATTGACTATACCATGGTTGTCTAGGTGAGGCCATGACGAATGGCGAGTCAAATCGTCATATGAAATTATATAACGAGACTCTATATATGACGACGTCATGGCAGCACCATGGCCGCTATTTTGAATTTTTTTTAGAACTTATAACCTATAAAATAACTTATAACCTTATAAATTATAAAACTTGCAAGTTATAAATTATATTTGTAAAAAGATATGTTTGATCTGTTATATCCATCATATTTAGGGGTTTAAGTGAAACCCTCTAGTCTCTCTCGCAGCTCCTCTCTCTCAACGCGGGTTTGTATATTTTTTTTTAATTTCTCTCTCGTCTCATTTTTTGTTTTTTTGATCAGTACTTTCTCTCGTCTCTTTCTCTTTCATTTTATTTAATCTAATTTTTATAATCCAATTAGCACCTTCGCAATCAATCAATGTCCATCAATGCTCAAGATCTTCATAGACCCACGCGCATTTATGATATTTTTTTTCCTTATATTTTTTATTATTTTTCTGGCTGTTTTTTTTTTTTTGTGAACTTTAATACCAGCAGTTGTTTTTTTACTATTTTTTCATATGTTTTTTTAATCTGCTTTTTGTGGGGGGATGCTACTAACCCCTTATCATATGTTGAATATTTCCCATTAGGTACAACTGACCTTTGAATCGAACTGACAAAGATTGTTTTTCGTTCCAATCTTCCGCACAACTGATCTTGAGATCATGAAAATATCATCAGATGGTCACTCTAATCTTTCCCCATAAGTAATCTGCCCGATTAATTAGTTGAATTTTTGTCGTCCTCTATAAAAATATAAAAATTAAAAAATAATAGAAAATTATATATATATATATTAATGATTAATAAAAGATATTAAAAAAATTAATATATGGCTTCGTCATTGCCACGCTATGGCCTCGCCATGGCGTGGCAGGCCTCTTCCCCATGACATCGCCACACTGCCTTAACTACCTTGGACTATACTTGAATAACTTGACTAAGCGATATCAGGCCTCGTCATATTTAAATAAATTAACATTCTAACAAGTTTACAGTATCTTCTAGGGTCATCAAGTAACTCTTCCTCATCCACAACCAGCTTATAGTTTGGGTCCGTAGGAGTGTTTGGAGGTTTGGATCCAAGGAGCCCAATCTCTACCAAGTGCCATCAAAACCATTGAGATAGATAAATGCCTCTCTTGGATATAGCTACATCAATGCTAAAATAATAATGTAAACAACCTAAATCTTTAATGCAGAAATGACATTGAAGATGAATTTTCAATTCTTCAATTCCATGCCTGTCACTACCATTGACAATAATATCATAACACGCCCAAAACAACCGTAGCGGTTCTACTCTGTTGCATATATACAAAGTGGTCGACATGGTATCAAGTACCGGCTGACATCGATACTATCGATGGTGCGTATTGGTTCCGTCGGGAATCGATACCTATACCAGTATCAGACTGGTATCGATATCGGTCTTGGTATCACCGATATCGGATTGGTGTTAGCTGATACTGTCTTGGTATCGGCCAATACTAATAGTGCATCAACATCGATTGCTTCTGTTTTTTGAAAGAAATTTCATAACCTATAATATTGGTCTTGGCCGATACCGAGTTTCATACGTTAGGCTGGGTTTGGGTTAGCTCTTATAAGAGCAGACACAACTCTCTGCCTGCTCTCCGTTCTCTGTCAGAACAGAGAGCAGGCAGAGAGCAATTTTATCACTTAAAACAGCTCCCCGTCAGAGCAAATGGGCGAGGCACTGTGTTACAAACGTAAAACAGTTCTCTGCTGGAGTCAAAGAGCAAAAGAGCCGCTCTTTGGCTCGAAAGAGCTAACCCAAATGCAGCCTTATCAACATGATGCTTTTCATACCATATGTACAAACAACCTTACTAAACTTGTGGAACCATGCCCTTGGAGACTGCTTCTGATCATAGGCTGCCTTTGCAGCTGACACACCTTTTCTGACTCCCCCTGAGCAACAAACCAACTTAGTTGCTCCACATATACCTCAACCAGGTCACCGTGAAGAACATTCTTTACATCAAGCTGAAAGATAGGTCAATTCTGGTTGGACCTAATCGATAATATGACACTGATGGAGTTGAGCTTGGCAATGGGTGAGAAGGTCTTTGAATAGTCAACTCCGGGAGTTTGGGTGTACCCTTTAGCAGCCAGTCGTGCCTTGAGTTGCTCCATAGATTTAATTGGACAATATTTTATAGTGTGCACTCATCTACATTCTACAACCGTCTTTTTCTCAGGAGGAAGGCCACCAAATCCCATAAATGATTCTTCTGAAGATCAGAGATTTCCTCTTCCATTGCAATCTTCCAAGCATCATGTGAAAGAGCTTCTTGATAGGACTTCGGGATATAACCTAAATAAGTAGCTAATGCAAATGCATGATAATAAGATGAAAATCTATCATAGGAAACAAGTTGAGAAATGGGATGTTATTACAAGTATGCTTACTCTTAGGAAGAGCAATAGGTTGATCATCTAATGCAAATTTTGAAGGTGGATTGTCAATATGGAAGGCACTGAAGGAGTTGGATCTTCCGCTAAGGGAGATACTGGAGGAGTGGGCAGTGGGATTGATTGGTGAAACATGTTTATGCCTCTTTTCTGAACGTACACTTTTGTAGTAGGCTGACTGACAACCACGGTTTTATTGGGAATAGGCATAGGAAGAACAAGACTATCAATATGGTATGAATATGTGAATTCTTTAGCCTGACTTTGGTACAAGGGAGTAGACTAAAAAAATGTCACATCTGCACACTCAAAATGCTTCCGAAGAGACGAATTGAAGCAATGATAATACTTTTGGTATGCGACTAACCAAGAAATATGCAGTTTGTTCTAACTTGTCTCTTTCAACCTCCAAATTATGAACAAAGCAAACACAACCAAATATTTTAGAAGGAATAAAGAACATAAAGGTTTTGGAAATCAATGTAGAAAAAGGGGTTTTACCCGTTAAGACTGAAAAGGCATATGATTGATCAAATAATATGTGAGGCATATGACATTGCCACTAGAACGGGGTGATAGATGTGTGGTTTGCAACTTTCTGCGGATTGGTTGAAGGGATTACATGCCACCTTCCATACATCCACCATCAATCATCTCCCTCATCATTAGATCTTGAGACACAATGGGAGGGATAAAAAGTGATGCTACGATTCATTGATTTAGTAAATCTACAAACAAAAAGAAGATTTACAGGAAACGTAGGAATAAACAAAATGGAAGAAAGCTGAACGAAGTCACAAGGTGAAACAGAACTGTGTGCAAGAACCCTGGACAAATTTCCATCGGCCAGGGTAATAGATGAATGAATAGTAGAATTATAAAAAGAAGATAACACACCTGAGTGCCTGGTAAATGATTTGAGGTTCTAGACTCAATAACCTATATAGTGGACTGGTGAGCAGCAAGGGAAGCATTAGTTGATCGAACCCATGTGGCAGTGGAAGAGGATCTTGTGCTGATAGAAGACTGCTTTTGCCACTTAACAAACTTGTTAGACTCTTCCTAAGATATTGTAATAGCCTCTCTTGATGCTTCAAAGGAGAATTGTGCAGTACGACTATTTGATATCTTCAAGTCTTGATGATCCTCAGCTGTGTATGCCTGATTAGTCCACACAAACCTACCATGAAGATCTCCAACATGTATCAATAGTGTGTCCCGTTAGACCCTACTGTGTACACTTGCGTCCTCTAACACCACGACCCACTTGTATCATGATTGCTACAGAGGCCTCCTCCACGACCAAAATCTTATTACCCGAGGATATGAATGCGGATCTAGCATTGGTATCTATCATAGTGATACTCCCCAAGGATCCTATTTGTAGGGAGTGTTCTTAAAATCGCTGGGTGGGTTCGGGCGGAAATCACTGGCCGGAGCCCGGGCGGGCGTCCCAATATCCGGGTGGCCGCTATATATATATATATGCCACTTGCCAGAATAGGAGGAAGAAAAAAAAAAAGATAAAAAAAAAAGAGTTGTGCTCACTGCTCAGTTGCCGAAAAAAGAAAGTGTTGTAAAAGAATCAAGATCATAAAAAACTAAGGAAGAAGAAGAAAAATAGAGGAAGAAGAAAAAAAACTGAGGAAAAAGAAAAACAGAGGAGATAAAAAAAAAATTGGAGACTATGGCGATTGGGACGGGTCATGGCGGCCCGGGGTGGGTCCGGGCGGCCCAAGGCGGGTCCGGGGTGGCCTGGGTGGGCGCCCCAAATCCGGTCCGCCCCGGAGTCTGCCCAGGCCTAAATCGGGGCGCCTCGGGACCCGAACCGCCTGGGCGGCCGCCTTGGGCGATTTTCAGAACAGTGTTTGTAGGCAAGCATGAACTTCGACAACAAATGAGTTATCACTACCTTCCACTATCTGAGCATTGACTGGCTCATATTGTGGACCTACTGCAGGCAACAATATAGCTACTCAAAATTACCCTTTGTCATTTCATAATCTCCATGTCAAGAATGAGTGGCCGATACACATTGAGTTCCTCCCCGATATGGTTAAAAATAGAGTAATATTCGATACACTAAATAATTCTTGATAGTTGATACAACCGGTAGACTAGGCTTGTTCTTATCAGAGGAAGTACATCTTGTGTAGTATGTCTCATATTTCTTTAGATGTGTCCCAAAACATTACATTGGCACTGATGGATGGTTTGGGAAGCATGAGTGGCTTGCCTTGGAATTGTCTGTTTAATATTGTTGTAAAATTTCAAATAAGAACTTATGTATGATAAATATAAAATTATCTTATTTAGCAATTGTAATATAAATGACTGTGGTTATATGTATCCAGAAATGAAAAAACTGCTATTGGTGCAAAATTAATGAGTAAAAAGTGATCTCGATGGTTTTGTGGTGGTAGTTGGAGATTGGAGCGGTAGGACTTAAGAGTTAGGAAGTGAGAGTTGAGCAGGGTCAAGGTTTTGAAGGTGGAGAGGCACATTGAGTTGTAGATTCTAGAAGGGTGGTGCCATAATAGCTAATTTCTTGAGATTGACTGATTGAGGCTGATTTTTACCTGAAACTCATTTAGGGAAGCCTCTTGAATGAGCTCTTCACAGACTTATCTGGCTTGGTAGATTTTTGGATTGTATTGGTGAATGAATATTATCCTTTTTCTTTACCGTAATTCTCTGCTTTCTTATATATTTATTAATGCTCCATTGATTTTAGTTTTGCATGTTGAATTATTCTATTCACAGAAAATATTTACTGTTCTTTGTTTTTAATTTTTATGTGACAACTATTTTTAGCCTAAGGGCTCATCAAGTGGAGCTTCAACGACAGCGGTTGTGCCTGAAAATAAGGTACTAATTGATGCTCAAAAATTTTGTTTTCTGAAGTTGCATGACTATCATATGCTTACCATTTTTTTTGCATTTTTTGTCATCCTTATCTTGATCATCATCACCATCACCATCACCATCATCATCATCATCATCATCATCGTCATCATCATCATCATCATTATTGTTATCACCACCATCACACCAATTTTATTGTCATTGCTATTTATTTTTATTATTAATCAAGTCAATATGTAAACCTGTCTTTATAAACCGTTGATCACACGAAGGAATTGTTGAGGGTGGTAAAAAAATGGACATGCATATTTGACACTCACTTCTGTATCCCTGATTCTATACAAGTTATACCAGATGTTTTTATTAATATATATATATATATATATATATATATATATATATATATATATATATATATACATGCATATTTGACACTCACTTCTGTATCCCTGATTCTATACAAGTTATACCAGATGTTTTTATTAATATATATATATATATATACACTGTTCTGAAAGTCGTCCGGGGCGGCCGCCCTATTTAGGCCAAGGCGCCCCCCTCGGGGCGGACTGGATTTGGGGCGCCCGCCCAAGCCACCCGGGCGGCCGCCCCACCCCAATCCCCAATTTTTTTTTTCTTGGGAGTCATTACTTGGTAGATTTTGAAAGGGCCCTTGCACTCGGAAAGTTGGCCCTTGCTCCGACTTTAAAGAGTGACTTGGCATTCTAGGGGCATGTGACATGTGAAGACCATTGATGGCGTTAGATCAGATGACGGAGGTCGTGTTTCACCCCGTTATTCCACCCAATAGATATTGTTGGTGTTCTTGGGTGCAATTAACGCCACCCTAAGTTGGAAATTGAGGGCAAATAAGCAAAGAACCCTTCTTGGGTGCAATTAACACAACCCTAAGTTATAAATTGGGTGCAAATAATGCAAATAATCCACCCTAAGTTGTAGGGTGCAAATAACTTCACAAGAAGAATGGGTGCAAATAATATATATATATATATATATATATATATATATATATATATATATATATATATATATATATATATATATATATATAGAGGGTCGCCCGGATCTTGTGGGGCCCGCTCGGGCTCGGCCCACCGATTTCCACCTGAACATCCCCCCGACCACCCGAACCTGCCTGATGATTTTAAGAATATTGAGTATTCCCATAATCATTTATTGGGAAATTTCTGGGTTGGTCATAATGGTGCGGAATCTGATGTAGAACCTATGACTAACTTACTGAAGTAATCTAGGCTCTTCTGTTTTATGCGTTGTTAGCATACCTTCGTACCATGCAATTTATGCACAACATACTTAAGATGTATCAATACACGCACAAAACATGCACATGCAGCAGATGAATTAATCGTAAGTGCTCGCAAAGAAACAGAAAATCCAACACGTATATGCAAGTGGCTACCACAACAATTCTCTTGAAATTTCAGCAAGGTAATTATGAATCTTAATTTAAATAAGATTTTTAAAACCTTGATTCTATACATGTTATATGTAATTTTCTACAAATTACATATAAATATATATGCTTGCATTTTTACTGCTTTTGGCTGTATATGATTATTCCCAAAGACAGTTGTGTGTAAATTTCAGGATTGGTTGTACATGGTCCGGAATCTGATGTAGAATCTATGACCAACTTACAAACGTAATCTAGGATCTTCTGTTCTATGTGTTGTTAGCATCCCTGCGTACCATAATATTTATTGATGCTAGTAAGTGTATAAGAAGCGCAACAAAAAGAAGACTAAGGCATTGGGATCTCTCAAGATGCTTTGGGAAGACCA
The DNA here is from genome assembly GCA_021018995.1 of Chloranthus sessilifolius. Lineage (NCBI taxonomy): Eukaryota > Viridiplantae > Streptophyta > Magnoliopsida > Chloranthales > Chloranthaceae > Chloranthus > Chloranthus sessilifolius. The sequence goes on from CM037586.1 coordinate 101,796,212, forward strand.
TGAAGACCCATGTGCATGCGTACGTCACATGAGAAGACCAGAACCCATTTTGGGAACCCGTACATATAGGGAGAAAAGAGAGCAAGAGAGTGCTTGAAAGAATACACAGAGTAGACTCTATGCAAATGTCGGGTGCGCGAGATCGACCAGAGCCATAAAAATCATTTGAGCAGACAAGCACGCACAAGGCCAAACTCGGTTCTACGAGACCTCCAGATTTGCACTCGCAAGCCTGATTTCCGCGCGCACGAGATCGAGCTGAGACAGAATTTTAGAGTGAGTTTCTAATTTTGAGTTTTGAGTAGGAGTTTCTATTTCGATAGTTTAGGGTTAGTTAGGGTTTTATGCCTATATAAAGCTATGTAATGACAATTTTAACTTAGTTGATTATGTGAATGAATGGTTTTTTTGCGTTGAGCGAAGCCGTGAGAACTTGTGTTGAGTTTTCGTTGAAAGGGCAATTCTTTCAAACTTGAAGAGTGATTATTCAATTCCTCGAATTTAGGGTTTGGTGTGAGGCCAATAATTTCACTGGAAATTCCAAGGAGTTTTCTTATCTTCTATCCTATCTTCTTAATTATTGTCAAGTAATATCTAGCCTTTCTTTATCTTTGATTAAAACCATTAAAATCTATCTTTCTCGTTTATGTTGCTGGAATCAATCTTCCTAGATTTTCTCGATTTTGATTTTATCCCATTATTGAAATCCCACTATTTTCCCTTGAATAATTTAACCCTTTTAGAGTACAGCGGAGTCAAGAGACATCACCTTGATTGTTGCTTGGTGCCCTAGACTAGAGTGAAAATTTGAGTTCTATTATTAGAACCTTATTTTTTAGATCTTGAAAGGAACAGATGTAGATGAAGCACTAAATCGAATTGACCTAATTGCCTAACTGAATTTATTAAATATTTATGTGCATTGGGAATAATTTGATAATTCCTTGCTCAATTAAATCTCAATTTGATTTCATATTGCATATTAAGGTTTAGAGTGTTTTCGTCTTGCATCATTTATTCATAACTTGCTTAAGGTCTATCAACACCCACAAACAACATGCACATGCAGCACGTGAATCAATCGTAATTGCAAGCCGATTGAAAAAACAAAAATTGCATATTTGGATGCAGTTGATAGTCTCCCTATCGTTAGACCCATTAATAGAAATTTATAAGGCTAATAGAAATCTATAAGGCCGCCAAAACACCAAATTTGATGCACTATTAGGCCCTAAATTTAAATTTTATAAGAGGTTCGTAGAGCTGTAGAAAGCCCTAGTACGAAATTGGAAATCAATAGGATATGGTAGTTGAAATTGATGGGTTGTAAGATCCAACTTTAGGTGATTTAAAATAGATTTTATTGGGCGTGGTGTGACGGCCTCATTAATCTGTGCGCCAGCATAAAGGCATGGCGACCTTAGAGCTGGGCTTGTGGCTAGCAAGAAGGCGGGCGGACCTTGTAGCTAGCTATGTAGCGCGTGGGCGCAGAGGCACGTGGCCTTGCAACGCGTGCATATGTCCCTTATACACGATGCGATGTCGACTAGACGCATGTGGGACATGAAATGCGGTGCTCTGCGGAGGGGCACCCGATGTGGTGCCAAGAGGGCATACGACGTCCTGGTGCCATAAGGCACGTAGTGCGGTGCTCCGCGTAAGGGCACGCGACGTGGTGCCAAGAGGGCACGCGACGTCCTAGTGCCATAAGGCACGTAGTGCGGTGCTCCGCGTAGGGGCATGCGACGTGGTGCCATGGCATGCGACGTCCGGGTGCTACAGGGGACGTGAGGCGGTGCTATGACGATACGCGATGTGGTGCCAAGAGGGCACGCGACATCTAGCTTGTACGACAAGCGATGCGGTGCTAAGAGGGCACGTGATGCGGTGCCAAGAGGGCATGCGACATCTGGGTGCAATGACAGACCAGACATAGTGCCGAGTGGGCACGAGACATAGTCACGACTCAGATGTGATGCGGTGCCACGAGGGTACACCAAGTGGTGCCATGAGGGCACGCGACATGAGGGCCTTGCGACATGGTTGCGACACGGATGCGACATGGTCGCGACACAGTGCTATGTGGGCATGAGGCCATGAGGGCCTCGCGACGTGGTCGCGATGCAGACGCGACGTAGACATGACACGGTCGCAAGTGACGCTGATGCGTGACCTCACAAGACATGTGGGCTTGGAGGATGGCACTGTGCCACGGACAGAGATTCATGTGCCTTAATAAATGCTAAGACACCACCTTTGCAGGTGTGCGCCACGGGTAGAGGGCCGTGTGCCATGGTAATATGTCAAACCAAGGGGTTTGAGGTTCTTCTGTTGGATTGCCTAAGTTGGTGTTTAGACCATAGTTGGGGGAAGGGAGCTGTGGAGCTATTCTCCCACACATGGGGCCCTGCGTTGCGGGATGAGCGCATGGGCTTTCTAGGTTAGGGGTGGGCCTAGAATGTCGCTGCAGCGATGCGGCGCTGCGACGATGCCATGTGTCACCTGACGAGGGCCCCATGGGTCGGTGGCCTCACGAGGGCACTCAAGAGCTACGTGGGATGCAGTGGTGCGCACTAGCTGAGGGCCTGATGCGGACGTGTGCTGGTTGCGCGGGCGACACACGATGCCTGGTTTGGATAGCATGAAGAGCTGCATGCTACTCTAAGTGTGCTGGTCGCGTGGGCCACACACAATGCTTAGTTTGGATAGCATGAAGAGCTGCATGCTACTCCAAGTGTGCTGGTCGCGTGGGCCACACATGATGTTTGGCTTGAATGGCATGAAGAGATGCATGCCACTGTCGCAAGTGAGGAACTAGTGCATTGAACAGGGTGAAGCTGGACAGGCCAAATGGCACTGAGGTGCTGGCATGCGTGTTGCGGTTAGACACGATGCATTGAGATGGTTTGCCTCGGGTGAAGGCAACCATGACGCGGGAGTTCCCGTTCTCTAGGCGGGTGGTATCAGAGTGATGGTTGGATAAGTTGGTCTCGCTGTGCGCGACAGTGAGGCGTTGCACGAGTGTGATAACCAGTGTTAGGTTATGCTTCGTGAAAAATTGGTATCTGAGTTAGGCTGGCCTCGCTGTAGCGGTAGCGAGTCGCCGCACGGGCGTCGAAAAAGTTAACCCGTGACAGTGGGCTTGTAGCACAATGGGAGGTTGACAATATTGCAACCTCAAGGTCGCAGGTTCGAGTCCAGCTTACCTTTTAAAAAAAAAATTGATTTGGTCCGTTATAACATGATGAACCAATAAATTTGAAAATCCATGGGGCTGTTAACACCCCAAAATGTTTGATTTAAATGAAACTTAAGTTAGGCAAATACAACGGACTAACAAGCTGAAGGGGAAATCAATCGATACGCCAATATAGAAAGCGCAAGAAGATTCAAAGCTTCAGAGCGTTTCGTAGACCCATGTGCGCGCGTGCATCACGTGAGAAGACCCCATTACAGGAAGGCATGCATGTGGGAAAAGAAGGAAGAAGGAAGGAAGAAAAAAGGTGAGAAAAAGGGTGGAAAAGAGGTTTATGATCAATCTCGCTAGAATGAGTTCGCGCAAAAAGTTTGCTGACCCCACTTGGCTATACAAATATTGAGACCAAAGTTACCTTCTTTAGAGTTTTACTTAGCTTAGGCATTTCTATTTCGAATTCTATGCTTAGTTGGGGTTTCTTGTCCTATATAAAGGCATTATAAAGACAATTTAATTAGTTTTGATGATGAGTTAACAAATAGTTTACTTTGAGCGACTTCTCGAGAACTTGAGAGTTTTCAACCGAAAGAGCGATTCTCATCCGAAGAACGATTCTTCTTCTGCTTGCGGTTTGGTGTGAAGCCAATTTTCTTCCCTAGAGCGATTCCTTGGATCTTCTACATTTTTTCATCTAATTTTTGTATTGTCAGGTAAAAATATCTTTTCTTCTAGCATTGTTACTGGGATTTGGATTTCTAATTCCCAACCTTAATTCATTGATTCCTTTTGAACGATTTAAACCCTTTGGGCCTTAAATTATTCACACCCTAGCAAGGAGTCAAGAGACAACAATGAGCTTGTCGCTTGGTGCCTTGAACTAGACTGAAAGTAGAGTCTATCACTCTTAAACTATTTTCTAGATCGAGAAATGATCATATGCTAATGTACGCTAATTCAATTCAAACAAATTGCCCCTGTAAATTTATTGAATATCTTATGTGTTTTGGAATGATTTTCGTGAATTTTCGCTGCTCAATAAAAGCTAAAGTTGGTTTCAAAATTGCATAAGTAGGGTTTTAACGTTAGTCCTTCATCAAATTGGTATCAGAGAACAATCTAGTTTACGATGCTGCATTAGGATTTTATTTTAATTATCTTTGCATTCTAGATTGACCTTAGGGTTTCATATAGTGTTCAGTTTTTGTTGATCGCTAGTGTCTATTGACGATCTTGCCCCATCTTTCTGGCTTCTTACAGAACGGCTTGTGTAAATGGAGCGTGGAACCCCGTATGAGACAGTTCCAAGATGTCTTGAATGAAGTGTCCAATAGAACACCACCTAGGTGAACTATGGATAGGAGGGTTAACATGGATCGTAGAAGAGAGATTAGTAGAACACCTCCTAGGAGAGGACGTGAGTCGATGGGTGACTCGGATGAGAAGTCCGGGTTGAGCTTCCAACTTATGATGGGAAGATGAACCCTAAAATCTTCCTAGATTGGTTGATTGTCAGATATGGAACATTATTTCGATTGGTATGTTATGACGGAAGAAAGGAAAGTGAGATTGGCCAAGATGAACCTTGTAGGCCAAGCCTGACTTTTCTAGGCCAATTTAAAGTGACGTTGGAAAACGCTTGACTGCGAACCCATTAATACGTGGTGGACATGAAAGAAAAGGTCCATAAAAAATATGTCCCCACATCCTATCATGACGCGTCCTTAGATTTATGGCAAAATCTTCGCCAAGGGAATGTCTGTTATTGATTATACTGCCAAATTTGAGGAGTTTGTGATGCGAGCTAATGTGTCTGAATCGAACCAAGTCACATTTTCTAGGTTTAGGACAGGCCCATGCCCATAGCTACAAGAGGAGTTAATCTCACATCATATGGAAACATTAGAAGAGTGCTATCGATGGTGTAAGAGTTGGAGAGGTACATAGATATGCCAACCAATAATCAACACGGTTCGTACAATCCCGAGTTTAAGAATATCCCCATCGAGGTGATGACTAATTCCAACGATCAAACATCAAATCCGGTGCCTTATCATGTCTATAAAGGAGAGGAAAAATTAGGAGAAAGTTCTAAGAGCTCTGAAAACAAGTGTTATAAGTGTCAAGGATTCGGGCACTTTGCCGCTCAATGTCCTACAAAGTTCCTATTCTAACTTTGATCATTAAAGAGGAACATGACAAGGAACAAGGAGAATTTGAGGAAGAAATCTATGCACCTGATGCGATTCCAAGTGATGAGGAAGAAGAAATGGTTGTGAAAATCTTAGGTTGTTTTAAGAGTGTTTTTGATCTTGAAGAGAAGGCTGATAGCGTGTCTGTTCCGCAAGGGTCATTAGCGTCGGTAGGAGCATATCATCATTATGAGTTGTCTGAACTAAACGAAAGGTTATATTAAGAAATTTAAGTAAGGAAATTTTTTCTAATGCATATAACTTGTTTAATGATTTTACGAAATGTGAGTTTGTACAATTCAATTTCGATATATGAGCAAATCCCTCAAGAAATTGCGAAAGGTTTGCGAACTTGCAATAATGAACCTTTTCCAATCTTAAAAATGGGTCGTTGTGATAGTCTAGATTTTCCTCTGGACATGGGTACTAATGCGGTAATTAAGTTGGAGGATCTTACACCTTTTCTAGGTCCAACAACAAAACCCCCAGACCCATTCCGTAATGTCCCTTCACCTGAGCCCAATCCCATCCACCAATTAATTCCCCAAATAATTCTTGAGCAATGTCAAAAGGGTTAGATGGAAAGGGATTGGAAGATCCAGATTTCATTGCCAAGGTAAAGACACACCCCAGGCATCAAGAGTATCCTACAAGGTGGAAAGGGAAGCCAAAGAGAGAACATGTGGTGCTTACAATGAGTAAATTCCATAATTCGTCGGAGATGAGTTTCTCCCAACCGGGGAGAATTGATGGGGACATCAACCGATACGCCATGTATCAGAAAGCCCAAAAAGAAGATTTAAAGCTTTAGAGCATTTCGTAGACCCGTGTGCGCCATGGGTCAAAAAACCGGATTTCCGATATGTATCGTCATGACCTTCAGCATGATACGTATCGGGTATCGTCCGATACATTCAATGTATCGGCGATATATTGAATGTATCGGTTTGATACATTCAAAAAAAAAAAAATCCCAAAAAAATCCAATAAAAATACCAAAAAAATCTGAAAAATTATATTTATTTATTTTGTATTTATTTCAACTATTTTTGCTTGTATTTTTGACTTATTTGATTCATTATTTAGATGAATATATAAGTAACATACCTATTTTGTGACTTAACCCAAGTCACATGCCTATTTTTGACTTATTTTTGACTTAAGATCACATTTTTGACTTAATGTAATAGATCTTCTAACATTTTTTTTGACCAGCTGATCACATGCCTATTTTGTTTCCCCTTTCCCTTCTTGAATTCTCTGAAATGAGGACATTAGGATTGATGCAAAATTGCTTCACTTTCATATATATTCTTAGAGCTTATACAAATTTAGAAGGAATATACTCTAACTGCCATTAAATCCTCTTAACTAAATGTTTTACCCTGGCATATGGGTTTGTTTATATATATAGATTATTTATTGACAATATTTCATAATTTGATCGACGCAGTCACACATAAACTAAATTGCAATGTATATTGATAAAAATAAATTATATATTGTCAAAATTAATAGGTATGTTGATAGAAATAAATTTAATTATACATGGAAAACTTACTTTAGAGCCACATTGAATTTCGTAGTGGTTCTTGGCCCTCGTGATCATCATCATCATCGGTCTTGTGAGCTTTCAGCCTTTTTATAATGTTGGCCATATTGATACCCATGATCATATGTGCCCCCTTGAAACTGAGGCTGTAGCAACGAATATGGCTTTGTATAGTATGTAAAGGCCGGTCCTCCAAAAATCTGACCAACGAAGTCATATGGTACCGGGTAAGTTTGTTGTGGCTGATAGTATGGGTTACTAGTTGCTGAATCTTCGGTATTTTGCAAACTGAATCCCTCGAAGTTAGAAGTCATATAACCCATATCCGTATCATCTTGTGGACCTTGTGGTGGTGGTGTTTGATATGATTCCGACGCTCTTCTTCCTTCAACCCCTCCCATTCTAAATGTAGGAGTGTCGAACTGTGTTAACGGTATTGAGTCATTGTCCCATGCCGCCATATCTCTATAAGGATCAGAGGTACCAACATCCTCCCCTCCACTACTAGTGCCAATGTCCCCTCCACCATCATGCCCTCCACCATCATCCTCACCACTCCCATCATCACTACCGGGCTGCGTTTCGTCATCAGATCCAACCACTGAATGACGATTCAATCTTCTTTTCCTCCTCGGTGGTTGGGAAGCCTGCTGCTCCGCTACTCTTTCAGCATTGTCCAGCCATTCAGTGCTCTCAGTATCCAAGACTGACTCTTCTCTCTCACCGATCCATTGATTCAAAGGGTCATCCTCCTCGAATATATAATTCAACTGGATGAGATCAAAATATTCACTATCTGCAAGGTAGAATATGATAGATGAATTAGTATAATATGTAAGTAAGACTTCATATAATTGTTTACCACGGTTGGTCCTCTGTATATTCTTGTGACCCTTAATCGCATGTTGTAATGGCAGTAGACTAACTTTTCCAATCGGTCCATAGTTAGTCTATTCCTTGTCTTAGTATGAATGAGTGAGAAAGTGCTCCAATTCCGCTCACAGTTGGACGAGGAACATGTTTGCGATAATACCCTTATTGCTACCCGCCTCAATATCGGACCATCACCTCCATAATGCATCCACCAATCAGCGGGTTTGTCGTGTTTAATTTGGGATTGCGCCAACGCGGTCCTAAATGACCCATGTCTCTTGCGAAACATGTCAATCTATAAAGATGAAACACAGTAAGACACATATCAATAAATAGATCATAATATCACATGACATTTGACTTATTAGTTATAAGGTATGATACTATGATTACTCACATCTCTGATGGCTTGACCTTGGTTCCCCAATTCAGGGAGCATTCTTTGGATTACATTGAGCAAACCGGTATACACTTCATCAAGGTTCACCACCAAGCGTCACAGATAATCGAAGGTCGATTCAAGTAGTGTGCTACACATCAAATATGGGCAATTTCATCAATATATGAAAATAATGAATAAATAAATAAAAATCACTACATAAGCAGTTTAACAAGTTATACCTGATGTATGCAAATACTGGTGAAATTGTGCATCCCACCTCTTGTCGATAATCGCCCAGTATCGTTTATATTTTGTAGGGCATTTGGTTTTTATAACCAATTTTGTCTTATCCATTGACTTATAAACGTACCCCATCGTTGGTTTCCCATCACCATCAACCAATCTCAACACTTGCACCAACGGGGTAGTGACGGCGATCAGGTGGTCGACATCTGCCCAAAATCGCTGTCAGAGATCGTGTCAAAGAACTTCAAAGGCAAGCTAGTCTCTTTGCTCGTGGGAGTCCTATTTCATGTTTATTCCATTCTTCCGACAACACCATGCTTTTCAGCTCACGCCTATATCTACCCAAACTCTGTAGGGCTAAAAACTGTGTTGCAAAACATGTAATCGCAGGTCGAAGCAACTCATTGTTCGTGAAGACTCTCATTAAATTGACCAGCTTGTCACTGTTGTACAGGTAGGAAGTAATCGTTCTTCCCTTCTGAATAGTTGCCTGTGCCTTGCTTCTCTTTCCTAAATCCTCAAGAATGAGGTCCACGCAATGAGCGGCACACGGGGTCCAGTACAGGTGACGTCTCTTCATCATTAGTTTGAATCCAGCGGTTTTGTAATTTGCTGCATTGTCTGTTACCACCTGCACAACCCGCTGCTCTTCAACCTCTTGAACTACCTTATCCATTAGTTGAAAGAGGTAATCAGCAGTCTTTACGTGTCTAGAAGGATCAATTGATTTCAAAAATACTGTCCCGACATCGCTATAAACCAAAAAGTTGATCAAACTCTTCTTTGTGGGATCAGTCCATCCATCGCACATAATTGTGCAACCTCTCTCATCCCATACATCCTCAAAGCTTTGTACATAGGCAGTTATCTCATCGTCCTCATATTTTAGTAAGGGCCCAGATATCTCGTATGCAGAAGGCTTTTTAACTCCTGGACTAACTTCTGCACTTGTATCAATCATGCTTTTGAAGTACGACGACTCTGCTACTTGGGTCGGGATGTGGTTGTATATAAAAAACTTGGCAATAGATTTTCCAAGCTTCTTCCCCATGTAAGTGAGATTGCACTCAATTTGGTTTGTTTGGAGCTTTCAGTGCGATACATGAATGGATCCATGGGGCTCAGAGACTACCTAGTAGACGGCCTATAATCCCTCCTTGATGCTGACCTACGCAATCCGGCAGTCTGCTCAACATCCTCATCAACATCAACAACATGTGGCCTATGACTAGATCCACCATCGGTAGCAGGCATGTATGGGCCCCTCAACCTGGACCGAAACCGATAATCGGCTTCTTCCTGATCTCGCCGCTATTGTGCTTCTCTGACACTCTCTCATAGCTCTCGCTATCTGCTCATCCTCATCCTCATCCTCATCCTCATCATCCTCAGGTCCAGGTGATGTAAACTCTGGATCTACCTTCCTGATTCTCTCATACATTTCCCTATCACGATCGGCTTCAGCTTTTTTCTTTCCCTTTGCCGCTTGTAAACTAGCTCTGATATTTTCTTTTACTTCTCTGGGTACACTAGGACACCCTTTTGTCTCTCCCTTTACGTGAGCCAGATGCTCCTTTAATTGTGTGATACCTCCTCCCAGCAGTTTTTTTCCACAAAGCTTACACTCTATCGGGAGTCTATCACCATCTATTGGTGTCAGATAAGCGACGACGTGATCGTACCATATTTATTTATTTCACCTGCATGAATGAGCAAACGATTGCATTAAATTAAACATCTAATTTACACTTGAAAATAAAATTTATTTTTGAATTATTGCTATTTTAAAAATATTAGATTATATTTTATTAAATTTATTTGATATTATTCTAATTTTTATAAAATTTAGATTACATTTGAAATTTTATTTGATATTATTTTAATTTTCAAAAGATTAGATTATATTTTACCAAATTTATTTGATATTATTCTTATTTTTGAATATTTATTTGATATTATTATAATTTTTGAATATTTATTTGATATTATTATAATTTTTGAATATTTATTTGATATTATTCTAATTTATGAATATTTATTTGATATTATTCTAATTTTTAAAAATTTATTTGAAATTTATTTCATATTATTCTAATGTTTTATGGGACATATCCCATTATTTTAATTATTTTAATTATATGTGACCCATAATTATAATTATTTAAATTAAAATTAATAATAAATTTAATTATATGTGACCCATATTAATTTTAAGTTTAAATTATATGTGACCCATATTGACCCCATTATTTTATTAATTATATGTGACCCATATTAATTTGAATTTTAATTATATGTGACCCATATTGACCCTATTATTTTATTAGTTATATTAATTGTTTTGTGACCCAAAATTTTAATTATATGTGACCCATAATTTTAATTATTTAAATTAAAATTAATAATAAATTTAATTATATGTGACCCATATTAATTTTAAGTTTAAATTATATGTGACCCATATTGACCCCATTATTTTATTAATTATATGTGACCCATATGATATGTGACCCATATTATATGTGACCCATATTAATTTTAATTTTAATTATATGTGACCCATATTGACCCAATTATTTTATTAGTTATATTAACTGTTTTGTAACCCATACTTTTAATTACATGTGACCCATAATTTTAATTATTTATATTATTTTTGACCCATAATTTTAATAATTTTAATTATTTTAATATCTACCATTAAATATGGTAGATCTTCCATATTTATGGGTAGATCTACCATTAAATATGGTAGATCTACCCTTATATAAGGTAGATCTACCATATTTATGGGTAGATCTACCATTAAATATGGTAGATCTACCAAATTTATGGCTAGATCTACCCTTATATAAGGTTGGTCTACTCTTAAATAAGGTAGATCTACCTTATTTTAACATTTAAAACAAAATAAAATGATGGGAAAATGATAAAACACGTACTTTCGGCGTTGATCCAGAGCTTTTTTGTGTGATTCGGCCGCGATTTAGGGTGCAAATCAACAAAAAAGAAGAGAGGAAGAAGGAAGAAGAAGGAAGAAGAGAGGAGAAGAGAGAAGCTGCAAAAAGTGGGAAAAAAACCCAAACCCGAGCCTATATTCGGCTGAGTCAAAGGGTGGGTCCCACGAACGATATTTTGAAATTATCGTTCGTATCGGACGATAATTTCAGTCTTATTTAAAATTTCAAATTTTTTTAAAATTATCGAACGATAATATGAAATTATCGTCCGCTAATTTCATATTATCGTCCGATACGGACGATACGGGCGATACTTTGCCCGTATCGGACGATAAGTTGAGTATTTTATATTAGGTACGATACATACCCTATGTATCGTATCGCTAACCTCCAAAACCGATACGTATCGTCCGATACGTATCGGTATCGGACGATATTTTGATCCATGATGTGCGCACATGCATCACTTGAGGAGACCTCATTCAGTAAGGCATGCATGTAAGAAAAGAAGGAAGAGAAGGAAAGAAGGAACAATGTGAGCAAAGGGAGGAAAAGAGCTTTATGATCAATCTCGCTCGAGCGAGTTCTTGCGGAAGGTTTTGCCGACCCCACATGACTACAATAATTTTGAGACCAAATATCCCTTTAGAGTTTTCCTTAGATTGGGAGTTTCTATTTTTGATTCTATGCTTAGTTAGGGTTTCTGAGCTTATATAAAGGCATTGTAAAGACAATTAATTGGTTTTGATGATGAATTAATGAATAGTTTGCTTTGAGTGACTTCTCGAGAAATTGTGAAGAGTTTTCAACCGAAAGAGTGATTCTTCTTCCGCTTGCTGTTTGGTGTGAAGCCAATTTTCTTCCCTAGAGCGATTCCTTAGATCTTCTACCTTTTTCTATCTTATTTTCTTATTGTTAGGTAATTTAATTTAGTTTGTTTCTCCTATTGAAAACCCATAAAAGTCAAAATATCTTTTTTTTTCTAACATTGTTGTTGGGTTTTGATTTCTTATTCCCAACCTTAATTTGTTGATTCTCTTTGAACTAGACCTATTTTCTAGATCAGGAAAGGGTCATATGCTAACGGACGCTAAATCAAATCAAACAAATTGCCCTGGTAGAATTATTGAATATCTTGTGTGTTTTGGAAGGATTTTCTTGAATTTTTGCTACTCAATAAAATCTAAAGTTGATTTCAACTCGCATAATTACGGTTAGTGTTTTAAATAGTGTTTGAGGCGTAAGCCTTGTAGTCAAATGGCATAATGGCATATGTGGTTCGTATATGCCATTATGCCATGGTATAACTTTTTTATTTCAAAAAATTCTCAAAAAATCCCAAAAAATTCTCAAAGTTCCTCATATTGATCAATAATATATTTTGTGTTAAGTTTGGACTATATTAATTTTGTAGTGTATAGAATGCAAAATAAAAGAATATAACCCATAAGTTAGAAGGAAAAATATAAATTTCGTTAATGTTAAACAAAATAGTACAAAAATGAACATAAGAACATACAAAAAAGAAGGAAAAGAGTAAATTCTAAGTTCTAACCCACAATGGTACATCTCCATAAGGTTGAAGGGAAAATATAAATTTCATTAAAAAATAAGTTAAAATAGTACAAAAATATATTGGACTATACAAAAGAGAAGGAAAAGACTAAAGAGAAAAATTATTGTAGAATGAGGAGTATTAGGAAAAGAAACCCCCTATCTATAGGGCTTGGGGAAGCTTGAAAAGCAAAGACAAAAAATAAAAATAAGAAAATAAAAAAAAACTTCCAGTGGAGAAGTATGCCATAGCATACACTGTATGCGATGTCACACATTGTATGCGATGGCATACTGTCGCATAAAACTTCCAATGGAGAAGTATGCCATGGCATGCACTGTATGCGATGACATACAGTCGCATACCTGTATCGCATATGCCATCATGACATGCGATACAACCATCTAAGATGGCATCCGTGATCGCATATGACATCAATGGGCGTATGCCTCGAAGCGCGCCTTGAGGCGTAGCGTAAGCTTTTCACCTCGAGGGGTACCATTGTGATGTAATGCTCCTGAGGCGTTGGAAGGCGTATGTGCGGTGCAGTGAGGCTTAAGCCTCAAGTGAATCTCAATTTTTTCACTTCTTTTTTCTTACAAATTTACCTTTTTTTACAAGTTTACCCTTTTAAAGGATTATTATGGGATGAAATAGAGTAGGATTACCTCTGTTAATATTTAATAACTTAAAATTATTTCTTAGTGAGAAAGGAACCTGTGAATGAGTGGTTGAAGTTCAATTTGTGTTGTAATTTTATTTTTTGAGTTGTGAGTCATGACTTGAGTGGTTGAAGTTCAATTTGTATAGAACAAACATTTGCAATCTTGTGCATGTTTTGATTTTGAACTCTTCTTTTGTCAAGGATTGTGTACTTATGCCTCTCATTGTTTTTGTGCCTTGAATATTGATTGGTTTATGATTAGAAAATTGTTCCTTATTTTTTCTTACATGTTTTCCAATTTTTTTTTCATTTTTTTATGAATTTGCTTTATATTTTTTAAATTTATTATATATTTCAAATTATTATTTTTTTAAATTGTGTGGCTGACGCCTTGCCTTGCTGGAGGGTTGAGCACTATGCCTTCACCTTTCTCTTTTAAAAACATTGATTATGGTTTTAGTGTTATTGTCCTGCATCACAAGCCATTCCCTTAAATACAAGAAACAAATTATAAATTAGAGCCTGATCTGTGCAGATTTATTGACCCGCTAAATACAATTTTGAAGAAAATGATGTGGGAATTTCAATGGGCTGATGTGCCCCCACTCGAATGCATTTAACACACCCAACATTATTTTAAGTGATTTACTATACTGGATTATGCATGAGCTCTATGAATCACAAAGAGGAGTCTAAATAAATTTTCTGTTTCTGTATGTAGGCCCCACCCACTAGTTCTTTACCTAATCCTTCAACCGTGACATCGACAGCACCTCAATCTCCTGTGACAACCATTGCTGTGTGGGTATTCTTTAACCTGACTTGTTGATTTTATTCAGTAGTGTGTGCTATAGTTTCCTTAAGAATTTGTGCATCCTATTTTTATTTGTTTATTTAATTTTCAATTATTTGACACAAGGGAATGTTGGTCTTGTTGTAATGTTCCATTGAGCAGGCCACCTGTTGTTGCCGCTCCTACTCCAACTGCCACAGGACCGACTTCGACGGTTGTTAGTGCACCGTAAGTGATTTACTTCTGACATTTATAACTAACTTCAATTTTTAAGTTATCAAAGCATAAAATACTTTCTTTTAATTTATGTTCGGCATTGATCACCTTGGGCCCACAGAACAATATGTTACTTCTAAGTGATGAAATCAAAGGCCGTGTGTTGGACTACATAAATCCACTGATTCACACTAGTGTGAACCTTGGAAATCCATTGTCACAATGCAACATGGAAATGGTAAGAGATTGAGATAGTCTGCATCCAACTTGTAGTCATTGCTTGGTCTGACCATCTGGAGGTATTGATGGGCTATTTTGTTAAAAAGAGCGGATTTAGTTCAATTTTTTTTGAAGTTACCACAATAAGCTGCTTTTTTCGGGGCTTATGTCATGCTAGTGTTTTGTTTGAAGAAAGTCCTTTGATTGAAATTGACTGTTTAGTTGCCCAAATAGACCTGACGCAGGAATGGTGGGATAGATAAGAAAATACTTCATTTTTAAATTTGAAGTGGCAAAGAATGATAATGATGTGAAGTGAGACAATAGTCAACATGATTTAGTGGTATCCCCTAAAATAAAAGATGATATCAATTGTTTATAGTCAACATGATATAGTGTAAACAAGTCCTAAATACTTCCTAAGTTGCCATTTTCATTTGTGGCCCAAAGATCTACCATAGGATTAAAATGGCAAATGATATTGTTGGTCCATTGTTCTCTTGATGCCTTGAAATATTAGGAAAGTATTTTGGGTGTCTTCAATATGAACATATCTAAAAAATGAAGTGGCACCTCATGGAGATTTCTGGTTTTACGTGAAGGCCACAAGTAGGTTGAATGATTGTAAACACTTAAGATATGCTAAATCACAGATTTCCTTTATTGAATTACTAGTATGCCACCAATTAAAAATATAATTAAGAAAATTAACAAGAAACCATCTAAAAGGAAAATGGAAAGAAAGTCCTTGGTCATCTTGGTTAATACTATTATCAAATGAATGTAGTAGATGCATGAACGTTAGTATGCTAGTAAAAAAATTGTGCCTAGTGAATGGAAATCCACAAATTTGGAGAAATTGGGAGATAAAGAAGAACAATTTACCTCGAAGCAACTTTATTCCATTGAAATGACGATCCACTTCAATATGGTAATTTCTCTATGATCTCTGGCAATTTATCTAGCAATAATGTTGTCAACTATAAGTCATAGGAAAATGGATTAAAATCTTGGTTCCGTGTTTCTTATCTTTTGTTGTGGTAGCTAGACAATTACTTAACAATATGTATCATTGAAAAGAGAAAAGAACATCTTGTAACTGTCAAGAGTGGAGCGAGTGTTTTGGGCCAAAGTGCTGCTCTTTCGCTCTCTGGTTCCTGCAGGGAACTACTTTTTTGTTTGGTAACACAGCTCCTCCCCCATTTGCATTGGTAGGGAGCTGTTTTAAGTGATAACACTGCTCTCTGCCAGAGAAGATTTTATTTTCTCTAGCGGAGAGCAGGTAGAGAGCTGCTAACCCAAATGCATCTTGAGACATTAAACTTAGGAGCTAGAATACGAAACTGTGAGATAATTCATAGAACAATGACCAAGGCATGAATCAAGTATATCAGAGAACTAATTTGGATTTATGTCGAAAGGTCAACAACGGACACCATCTTCCTATTGAAACAACTAATGGAGATGTTTAGAGCAAGAAGAGGATATCTTACATATGGTTTTATTGATTTGCAAATGACATATGAGAGTGCTGAGACTGATAATTTAGTAGACTATGAGGATGAAATGCATCATGAACCTATATATTGAGATTATCGAAAAAGGCCGGAACTTGTGTAAGAACCGCATGTGGAGAGACGAGTTAATTCCTCGTCAGAGTTGGGTTGCATGAAGGATCTACCTTGATCCTTATATATTTGCTTTGATGATGGATGCGCTTTCAAAACATTCAAGAATATATTCCATTGTGCATGTTATTAGCAAATGATGTCGTACTAATAGCTCAAACAGGGAACCAAATAAATGATAAATTGGAATTATCAAGAATGGAATACAGAGAATGCAAATGTGGTGATGATGACATGTTGAGGAGGATATAGTTAAATAAAAAAATCATCTAGTGCCACAGTGTATTTAGGCTCTACTTTTGAATCAGATGATGGATCTGATGAGGACGTCCCAAATAGCATTAACACGTGTTGTGGATGAAATGGAGACAAGCAAGTGGAGTATTAGGTGATCCACTAATTCCACTTTGATTGAAGGGCCGTTTTTGTTCCACAGTGTCACAGTTTTCACTATTTAGGCTTTACTTTTGAATCAGATGATTGATTTGATGAGGACGTTCCAAATAGCATTAACACCTGCTGGATGAAATGAAGACAAGCAAGTGGAGTATTAGGTGATCCCATAATTCCACTGTGATTGAATTGGCGTTTTTGTTAGATGGCAGTAAGACCTACCATACTCTGATGGTGCAGAATGTTTGCTATGAGGAAGCGATAAGAAGATAGAGTACTTGGGGCTGATATGCGTATGCTAAGATAATGTGTGAAGTACACTAAAGGTTAAATTAGGAACAAGTACATAAGAGGTAACCTGACTGTAGCACCTATAAAGGAAAAAGTTTAGGAATGCCGTTTGAGGTGGTTTGGTCATGTTTTTTGGAGGGTAGAAGCACACCGTTTATGGAGGGTTGAGACGCTACACCATAAGGAAGTAGAAGATGAGGAAGGCCAGTGAAGATCTGAAGGAAAGTGGTGAGAAGGGACATGAAAGATTGCGATGTTACGTAGAACTTAGCTTTGATCATAAATGAGTTGAGAAATAGGACTCGAAGAGCCGATCCCAAATAGATGGGATAAGGCTATGATGATGATGATGATGATGCTGCAAGGCTAAAATAATTAAATCAAATCCTAAAACATGAGGAAGATATAAGAAAAATTTCTGGAAATTACAAAAAAATGTTAAAAACTACAAAACAGTAACAACTTAACAAGAAAACATATGATTGATTTTCATAGGGATATTAAGATATCAAAGAAACTAGCAAAATTGTGTTACTGGAAATTTAGAGCATCTTTAATAAACATTGAATCCATATTCCGTACACACATGGTAAGAAAAAATAAATTATCACTAGACTTGAAAATGTTATATATATATATATATATATATATATATATATATATATATATATATATATATATATGAGGCCCAGGACTAGGGGTTCAAACCTAGCTTGGTACGCTGGGTTCAAATTAGATGGGGTTCATGTGGCATCCATCCAAGGGATCAGGTTCTACGGCAACTTGCTTGAAGACGATAAAAAACAATTGGGCATAATCCATTCGTATCCACCATCCAAAATGTGGTAAAATGGGGAAAAATTCAATGCGCCAGGATGTGTGGGTGCTACCCAAACTTTGATCATAGTTTTGAACACCCAAAAAACTTTCTTTTTGGAATTTTTTTTATCGATCACATGTCACATAATCCAAGAACGGGTGTTGTTTTGGTATCACGTGCCATGTGGCATGTGATCTGGGGTTCGAAGCCAGCACCCCCAGTATGGGTTCAAATTCAAACGCATGGATGACCCATGCGCTCGAACCAGGTGGGGTCCACGTGGATGCCATGCCAACTTGGCCAAAGATGATCTGATCCATCTTAAAGATATAAAAATAATAAGGGTGTATATCCACCGTCCAAAATGTGGTCAAAGGTGCAAAACTTCAATCCACCAGGTTTGGCATGTGGTAGGCAAACTTTGACTAGTATTTGAGGGGCAAGAAAGTCCCCAAAAGCTACTTTTTTTTAGATCACATGCCACGTGGCACACTAATGCAATGCCAGGGTCGAACGCATGTATGCATCCATGCACTTGATCCCATTCTCCATGTTTCCATATATAGGTTTAAGAAACCCAAACTCTTTAAGTTCCCAAAAGCTACTTTTTTTTAGATCACGTGGCACGCTAACGCGATGCCAGGGTCGAACACATGTATCCATCCATGCGCTCGATCCCATTCTCCCCATTTCCATATATAGAGTTAATAAACCCAAACTAATGGGTCTATGGCGTGTAGACACATTCATGCACATGCATATCAGAAATCATTGGATAAATGATAACTCGATACTTTTGTAATTTTAGCTTATAAGTATCCTAAATAAGATATCGACACAATCCACACTTTTAGGATAACTATATCTGATGTATTGCTTATGTTGCTTCCAAGTTCCTTATGATTTTCATATGTTTCTAAGAGGCCGGATGCCCCATTATCAATTTTTTTTTTTCATATGTTACTCTTTTAAGAAAAATATAAAAGCATCTGCCAAGGAATCACAATCTAAACATATTAAAATATATCTGTTGGAAGATAAAATATTTAAACATCTTAGTTATATTATAAATATAACAAAACTATCCATGTCTATATGCTGGAATGTTTGAAATCACAAGCAGTACCCGATGCTCGTATTTGGATACCATAGATGGAATCCTGAAACTAATAAAAAAGTACAAGAAAAAAAATGCATGTGTAATAAAAACTGTTGGGCATAACAACTGATCTAAAACCTTACACAATCTTCTTCTCACAAAAGGTTAATCTTTCTGTGATTCATCAAGTTAAAGATCTATTCCTTGTTTGAGAGTTGAATTGTGTCTGAAATAGTTAAAAGCCTCAAAAAACAATGCTTTGTTGCCGAAATCAGTCAGTAAGCTGAAAAAGTCAAAAACAAATTCTTAGTGGACATTTTAATCTACTAAAAAGAAAAATACGCATTTTTATCATATGAGCGAAAATGATACAGACTTATTCTATCTTCCACCGGTTGATGCTGTTTGATACATGTGTACTCCTTTTGGCCTTGGTGAGATGTGTTATTGTCTCCCCTAGGCCCAATAAATGAGACATTGTTTGGGATAAATAAATTCAACACTAGATTTTGCTTCAATTTTCTGCTTCTTATGTTTCCAACTTCCAAGATATAAGTGTCATGGAATAGCACAACTTACTTTTGTATAGCGTCTATAATTTGGAAACCAGTCCAATAATTTTCAGCAAACGCATTCAACACCTGCGATGATGTGGAGGAAATTCTTTAAGACCAGTACAGAAATCCCTTTAGCTTTTTTCTGTGAGGATCAGAAAAAAATGACTGACAACATGTAGAACATGAGTTATATCTTGGTTTATTTGTGAGATACATCAAGCTTCTCACCAATTCTCTGTATTTAGTGGGACATTACAATGGTATACAGTCCTTTCTTGAGTACTTCACATTTAATTCCAGTGGGTTCTCTACTTCCCTTTCACCAGTATTGAATACTATCCTTGGTATTGTGATGCATAGCGCAAAAGTCTCCGACCTTTCCAAAAAATCTGAGAAAGTTGGCAATTTGCAGTCATCCCGACTCTATTGCCGATTAATCGGCTAAGTTGTGACTTGGGCGATTAATTGGCGATGTTTCTGATTTTGTTCATAACAAAATAGTATGAAACCTAAAGGTTTCCTTCCCTTCAAGCATAACTGGGGAAAAAAGGAAATATATTATGATATATATATATATATATATTTTTTTTTTCCCATAAATTTTAACTTGACATATATTATGATATATTTTTTATATATTCTATATTTTTTACTTTTCTTTTTCCCAGACTTTTTCTGACAACCCTTGCCAATTTATTGCCGACTCCTGATTTTGTGACTGTTATGATGTATCTTTTTTGGCTAAGCAAGTAACCCTCAAAAGACCTTGTCACTTTTAAACGATAAAACTTTTCATGGATCCACGATAAATAAAAAATCTATAAGCTACGTCAATTTTATTTATCTGTTATTTTTTACACATCTATCATTTTAATTACAAATTGTGGGAGTTGATAGCTATATGCAGAACATGATCATACATTGATAAAAATATATTTCAATCTTTTGGATATCTCTCATTCCTTTATGCACACTATTTTACGTTGATTGCCACTTTGCATCCTTGACTTTGTATAACTGGTATATCTGTCCCCCCCCTAATCAACTTATTGTGGCACATATATTTCATGATCTTGTTTCTGACGCTGGTTGGTTGCGCACATATGATTCCCACTGATATTTTTTATGGTTGAAAATTTCTTTGAGTCATATATCAGTGCTCTATGTTCATCAGTTTCAATGACCTTGTTGTTGGTTAAAAGACCTTGTCATATGATCTTTTTGATGTTTTGTCAAAACAGTACCGATGCAGATGTCTATGGCCAAGCAGCATCAAATCTTGTTGCAGGCAATAACTTTGAAGAAGCCATTCAGCACATTCTTGACATTGGTGGAGGGACTTGGGACAGGGATACTGTTGTCCGTGCTTTACGCGCTGCTTATAATAACCCAGAAAGAGCTGTTGAATATTTATATTCTGTAAGTTTAGTTGTTAATTAATTTCTTGGGAAATGAACAGAGGTTTATATTTCTTTAATCACATCAATTATTTGGATGTTTGCCGCACACCATTAGAAGTCAAAGGTGGAGTTACTATAGTTAATTTCTAGGTAATGATGTCTACTGCCTAACCGAAATTTGTTATGGGGTGTGTATGAGGCCATTGATCAAATAATCATCCAAGACACAAATGTCCTGAACTATATTTGGTTTTTTCGTCCTACCATTATGATAAATACCTATGCATGTTGGCATGCCACCCGTTCACCTTAATTTACGACTAAGCATGTTCTACTACAATACGATATAGATAAACCTGATATCCCAATGGTGGTGCCTGGCCCGTCTACCTAATACAAGCTCTTACAATGTATAAAGTATTAGCCACTTTTGCACCATGTGTCCACATCCACTGGTGCTGTGTTGTGCATATGTATCTGTAAATTGTTAGAATAAGGCTCTTGTATGTTATAAAAGATTATTTATATGATTTATTTATTGATTTGGCATATATATGTTATTCCATGTGGCATACTTCATTTTTTATGACTATATATTTCACGGTATAAGCACCCATAATTGCATGACTTGTCCATACTTCTGCTCCTCATAAGAGATTCCTTGCCATTTTTTAGAGAGATTGATCTCCTATTGCAAGAATTGGAAGAATATAAATGTTCTCATAGTCATAGAGAGGGAATAGAAGGGCTGACATGCTAGCAACAAAGTGGTGAAAGGAAGTTGATTGTGAGAGAGCAATCTTAGAATTCCATCCAGTAGGAGGCTGTGAGCCATTTTATCTAGTTTTCACTTCTTTTTTTTTTTGCTTTTCGTATTGTTTCTTTGATTTTCCTTGTTGCACTCTTTACTTTATATATATATATATATATATCTCGCCTTCATTATGAAAATTCCATGATAATGTTAGAAACCGTATATAAGAATGATGGGTGGGAGGTATTGATAAAAGGTTTGAGGAAGGAGAGATTAATCTGAGTCTTGCGGGGATGGTGCACTGAGGTTGGACCAGAGCCTCTTATGCAATTCCTTAGTTCTCCATATTTTGATTTATCATTCAGCAAGAGGATTCTTCAACAGCGCTAGGGGGCTTCAACAAGATGATCCCCTTTGTCAATATGGTGGGTAAAGCGCTTAACAAACTCTGGCATAAAAAATTAGTCTCTTCAAAGGTTTCAAGATTGCAAATAGTTAGCCACTTATATCTCACCTTCGATATGCCACAACACACTCATGCTTTGCAGTGCTTTGCAGAATCTCATATGTGCTAAGGGCATGATTAGGTGCTATGATTTTATGTCAGGTTATAGAGAACATTGGAAAATTTTCTATATTGGGTTGGAATGAAAAATGAACTATTTGCATTGGTGGAAAGTTCAGGATGCAAGTGGAACTCACTTCCTTTGTCCTACCTTGGGCTGCCATTATGTTTTGGAAAACCATCAAAGTCACTTTGGGATATGGTAGTGGAGCGTCTAGAAAGGAAATTATTGGTATGGAAAAGTAGTCTCCTATCTATTAGGCAAAGGGTCACGTTCCTCAAGTTCACTTTGGTTAATCTTCCAATTTATTTTATGGATATGTTCCGATCATTGAAAAATTGTGAGGATTGAGCGACCCTTTAATTGGAGTGGTGACATGCTTGTCCTTGAAGATGAGATACTTAGAATTAGAAAGTTAAAAGAAATGAAGAGGTTTCTTTTGGGTAAGCGGCTTTGGAGGGTAGGGGAGGAAATGGAGTCTTTATGGGTGAGATTAGTTGGTAGTATGGTTTGAGCGAAATGGGTGGGTGATTTGGCTGCCTAGAAATCAATTCTTTGGACGGAGTCTTGCTTGGGAATGATTCTCACGGTTGATCAGCTAATGAAGAGACAAAAATCTACACGAAGCCTGTGTTATGTGTCTCCAAAGACAGGAGTCAGCCGATGATGCGTAATATTTTTGGGGTTAGTTAGGTGGTTCCAAATTCCTGTAGTGACCTCATAGCTGCTTGGGACTAATGGTGTTTCCAATGGGGTGAAGAGGGCTATCGGAGGGTGAATTTGGTTGCAGCCCTTTGGCTTGTGTGGCTTGAGAGAAGTGTTTCACAAGGTTCGGAAACTGTTGGCTCTTATTATCCGAAATATTAGGGACTTGGTTTTGAGTTGGGTTCGCTTGGACATGAGGGAGGATGATAGGGGTTTAGGGGTTTGGTGAGATGATCTCAATCTCATGTAGTTTGTCTTGCTCTATTGGTTTCTTTTGTGCCTTTCCCCCACCTCCTCCCGAGGCTTAGGTTGGGCAGGGTGTTCTTTTTTTCTTTTTTTTTTTTTCTTTTTTGGTGCTTAACTTCTTTTTTCGGCTTTGGTCTACTGCCTCTTGTTCTTAGCTTTTCACTCGCTAGGTTGCAGTCTCTGTGTTTCTTTTTTCTAATATAGTTGGATTTAGCGATAAAAAAATGGTTGTCTTGAGGCTCCTTGTGTTCGGGTTGGTGGAAAGAACTTTGCCAGGTCAAATAATTGTTTGGTAGGTGCATTTATTTCCAAGTAGCGGTTGGTCACTGTAAAAATTTGGAGGATTCTTGGTGGGGAGAAGCTCGTATTTGTACCCTTTAACAGTTTTATATGACCTAGTGATGCAGAAAAATCACGTGCTAACCCTAAAATAGCGTAAATCCCACATGATAGGCGTCAGGGTCTCGCTCGTCAATTAAAACAAAAATAAAAGGGAGAATAGGGGTAGAAGAAGATCCAAAGAAGCGCTCTAAGGAAGAAAGTTGGCCTCATACCAAACCGCACGCGGGAGAAGAATCATTCTTCTAATGAAAACTCATCTCAAGCACTCTAAAATTCGCACACATCAAAACTCATAAATTTTAGTAATCATCCATTTAATATTCTCATAAGAGATTGCAATATCTATTTATAAAGAAACGAAACCCTAATAATACTATTAAAAATAAAACTCCTAATCGATCATTAAAACTTTATAATTTAACGGTCATATTTAATTTCACCACTAATCTCCTCTTTTATTATGCAATCACTTTTCAAGGGTCAAACGATGTCCGATTGACGTGAAATTGATCTTGTTTGAAAGCTTATCGAAGTAGTTTTCCAACAAGACAAGAATCACACAATTCCGAGATTTTTTGATGGACTTATGACCACTTTCCGGATTGTTGCGCTGAAAGTGACGAAATTAACAGTCACATATCACATATATGTGTTTGACTCCTAAATAATTTAAATAAGGAATTAGTCCTAAAACAACAGAATCCTAATAAAAAAAGGAAACTAAATGTAGATAAAAAATGCCTATAATAATGTGCACACCGGTCTTTAACGGGCCTTTTAAAAACCCATTCCCGGGTCCACTTTCTTTTTCGATGTCTCCTCTTTATCCGACCATGATCTCGGCGTGTAGGCTTCAATTCTGCATCACGTAGCTTTGTGAAGAGAGATGCTTTGTGAATTTGTTGAAAGAGGAGAAGCACGATTTGGAAAATAATTCGGTTGCCCTGAAATCTTAGGGAGGAGTAATGCATCCTTTGGGAAACCCTCCTAGGCAGCTTCCAGATGTGACGCTATCCAACCATTTTGAAGACAAAAAAAGTTGGTTTTAGAGAAGAAAGAGAGGAGATTTACTGTGAAATCTATTCGTGCTTTATCTTTGGAGAAGGCCGTTAGTCAAACTACCCTGGCTCCACCATGATCACTCATATTCTGTTGGAGCGCACCATCTGCAAAACCAAGGTCTGTCAAATGCAGAATGAGACATAAAAGAGTTGGTAGAAGTCGAACAACTATTGATCCCCTATCCGGGAGCATACGAAATTTTGACGTACTTTATGGCCAAATTTCTGGTGTGTGGGTGTATCCCAAGAGCTTGTTCGAAAACCCTTGCTTTGTGAATTGTGGTGAAGGGCTCAGTTAAGAGAGGGTATAAGCTGCTGTGGAAGTTGATCCTGATTGCCATTCTTTGGTGTTTGTGGAAGGGAAAGAGTTGGGTGGGCGATGGCTGTGATGCCGTGGAGAGGCACTTCAGGGCTGAGACGTGCATTAGCTGGGTCGAGGTCGGGCTGAATTAATTGGGATATTACAGCTTAGAATGAGTTGCATTAACAGCTGCTTCTGTCTGTTTTGTCTTGTACTTGGAAAATAGGTGCTTTCTGTATTCTATCTTTTTTTTCTTCCTTTTTAATAAACTTATCTTGATTATGGTTCCCCAAAAAAAATATACCTCAAATCCTGTGGTCCTATAAATATTGATAGTCCTATTCCATGGACATAATCTTATAAATGTATTACGTACTCACTGTAACTTTAACTAGTGATCTCATAAGAACAGCGAGGGAAGTTTAGGGAAGAAGTTTGTTAAAAATATTATTTTTGATCCAGTTGACTTCATTAACTGACATTTTAGTGTGAGGATGATAATATTAAATTTTTTTGAACAAGGGTGATAATATTAATGTTTTTGAAGTAGCTACATTTGTTTTTATCACATGGTGACAAAGTGGTTAGTGAAGCTATTGAAGGTGGACACATCTTTTAACAAAACCAATACTGTGGGAGATTACTTTTAAATCTTAGATTATTCCTCAGTTTACACTATTAAACTGTCAAAGTGCTATAAGGTGTAATTGATCATTTACTGTGTTATGTTGCTACATAATATCAGGGTATCCCTGAGCAACCAGAAGCACCACCTGCTGTTCGAGTTCCTACAAGTGGGCAAGCTGTAAACTCTCCAACGCAGGCTGCACAACCAGCACCGCCAGTGGTTCCTTCTACTGGACCCAATGCGAATCCTTTGGACCTTTTTCCTCAGGTTGGCATATAATTACTGTTATGCTAAGTAGTAACCTCTCCGGAGAATTTGAGTCTCTAATAATCTGCCGTTCTGTGTTGTATTGTGCCAACAGGGCCTTCCCAGCATGGGTTCTAACACAGGCGCTGGTACTTTGGATTTTCTACGTAACAGTCAACAGGTAGATTAAATTACATATGTAGTGCGTGGAATGACTTTACTATTGTTTACCGCATTACCATCTTTGATCTGTGTGCAGTTCCAAGCCTTGCGAGACATGGTGCAGGCAAACCCTCAAATTTTGCAGGTCTTCACTTATATTTTTCGAGTAGATTGTTAACGCACTAGTTCTTGTTAGGGGTGCAAACGTGTCGGGTTGACCTGGCAAGTTTTTCAAACCCTACCTGCGTCAAGCCGGGTTTGGGTTTCAAAAACTTGGACCGGTTGGGTGGAAAATCTCGACCGGTTATAGAAACAAGTTGGGTTCAAGTTAGCACCCTACCCGACCCGGTTGCTATAAGACATATATACAGTATATTCTTAACCAGTCCTGGTCAGAACCGAATGGTGTTAAAAAATCAGGTCCGAAATTGGAAATTTAATGAAATTACACTAGCAAGTCAGGTTTAGGTTGAGTGCAGGTCCAAGTAGCAGGTCGGGTTCAGGTCAGATCCAGGTCAAGTTCAGGTCAAGGTTTATATGTTAACAGGCCGGGTCAGGTTCAGGTCAAGGATGTGGTTAACAGGTTGGGTTCAGGTTGACCCTAAGCCCATCGCAAATCCGACCTGTTTGCACTCCAAGTTCTTGTTCTTTTGAGGTACATGTTGAGCATTGTAGTAGTTTCTTCTTCTTCACAGCCGATGCTTCAAGAACTAGGGAAACAAAATCCTCAACTCATGAGTCTTATTCAAGACCATCAAGCTGACTTTCTTCGCCTGATCAATGAACCAGTCGAGGGAGCAGAGGGGTGAGATACTTTGATCTTTAGATTTATTAGTAGATATCGATATTTATGGTTGCTAATTTTGCTAATCTTATGTGTATAAGCAGTTTACTGGGGGCCTCTGGAATGCCACAGGCAGTGACTGTTACTCCCGAGGAACGCGAGGCCATTGAACGTGTTAGTTGTGTCATTTATTTCTATTTTTACATCCATTTGATGCGAGTTCCGTTTCAATTATACGTCTGTCTGTCTGTTCTATTATATCTTTAATTTGGGAATCAAAATTAAATCTTTATTGAATAATGGGGTTTTGTTACAATATAATTTTGACAGCTTGAAGCGATGGGTTTCAACCGTGCGATTGTGCTGGAGGTGTTCTTCGCTTGCAACAGGAACGAGGAACTGGCTGCAAACTATCTTTTGGATCATAGCCATGAGTTTGAAGAATGACAAGAGAGCGACGATATGTTTTCAGATTTCATTCTCTCAAGCTGTAGATTATAAGATTGGGGTTGATAAAGACTTTGCTAGGAGGTGGAGAACTAAAAATAGATATTTCCCTTTTTCATTCTTGTTTTTCCTGTGGAGATTTATTTTGACATTAACTTTATACATATATATATATAAATATATGCTTTAGGAATCTGCAAGCGTGTATAATGTTTGAACTGTTTGAGTTAAAGCAGGGTTGTATTGCCTTAACGATGGGGTTCCATATCTGAGGAGACAAATCCCCAAAGCCTACCCATCAACAGAGCGTGCCATCAATCCGAGCACTTAAATATGTACCATATGTTAAATTGGACAGTCTAAATTAAAGTGCCCTGAACTGATGGTTTTGATTCTTCTGATGGGCATAGTTTTTACCAAGGTATTGAAAATCGTCTGATACCGATATGTATCGGTTTTTCGGAAAACCGATATGTAAATATGTATTAGCACCGACATGTATCGGTCAACTCGGTAATGGTATCTGTATCGGTTGATACGTATCGGTTTGAGCCGAGACATGTTTTTTAAAAGGACCGATCCATATCGGTATAGGCCGATTCATATTGGTCAGCCATGGACCAGTACCCGATACCGAAACCGATTTTGAGTCCTTGGTTTTTACTAAATGGGACTAACACAGAGACAACAACTAGGGCTGTCAATGGCTCGGGTCAAGATTTTGGCTGCCTGGCAGGTAAGGGGTATATGCCTGATCTGATGGTGCACCCCGATCCGACTTGACCTGATGGGTGAAGGGTATATGCCTGACACTACCTGATGCCCAGCCTGGAAACCCAACATGATTAAAACGCCCCTATTTTTCTTGAATTTATCTTTAAAATATCGGGTCCAGTCCGAGTCGACCTGAGCCTATATGGTTGGTCAAGTTTATGTGCCTTTCCCGATAAAAAACCCGCTCTCGAGTGGATCAGGCATGGGTTCGACCGGTTGAGAGCCCTACAGGAAACTGCTTTTGTATAGCAAAAGTTTAAAAAAACCAAAAAAGATCAATGATCTACTTTTAATTGAAATTGGCTGAAATTCATCACATTTCTACCTGATGCCCGGACAAATTAGCTTGGGCAACACATCAAATGATATTTTACTCGGTGAAGAGCGACTCCTACGTGTCTCTTACTGCTCTCCAGCTAAGGCAAAATAAGGGATCATCGAGCATAGATCGAGATAGCAAAATCTGGAAATCGATTTGAGGCTGTAACATTCCAAATAAAATTAGGGCTTGTTTGGAT